>JAWNKV010000301.1:0-346206 GCA_035041805.1 Amiota mariae
CGCTGATCTCTTAATGAGATGGCTTCACAACTCTGCATAAACCTGTGCTGGGTTCCCGGTCACAGGGATATTCCAGGAAATTGCAGGACTGATGAACTCGCAAGAGAAGTCACCAACCTGCCACATGTCAGTAGGGGCTGCGAAATAGCCAGGCAAACATGGCCAAAGCTAAATCAGCGTCTATCCTTGTTTTGTATTAAGCTAGATAGAGCTCAATTAGGAATCCTGATAGGCACCCTAACAGGACACTGTTTAATAGGAAACCATGCAACTAGACTGGGCGTCTTAACGCATTATTTCTGTCGCAGCTGCAGAAATGAAGAGGAACTGTAGACAATCTAGCACCTCTTCTGCTCATGTCCAGCTCTGGCCAAAAGGAGAATACGTTTCTTGGGTTCACCTTCCTAACAAGTATATATAACCTATATCAACTAGGCATTAATAACATCGTTCGCTTCATCAAAAGCTCCGAATGGTTTAATTCGGTTGGGAGGTAGCTAGGCCCCTCCCTTGTGGCTCACAACGGACACATCTTGTGGTCAAAGTGGCATCACTCGTTTAGCGATGCAGCTACTATACCTAATCGAACCTTACCTATCTATTGATGAGAAAAGGTACTTTAGGAACAAAATTAACATGTTAGAACGCAAAGAATTCGTTACACCTAATAGTAAAATACACATTGATCATAGTTTGGTATGATTGATGGTAAAATATGTAATGCTTTAAGCAAGACATCCTCTGCAAAATGTTATATATGCGGAGCAAAACCGACCGAGATGAACAATGTGAGAAAATGTTTAGAAAAAGATCTCCACGAAGATCGCTATGAATTTGGGTTGTCACCCCTACACTCATACATACGATTTTTCGAATATTTTTTACATGTATGAGACATAGACTAGACCAAAGAATGTGGCAAATTAGATCCGCAGAAGAAAAAGTACAATTTTTGGCAAAAAAACAACAAATTCAATCGGATTTTCGGAAAGCAATGGGATTAATTGTAGACAAACCAAAAGCTGCAGTCAGTGGGAGGTCAAATGATCGAAACACGGTAAGGAATTTTTTTATTAACACGGACTTGGCTGCTGAAATTACGGGTCTTGATAAGGATTTAATTGCCAGATGTGCAACATTACTGAGCGCTATGTATTCAGGGTATAAAGTAAATGTTGAAAAATTCAGGAAATATGCGCTCGATACTGCTAAGCGACTGATAGATGTGTACATGGTACTATCTTCTACATTCTGTTCATAAAAATTTAATACATGCTCCTGGCGTCATAGAACACGCGCTAGTATCGGTTGCATAGGTTTCCGAAGACGCTGCCGAAGCTAAAAATAAAGACAGTAAAAGGTTTAGACTCCAATACACTCGTAAAATTTCACGCATTGTATTGAATACTGATTTGATGAATATATTGCTTTTAAGCTCAGATCCTTTCGTTACGAGACAAAGAAATTTACCATGCAAATAAAAGTTAAGTTTAATGAAATCAGTTTTCGATTTGATTTTTCTTTAATTATTTTTTGTTATAAGTATTTTAAATAAATGAACTATATTATAAATAAATAAATTTACATAAATTTTGAAAACAAATTGTGTTTAAAATTTTTTTGAAATATTTTTCTTATTGAAAGTGGGTGGTGGACTGGGTGCAGGTGGGTCGAACCACCTCCATTTTACTATTAAATAGTTCTTGCCGTAAATATTATCAACAAATAGCGTTTAAATTTTTTCTTTTTAATATTTTTCTTATACGAAGTGGGTGGTGGGGTGGGTGTAGGAGGGTCGAACCACCCCCATTTTTCATTTTATAATTCTCTCATTTATACAAAAACATAACAAAAGTTTCAGGTTGATATCTGTACTAGAAGTATTTTTGGCCCCTCTCTCCATAAAAGTTCGACCACCGTGCGGCGTGTGGTTTTCATGTATTCTACATCGAACCCATCCCACATCCATAATTTTCTTGGCTTCCGCTGCCGGAAGCTCGATAATGGCAGTTTGGGTCCTTTATCTTGCCCTGCACAATCACTTTGCATTAGACGTATCTATGCTACTTAGGGCTGGAATTTGGGTGCGTATGGCTTCATAAACGTGTTCTGGGGTGGTTACTTCTTCCAAGTCACTGTATTCCACCGTTGTTTGCTGGCACAGGGTTCTAACCTTTGCTTTTTCTTCCAATACCTCGACTAAAACGCCCTCAAACTCATGGGCTTTTGTTTTGCATCTACCATTAAGTTCAAGTCCACTCTTTCTGGTCCAGTCTTTGTCACTTCTGGAGTTCCTCCAGGAAGCCATCTAGGCCCATTATTGTTTAACCTTTTTGTAAATGATCTCCCTTTCTCCATCTTACATTCTCGTGTGCTCATGTACGCTGATGATGTAAAATTGTGCCTTTCATTTAATGGTGGTGCCTCCCATCTCAGACTCCAAGAGGATCTTGATTCTTTACATTCTTGGTGTTCAGCAAATTATTTATACTTAAATATTATATCTCCAAATGTAAGTTCATGACATATCAGCGGTGTAAGCCTCATTTGTTTGTTTACATGATTGATAACGTCCAACTCGAGTCTCCACATTTAATGACCTTGGTGTCCTGTTTGATCCGAAGCGTCGTCCTGCCAGAAATTTTGTCCCTTTAGCCTTGAATAGATGCATTACTAACTATACCATACACGATCCATTCCGAGTTTTATGCACGTCATATAATAAATTCTATCACGTTCTCTCGCATAAGATATCGCCCTCATCGATTCATACCATCGTCATTCGCTGCCTATGGGACTCATGATCACACTGCAGACTGGTTGAACTGGATGTCGCTGATTTGGATCATCTATACCGTCCGCATTATTTTAGTTTATTGGTTTATATGTCTCTGATTGGCTGTCAGTAGGGGTATAGCTCGATACTATTTGCTAATAAATTTCCCCCATCGGGTCAGAGGCTGATATTTCATATTATCCTTACTTATTATTTTCATTTTTTTCCTATTTTTGTTTGTGATAATTAATTTATTTTAGTTTAAGTTCACTTCAATTAATATATTTGTCTTACTTTTAAGTGTTAATTGTTACATTTTATTGTTTTGAGCTGACAGTTTTTTTTGTCAATGTCATGAATAAATAAAAGAAGCGGGTTTTCTTTATTTTATTCTTCTTGATCAGCCTCAACATGTCGTGCATCCCCTTGTTTCGGTTCTCTTTCCGTTTTTGCGATTCTTTGACTTACGCTGCACTTCTTTCCACTCCTTGTTTGGTTTTGTATTACCTGACACAGAGGGACCAGATGGCGGGGAAGGCGCTGTTTTTCCACGCTGCTTTATCGCCTTTGCTGGTGGAAGGTGTGTATCTGGTGCTGACTGTATGATACGCTCCTTTTGAGCAGGCATTACCAACTCCTTACTGGTAATGTTTCCGCTAGTCAGCCCTTCTACAACATTCGTTTGCACAGGTGTCAATAATCTCCCATGAAACCTGATTATAGTGGCAACTAGGTTCTTCATATGCGCATTCACGTGTCTTTTGAACTCCATTAAGTTCGTCAGCTCTTTGAGCTGCGAATCCATCTCCTGCAGAATCCCTGTCTCGTTGTTAGGCAAGTGGTCTGTCTGTGGACCTTCTGGCGAAGATTTCACCTCTGGAGCTAATTGCTAAACTTTGACAAAACACTGCTATACCGATAATTTATCGGATCCCTGATCGCTGACATCAGCTGATCAGTGATCGGTAAAACAACAAGAAGAAGAATGTACACAAAAGACGAAAATCATCGCAGAATCCAGCCAACAACAAACCAGATTTTCACGACGACATGATGGGAAATTCCACTGCTTAAAAATTTTTGCTCTTTCAGGGAACGTTCACACAGAAAATTTGCTTGAAATAACAGTTGTTTTTTGTTTGGTTATACATACAAATTAGAGCACTGGACGGTACAACACTAAACGAAAAATTATCATCTCTCGCTCAAATGAATCATATGCTACACGCAACACTACCAATAGCAACACTGCCCGTACCAATACTTTCGCAAATCAACTCTTTTGGTGTTGTGTATCAATGATGTAGTCGAAATCATAAACAATGACAGAATAAGACCGACTCATAGAAGAAAGCACGATTCACTCGGCTTGAATGAATCCTCAAAGCAATTGACTCATTTTCATTTTTTTTTTTTTTTGTATTGCACAAAACAATTTGAAGAAAATTTTAAATTGTATTTTTTTTTTTTAATATTAATATAATAAGTAGCAGGAATGAAAAAGGAAAGCAAGAATTATTTGCATACAATGCAAATTGTTCCCAATCATTTATTTTTCACAAAATGTCCATTTTATTTAACACAATTAGCCACCATTGTATGTATAAAACAAACAAAAAACAGCTGTTCAGAACACAAAATGACAGTGTGAACACTAAACTTACCTACTTTTGGAATTTGATAGACTTCTTAACCTTTCTAATTCTTCAAAAGATCATGAGTCATGATGATTTTTTAACATTTTATTATGATCCAAGGAACAAATAGATATTCAATCTAAAGTCCTGAGTCTGCAGAGGGTAGGTTTGGAGAAAAAAAAAAATTGAGGCTCACATCTGAGTCGTGACTTTTCAAATTATTCCAAATTATCGGGTGCATGCAAGCAAAGCCGCGAGCAGCAGCTAACAATATATATATTTTTGAAATGTGCTAATTAAGCCCTTACAATTCCAATTCCAATGATACCTTATTTGCCAAATTACATAGTTTTAAAATACTCACGTTCGTGAGCAACAGCGTTTTTGTTCATAGGGCTTTGCTCATTTTTCATTTTATTTTGCACAAACGAGTGCGAACAAAAAAAATTTAACTTTATGGGCCTGTAAAAATATTAATACGCAACCAAATTCAACAAAACTAATTTCATTTTCTCCGTTGATTAATTCTTGTCACGTTGCGCTAGCACGTGAATAGTGGTCAACAACAAGTGGTCTTCATATTACAATAGGAATAGAAGAAGTGCAAACAAATCATCAGCACATATTGTAAGTTGGGAATTGTTAAATGTGAAATATGAAATATGATTTCGTAAAGAAAATTTGGGAATAAACGTTTATTACTTAAAAGTTATAATGTGGGAAATAAATGTAAGGTTTGTACGAAGTAGTCATCTGTATGAATTCATTCAAAAGGGAAATTTTGGCATGAATGCCAAATGAATGAATTTGACATTCGAATTCATTCAACTGAATTCCAATGTCGGAATGTAGCTGAGAGAATGTTCTATGTTCTCATTCAAGCCAAGCGGTACCAAATTGAATTGAATTTACATACGAATTTTATTTTGTACTGCGTTGTAGTTGGTATGCATTTGCATCCTCGACCACATTTCACAACAACAATTGCACACAAATTCCTCTCCCAAATAACATTTGCTCTGCCGGCTAGAATTTGTGTGCAATGGTTGTTGTGAGAGGATTTTTTTGTAGTTTATTAACCAGAATAACACTTCTGTATATAAATAAAAAAAAACTCGTTTATATTTATTATATTCACTTTTCACGTGTATTTCAATATAATTATTTCAACTTAAACACAACTTGTTTGTACAACGCTTCGAAAGTAAGTGAGCAATGAGAACACGAAAGATAAGCAGAGCAAAGTCACATTCCAAAAACTCAGAAAATCCCGTTACATTTTTGCTCTCCGCTCTTTGCTCTCACTCATTGACACTCATATTCCATGATACAAGAAAACAAGAAAACAAGGTAGCGACATTGCGACCTGATACTCTCTCAAAATTGCTCACTCTCAATTAAGTATATCAGTGTGCTATCCTTTGAAAAAACGGTGTGAATTATTGTTGAAAATAAAATTATGAAAATAACATTAAAAATAGTGAATACCCAATGCACAGAATAATCAATAAAATAAAAAAGTAAGTAACAAAACAGTAACTTTTCTATTTTTCAAATTTCAGGCTGTTAAATATGTACATTATCACATTTATGAATTGAATAAACATAAATAAACAACATATGATAGTGTTGTACAGCGAAAAAAATTAGAAGAAGAAGAGCGTAAGTATGTTCTTGTTAGAGAACCACATAACTGTAAACTACTGTCTCTACCTTGTTTTCTTGAATCATGCTCATATTCTATGATCAATGCAGCTTTTGCTCTTGATGTGTATACACAAATCTCATCACACCTCCTCAAATGATACATTGATCATGTAACGGCAATATAAAACTCGGATCCTTTTGTTGTTTGGTTTTTTATTCACGTTTATTTTTTATATATGTCTTTACTCTGTCAGGCTTTGAGTAAGACTGACTTTGTTTACTCTACCAGTTGCTCGCTCTGCCTGCTCTCAGTTGCTTATTCTAGGGTGTTGCCGGACTGGCTATCTTACATTTAGGCTATCTTATGCTACTCTTACAATCAAAACAAAATATTATAATTAATTAGTATTACAATATATAATACACCTATTAGACAAGTTGTGCATTCTGGAAACAATAACAATTTTAATGATCCATATTTGTCTAGAAACAGTTCTACTATAAAAGGCAGTTCTATAATTAAGGAAAACCCCAGAAAAACCATTAATCAGATCATTGTTGGTTAGTTTCATAAATAAAATGTTTCATACAAAATTTCATAAACATTTTTAAAAATTAAATTAAACAATTTAAATCCATTACAAATTACAAAAATTAATTAATAAAAACAAAAGATTTCACATACATATCTCATATGTTAAGTAATATAAAAAAAATCATATCATTATTTCATTACTTTGTAATTTTAGTCTGTAAAGCTCAATTCATCTCTTGAGCTCAAAAATCTTGCAGTAGGCAATGGCTTTGTCATGATATCAGCCAACTGGTGATCTGTGGAAACATACTCAACAATTATTATTTTATTTTCAATTTGCTCTCTTGAAAAATGATACTCAATGTGTTTTGACCTTTTGTGACACGTGGGATTATTAGCTATACTCATACAACTTTGATTATCTTCCAATTTTTTTTTTTTTGGCTCGTTTAACTCAAACTTGATACATGTAGTTAGTGATTTTAACCATAAAGCTTCTCTAACTCCTTCAAATATAGCAGTATATTCTGCTTCAGTGGATGAAGCTGCTACTGAATTTTGTTTCATTGTATTCCAAAATATTGGACATGATTCAAATATTTTGAATATAAATCCAGTAGTGCTTTTTCTATCAGTCTCACTCCCAGCCCAATTTGAATCAACATACCCAATAATAGTTTCCTTAAAATTTGCATTTTTGACAAAAGTTAACTTTAAATTAATAGTACCCTTTAGATAGCTCAATACTCTTTTAAGACACTGTCAAAGTTCTTTATTATTATTATTGGTATATGGACTCAAAATACTAATTGCAGTACTCAAGTCAGGACGAGTACATTAAACAGCCAATTAGATTTCGACAGGCGCATTACATTCTTCATCTGAATTCAAAGCTTCATAATTAAGCTTACTTGGAAGTGGAGTACTAACTTGATGACATTAATATTTTTCGGAATATATCCATGGTCAAGAATCTAGATACATCGATCTACCTCTGAATTTACAAAATCCATTACTTTCTTAAATACCTCTAACCAACATCTAGCTGCCTGCTTCAGTCCATAAATCGCCTTATTTAGCTTGCAAACTTTATCACTACCATGTGATAATTCTTCAGGAACCATCATATAGATTTCCTCTTTTAGAATAACATTTATGAATGCAGTTTTTACACCCATATGGTGAACCTTTAAATAAAATTGGTTTGATATGGATAGAATAAATCAAAAACTAGATATTCTACCAACTGGAGCCAATGTCTCATAGTCTATTAGATATTCCTGTGTAAAACCAAGAGCAACTAGTCTAGCTTTGTATTTAACTGGGTTGCCAAATTCATTATGTTTAATAGTGAAAACCCACCTGCAATCAACGATATTTTTATATACCAAAGACCATGTTTTATTATAAGAGTGAGAATCTAATACTTCTTCTATTGCTTCCTCCCAGTAAACTCTGTCACTCTTATTTTTAATTTCACCGAAAGTATTAGGAATACTGTTACAAAAAGTGTGAGCATTCATTAAAAAACTATTCAGGAATCGATAAGAAGTGTGTGGCCTATCCTTCAGTCTATTACTTCGTCTGACTTCAATTTCCCCTTCATTTAATTGCAAACTGGGTAATTTTTCACCAACTATGACAGTTGGATCGGCATTCTCACAGGTTCTAGTATCACTAGGCTGTTTATCTGATATTAATATATCAGATTTTCCTTCCGTACTCTCATTCAGGAAATTCAACTCGACTAGACCATCCGTACTGTCATTCTGAATTTCTTCTACCTTTTCCATACTTTCATTTTGGAATTTGAGTCATTCACCACAGTCCTAGAATTTCCAACATTGGTCTCATCTACAACCACATTTCTTGCTACTATAAATTTTCTTGATTCCACATCCCACAACTTAAAACCATTTGGTTTATATCCAACAAGTATACCTTTCAATCGGATTTTTTTTTTTCTGAGTTTATTAAGCACGTATACTGTTGAACCAAATACCTTTAAATATTTCAAATTAGGCTTTCTATTATGACACATTTCAAGTGGAGTTTTTTTTCACTCTACTTGGTGTGCTATTTATTAAATATGTTGCTGTTAAAACAGCTTCACTCCATTCAATTGTGGAGTATGTGCAACCGTTAAATGGTAGCTGACGCCTTTTTCAACACGATATTCGCACATTTCATCTGACAAATATTATCTTCCATTGTCAATGTATAAATTAACAACCTTTAGGTTGAAATGAGCTTCACTTTCTGCTATAAAGTCTTTGAAGGTGGAAAAAAACGTCAGATTTAAAGATTATTAAATAAGTCACACAATAATGTGTGTATTGATCAACGAAAACTACATAATAGTTCTTTCCATCAATACTAGAAGGTGTTATAGGACCACAAACATCAGAATGACTAATGAATAAAGGCCTTTTAATATATTCTTTATTCTTGAATTTTTCATATGGAATTCTTGCTTGTGTCCCATTTATGCAAGCTTCACAAATTTCATTGCCTAATTGTACATTCTTAAGAAGTTCTTTATCTTCAAACATATCATTGCGCACTATTTCTAAAAACTTCCCTTTGCTAATGTGCCCCAATCTCCCATGCCACAATCGAACATTTTTATTGATTTTAGATTCGGTTGTAAATGCTTTATGGACTATTTTAAAATCAATAGTAGGTACATTTGATTTGCACTTCCCTTCAATGATTACTTTTAAGCCCTTCGTGTCCTTGGCACCACATGAATTAAATTCAATTGTCATTCCTGCATCCTGCATATTCTTTACAGATAGTAAATTATTAGGAATCTCGTCACAAAACAGAACTTCTTCCAGGGTGATGTTATCATTGAAATTGCTGAGAAGCCTTACTATACCCTTGGCCGTGGCATAAATACATTCACCGCATTTTTCAATTGCAATCTTAATCGGGGTTTCCAGCTTTATATAGGCAGAAAACAGGTTCTTATTATTTATTACATGAGCGGAAGCTCCCGAATCCAGTATAAAAAATATATCATTCTCATTTTTAGAAACTACCCCCTGTTTTAGCATAAATGCAAATTCTCCATCTGACAGGACGGTTGATACTTGAGCCTGTTTATCCTTTTCATTATTTTGAATACTTCTTTTAAAAATATAGCAGTCATTTTTAAAATGTCCCTTTAAGAATTTTTTTAATTTTCAACGGACAATGTTTCAATGGCAGTCACAACACCATTATAAGAAGAAGATAATGTTAAAAGCAAGTGTGACACTTTCTCCACCTCCTAAATTTTTGCACCTTATGCCATCAAATCGCTAATTAATTCATCAAAAATATTAAAATGAGTTACCAGTGGAATGTCACCTTTTAATTTTAGTGTCAATAATTGTTTTCGTATTAAAAGCTGCGATGCCAAACTTTTAGGTTAATTGAGTCTGACCGATCTATTCTCAAAGCGATGATAAAAAAAATTGTATGTATGTTAATGCCTCACATACATACAACTGGCTATTAATGGTTTTTTGCGATGACAGGAAAAGCTCTTACGCAAACAATTTATCATCATTTGCTGAGGAGGTGTTAATTTGTTTGTGAAAAAAATGTTAATTTGTGTGCACTGTTATCGCTCTGTAATGGATAATCTTTCGATTTGTTGCTTTCTCGCGGAAATTTTGGAATGTAATGAAAACTATGCAAAATGGAAATGTGTTAAAATCATTGCGTGATCATAGTGATCTATTTTCAGTGCAGGACAATATTTTTGAGAAAAATTATCAATTATCAAAAATATAGTGCCATCAATTGCATACATTCGCAAATACATACAAGATAAAATCAGGCTTGTCAACTTGGGGGAAAAAATCAAATGCAGAAAACAAATTTTAAATAGTCAGAATTACTCGGAGAACCCCTAAACAAACACCTGTTTTCATTTTTGTATAAGATTTTTTTTTTATAAAATATTTCATATTTCCAACACATTTTCATTTTCTTCTAAGTTGGCAAGCCTGCATAAACTGAAGTTTACAGACTGGTAACATACAGATTGATATTAAAAACAGATTTTTTAACAGCGCAGCTTTCAAATTGTACGAGAATCGCAAAGATGACAAAAGCTTTCCTTATATGAGGTGTCAAAGCGAAAACAACGAGAATAGGTCGGTTAGTTTGCAAAAATTTGTTTGGCAGAACTATTATTATACTTTTTGCTTTTCTCTCTGTCTTAGCACACTTTTCATTCATTTGATCTGGTAACTCTCAGTCTACTACATATAAAATATCGCGCTCAGCTAAGAGAGCCCTTATTCTAAATTTCCAAATTGAATATTTCTCTCCGTTGAAAAGAGCAATTTTTTAAGTTTGTTCACTTTTTGCATTGTCTTTATTATATTTCGGCGACACTCGCACAAATACAAGCATGCACCTCTCTGTGGAATTTCTTCTTCTCGTTGTTCTGCTGCTCTGCCACTAAGCTGCTGCTCTGCCAGCGATAGCCGATGTCTTCTTTGAACAGTTTTACACTTAGACCGTTTACACACTTGGGTAAGGGTGTGCCTCTTTAATCGTTGGGTGAATGCTTGCACACTACAGTGGGAAATGCAAAGCAAATGTTTTAGCATTCCTCTTTGTGTATGTTTGTTTGTAATTTAGTTTAGTTTAGTCGAAATGAGATGAGTTGAGGAAAGGTAAAACACGGTAAAAATTGGAGTGCAGTTAATGATTAATCGAAAAAACAATTAATAATTGAAAAATCATAATTAACAAATTTTATCATTAATCGTTTATCAAATTAATTTTTTGCCAACATTCCAAACTACATATTTCACCTTTTTATTTTAATTTGCAACCACCTTTACTCAACAAAACTCAAACGAAATAAACAAACAAACAAATGCCGTCGGCTTCACAAAATTCAAACGAAATTGATAACCACAAGCTAAACGAAATGAAAAAAAAAACGAAAAAGGCGAAAGAAGAAAATAAAAACTTCGCCAGAACTACAACGTTACCCTGGTACATGGATAACTGCCGCCCCACATCTGCCGCGCGTCCCTCGTCAACGAACCACGTCAGCCGAGAGAGAATTCTGCCACAGTCACCCAAGTGTGTACGCGGTCTTAGATTTTGGCGGCAGAGCACTCTCTGGGCTGTCTTGTTTGTAAAGAAGAGAGGCGCGACGCACATTCTGTGCGACGAGGTAAATTTTAACTCATGTACCAGCCTTTCTGCAAACGTTTTTCTCTGATCTCTTTCGCCTCATTCGTTTTTTTCACAATTTTTTGGCTTGTGTTGAGTGAGGATGGATGAGATTTAATGGAAAAACACGAAAGAAATATAGTTTTGAATTTTGTATGTTACGTTTGTATGAATGTGGTCAAAAAAAGCGACGGAACTTTGAGTTTCATTTTTATTTTGTATTGAATTTTTAGTTCTTATTTTTATATATTTGTTTTGCTACTCATTGAATTTTACTTTTTTAATTATTTCCCTTTTATTTTATAATTTTCATTTAAATACATGTATTAAATATTTGTATATGTATGTGTGATGGAAATGGATTTCGTCTCAATTCCGACCCAATTCATTCCACGGTGTGATGGAAACCGCTTTTGACGTTTTTGAAATCGCCTAATTTTTTACTCTAATATTAAATTATTAAGGAAAAAAAGTACCAAGAACTATATTTTATTGTTTTTCTCGCTAAATTGCATTTAAAGAATTTAACATTTTAGTGGTTTTAAGGCATAAATTTGCATTTTACCCAAATCACTTTTGAATTGAAATAAAATAGATGAAATAAGCAAAACCAACCAATGCTGAATATGCCAACCTGCTTGCATATAAATTTTAACATTTCTGAAGATTCTAATTTGTCTTCAATTCAATTAATTTTTATGTTAAAATAAACTGTTATTTTTTAGTTTTGTTTAAAAAAATCGTATAAAGTGATTAGTTTAATGAGAAGTTTTAATAATCTCATTGGTAAAAGTTGGCATATTTGCTATGTGTTAACGCAGGGTACTTACTATACACGATTTTTGTTTGTTGAGAAATGAAGTGTTTTTGATTTTGATTGGTTTTTGTAGAGTGAATAATGTGAAAGGGAGTGAGCAGTGTCAAAATATTTGCTTGGCGTCTGTGGCTGGGTGTAAATAATAGCAAGAGGATCCAAAGAAAAATAAACGATAAGTGTCGCCATAAATTCGATACGTTTCAGACGGTACTAAAAACAAAACAGTATTTAATCAGTAGTTCGTTCGAACATCAATGTTCGTCGCAGTTTCTATCACACCTACGTTTTTTTTTGGACGTAATTGAAAATTCCCGACATAAAAAACGTCGGTGTTTTCTATAACACACCGGTATATGTGATGTGTAAAAATTCGGATAGGTATATGTGTGAGTGAGTGTCCTTAACATTTTTTTAGTTTTTAATTTTTTTTTATTTTATTCAATGTAGTCCCCTTTTAGCTCGATACACTTATTCCAGCGATTTTCCAACTTCTTGATCCCGTCCGAAAAGTAATTTTCCTGAAGGTCTGCAAAATACTCCTCCGCGGCGTCGATGATTTCCTCGCGTGAGCTGAATTTTTTATTGATTAGCCATCTTTTGAGGTTTGGGAAGAGATAATAGTCCGAGGGAGCCAATTCGGGCGAATACGGTGGATGAGGAAGCAATTGGAGTCCTAAATCATTGATTTTAGCTGTGGTTGCTATGCTCTTGTGTGCCGGCGCATTGTCTTGTAAAAACAAAATTTGTTTCGCTTCATGTGGGGTCGTTTTGTAGCTATTTCGTCCTTCAATCGATCCAATAATGTACAGTAATACTCGCTGTTGGTGTTTTTCCTTTTTCGAGGTAGTTCACGAAGAGTATGCCATGACAATCCCAGAAAACCGACGACATAACCTTTCCGACCCATCGAGCCTCCCTCGACCGCTTCGGAGCACTCGTGCCTGCTTCAGTCCATTGCCGGGCACTCATTCTGTTTTCTGGTGTGTAATAGTGGATCCAGGCTTCATCAACAGTTACCAATCGACGCCAAAAGTCCGCCCGATTCCCCATCAGCAAGTCCAAACACTCTTTCGAAGTGCTCTCGCGTTCATGTTTTTGGTCCGGAGTGAGCTTGCACGGCACGCAGCGGCAAGATAACTTCTTCTTATGCAGAATCTCGCCCAAAATATGGCGTGTGCGCTCAGTACTAATCTTTTTGGTATCTCCTAGCTCGCGCACCTTCACTTTCCGGTCAGCCATTTATTTTTTTGACATTGTCCTCTTTAATCGCATCGGAGGGCCTGCCGCTGCGGACTTCATCGGTAATGGAGTTGCCGCCACCACGAAACTCTCGAAACCAATATTTGACGGTATAATCTGATGGAGCATTAGTCTCATAATATTTATCCAACTTTTCTTTTGTTTCCTTCGCCGTTTTGCCTCTCAAAAAATAATGTTTAATGAGAGAACGAAAATCGTTTTTGTCCATACTCAACATTATGGGAAACACGTCAACAAAAATCAGCTATCAAAACAAAACTAAGTGCAGTATAGCACTGAAATTTGGCATGTCTGTCTAAATATGAACGGACTACAAGGCTCCATGACCTTTTTTGCAGTAGCAGCGCATTCCGGCCAAGGAGGTTACTTTTCACCCCACCTAGTATAAATTAATAAAACTTATAGAAATATGTAATAATATCCTTTCTTCTAAGAAATTGTTCTATTTCTAAAATGAAAACAAACATTACAAAATTTCCGTTGCCTCTACGTCCACAATAGCACACATCTACGCATACAAACAGAAATGAAAATGAATGAACGAATGAAAAAGTACGAAAAAAGTTTAACGTAACGAGCGACGCTCAAATGTAAAAGCAAGTCAGTTACCAAAGAAGAATCGACGATAATTCCCCCAACAAAAACCCTGAGTGTAAAACATGACTAAGCAGAGTGTCTGAACCAAGGGTTTTTGGTCCGCACGAGAAACTCCAAGTTTCGGGGGTATAGTGATATTTAATGTCCGTAATTCACAAATTACAAATTCACTCACTTCAGGTTCTTAGTAAACTAACTTTATTAAATTCAAAGCACAAAAAGATCGACTTAAAATTAAAAGAAAGAAAGATAAGGAAAGATAACAGGTTTTATGTACAACAAAGTAGCTGTTGTGTTGTGTATATGTGTAAGTAACGGCTATTTTGTGTTCTGCTCCAATATCCCGAGCCCGTTGAAAGTATGCGTTTTACTTTCAAAAGACAGGTAATAGTGCCAGTTTATGAATAGGGCGTCGGATTATTCCCTTTGCTGTCTTGATATCAGCTACTCATATACGGCCGTCTCTTCCCGGGATAGTAGCTTCGATGCGACTCAGAGTCCATTGTTGTGGTGGTTTATTGTCTTCGTATACCATTACCATATTTCCCAAGCACCAGTTCAATGAGGTGTTGGTCCACTTTGTACTATTCTGCAACTCGCTGAGATATTCGTATGACCAACGTTTCCAAAAGTGCTGTCTGATTGCACTAACAAGATGCCAGCGTTCTAATTTGTCCAGATTTCTTTCTGCAATAGGAAATTTCGGTAGCGTACGCAAGGGGCGTCCTACCAGAAAGTGACCTAGTGTTAGTGCCATCAGATCGTTAGGGTCAGACGAAAGTGGTGTCAACGGTCGGGAGTTAAGAATTGATTCAACTTCTGCCGTCACAGTACTTAACTCTTCTAGGGTGAGTCTAGTGTTACATAGAGTGCGGTTCAACAGTCCCTTGGCTTTTGACTGCTGCTTCCCATAATCCTTCAAAGTGAGGTGCTCTAGGCGGAATAAAATTAAAAGTAATACATTGTTCTGTACACCATTTCACGAGCACGTCTTTGTTGTATAAAAAAGATTTTAGTTCCTCCAGCTTATTCGATGCTCCTGTGAAATTGGTTGCATTGTCGCAAAATATCGTTACAGGTGTGCTGCGGTGGGCAGCCATACGTCTAAGAGCCCCTATAAATGCTTCCGAGGACAAGTCCGAGACAACTTCGATGTGCACAGCCTTGGTGGCAAAACACACGAAAACAGCTATGTAAGTTTTAGTGGGACCCTTGCCCCTGATGCTTAGATATGTGTTGACAGGGCCACAGAAATCCACCCAACAACGTTCAAATGGTGGTGACGGTGTCACTCTCTCCAGTGGAAGGTTGCCCATGATTTGTTATGCTAACTTCGATTTGTAACGTACACAGATGATACATGATTTGACAATACGTCATGCTAAATCTCAAGCGTTGACAATCCAAACACTCAGACGAGTTAAAGATACTAGTGCCTTTGGTCCAGCGTGATAGTTCTGTCGATGCAAATGCTGAACGTATCGAAGGACGAATTCATCTTTCCCAGGTAGCAATATCGGATGTCTTTGAGTGTAAGGAACATCTGCCAGCTCTAAACGACCTCCAACCGTGAAGAGCTCGAATCCATCGATCGTCTGTAAGAATAAATTAAGAGATTTTAGACTGTTGCAAATAATCCTACCCTTGCGTAGAGTTTGTATTTCTTCCACATAGTACGTTCTTTGTAAGTTCCAAACAATACAATAAAATGCTCGTTGCAATTCCTTTACTGATGGTGATAACGTCGACAATTCCATAGACCTTATTTTCCTGGATGCGTTGCTAAAACGGAATAACCAGGCTACAATTTGCAGGGTACGACGATAGCAGCTATATCTGTGTACTGCTTCAAGCAAATGGTTTGTAGAGGCAGTGGTAATGAACGACGATTTGCGCTTTTCCTGATCGACGACATCCATATCCAATTCAATGGATTTGTTAACTTGCCATTCATGTTGATCTTGTATCAAATACTTAGGTCCGTCAAACCAGTTCGATTGGTGTAATTCTAGTACAGTGCATCCTCTTGAAACTAAATCTGCTGGACTGTATCGTTTCGGATCGTATCTCCAGCGGCAAGTTGTTGTCGCTTCTTGGATATCAGAAATCCGATTTCCCACAAATGTAGATAGTGTAGCTGAGTGTTGCTGAATCCAATGCAACACAATTTGGGAGTCACACCACAGATATGTGGTGCAGTGTTCGTTTGCGAATAGTGGCCCTATTTTGACGTACAGCTGCGATAGCAGATGTGCCCCACACCATTCCAATTTTGGCAACGACAATTTCCTCGTACAAACGTAAAAACAACAGCCATAAGCGCGGATGGATGCGTCACAGAAACCATGCAGTTCTAAACTCTTTATCTTGAGTTGTAACAAATATCGTGGTATGGTAAGTAACTGCATTGATGTTAGTGATGATATGAACTTCGTCCATGCATGGTGAAGGTTTTGAGGTACCGACTCGTCCCACTGTAGTTTTTGCAACCATAATTCCTGTAATATAATTTTCGCAACAATAATAATAGGTGAGACTAAACCTAATGGGTCGAATAATGACTATGAAATGGAAAGTATGGTCCTTTTGGTGACAACCTGAGAAAAGCATTTAGGTATGAAGGCAATCTTGAACACGTCTTGACATTGATCCCATATCATACTAGTGGCAGCTTCTTCTTCTAGGTTTAAGTCCTTCACGAGGTCTTCGACGAATTCTCTAACGTTGGAATGCCATTTAGGAAGTTCACGTCCTCCACTACGAAGGATTTCGGTAACTTCAAACTTGATCTGTCGAAGATATTCAATAGTGTCCGCTCCACAAAGTAGGTCATCAACGTAGAATGAGGATTTTATAACTTCTGCTCCCATTCTATATTTGTCTGATTGTTGATCGGCCAGAAAATTCATACTGCGTACTGCTAAGTAAGGTGCAGCTGCAGTTCCGTAAGTGATAGTATATAATTCATAAGTGCGCAGAGTACTTTCTGGTGAATCCCTCCAAAGTATGTATTGAAATCTGCGATCCTGAACATCTACGAAGAATTGCCGGAACATCTTTACGACATCCGCCGTCATAGCGAAGCGATACATCCGAAAACGTAAAAGGTGTGTATACAAGTCGGACTGTATGGTGGGTCCAACCATGAGCAAATCGTTTAAGGACTTACCCGATGAAGTCTGACAGGATGCGTCAAACACGACCCTTAGCTTAGTTGAAGTACTGGTGGGCTTCAGCACACGGTGGTGTGGTACGTAGTAGTGAGAATCGCTTAACCTTGGTGTGATCACCAGACTCATGTATCCAAGTTTCTCAAATTCTTGCATAAAATCTATATAGCGTGTCTTTAAATCTGGTGAACGACATAAACGGCGTTCGACAGCTTCGAATCTTCTTTTGGCAGTTTCCTATGAGGAACCTAAGCAGGCTGGATCATCCTTAAATGGTAACCGGACGTTGACTCTGCCTTCAGGTTGTTGTTGAACAGTTTTAACAAAATAGTCTTCGCATTTCCTTTGCTCTGGTGTACAATTCACAGTCAAATTCCTCACCTCTTCGATGTGCCATAAGCGTTCTAATGCCTTGTTTATAGTAGTTGAGAAGCTACTTATTTTTTTGTTCCCATATCTTCTGAAACGACTATATACAACCCAACCAAGTAGTATTTTCTGCAGCGTGGGCAGATTTGTACCGAGTTTTATTTGGCCAACTGAAAGGATATCAAAGAAGGCTTCAGTGCCGAGTAGTCTATTTCGAGCGATGATTTGAATGTTCCAAGACGTGATT
Source organism: Amiota mariae (assembly GCA_035041805.1). Classification (NCBI taxonomy): domain Eukaryota; kingdom Metazoa; phylum Arthropoda; class Insecta; order Diptera; family Drosophilidae; genus Amiota; species Amiota mariae. The sequence continues at coordinate 18,243 of JAWNKV010000301.1, forward strand.
TAATTGCTGAGCAAGTACGAAACCTAATGTTTGTTTGTGTATCGTCAATACTGTGAATCTGCATATGATGTTTATTTCGTGGAAGACGAAGTGATTGAGCAAACCTTTCTGATATAAGATTCACCTGTGAGCACGAATCTAGTAGAGCTCGGCCTACCTTGTATCCTCCAGATGCATCCTTTACCAGCACCATCGCAGTGGCCAAAATAACTTGTTCTGGGGATCTCTCTAAATGTGTGTGAACTACAGACGATTGGTATGAGTACTATTAGATTATGAGGCAGGAACCGTATACGAATTGGTCTGTCCAGTAGAACCACTATGTAATAATGTATGATGTGCCCGAGAGCAAATGCGACACCTCTGGTTTGACTGGCACTTATCCACCTGATGTCCCTTGCCTAAATAATTCAGACAGAGGACAAGCCGTTTGATAGCTTCACATCGGTCACGTAAGGACATTTCCTTAATTGCTCACATCTATAAATTCTATGATTGTTGCTAGAACAAATTGGACAAGTTTGGATCGAACAACTAAATACATGTCCATGACGAGGTGCTTGTTGGTTGCATTGTTTCTCAGAAGAATGCTGAGTATGAATAATGGAGGTATATACCTGCGATTTAAGAATAGACTCCAAAAACTGACAGTGCCGTTCAATGACCTGAACGCACCTGTCCCATGTTGGTATGTCGGCAAAGTCCAACGACTCATTCCACTTTTTCCTTGTGTTTTGGTCAGCTTTATCCAAAACGACTGAGATGAGCATTGACTGAGCGATTTGAGATTCATTGCCAATCGATAACAAAGAGTTGTACAATGCTGATGCTGTTGATTGTCGATGAGACTACGTAATTGTTGACCATTTGGTTTGCTAATTGATGGGAGATTGAATAATGTTGTTATGTTGTCTGAAAATACCAATGTCGGATTGTCATATCGAACTCTTAAACTTTCGAGTGCCTTTGGGTAATTCTCAGAGGTGACCTGAAAGGCTCTTACCGTTTCCAAGGCTGCCCCTCGGAGACAGTTAAGTAGTTGATTAAACTTAGAAAAGTTTGTTAGATGCACTTGATTATCAATGAGCTGTTTGAATGAAGAGATAAAGTCCTTATACTCTGCATATTTACCATCGAATATCGGTAACGTCAGCCCGAAAAAGATGGTGACTCGGCAACGGTTGAGTTGTGAACCTCATCGCCTAACTGATTTTGAATGCTCATTTTGATAGTAACATATGAATCTTCAAGATCTCCGCGTATTTCTCGATTCCCTTCCTCAGCATCTAGCTGCTCAATGTTAGATTGGATAGTCAAACTTGTTTGAAGTATACTTCCAGAATTGCAAGACGGCAGCTCAGCTCCGACGACGTGATCCTAGTAGATTTCTGCTTTGGATCTACGATGGTGCGAATTAGTCATAATGAACCTTTTGAGTGAATTCAACACCTCAAAGAAAAACAATATTTTATAAATGAGGATAATTGATAACAGAAACAACAACGATAATTAGGTATAGCTTGCTTGATGAACAAGAATCGGTGTATATGCCTTTACACGTCCCGTTAGCGAAACTCTAACTTATGTATTATGCTTTGATAATCCTCCGTTATATAGTTGGTCGAAGTGTTGATCCGATTAGCGGAGAGATAAAGTAGATGTCAAATAGATTTTTGTCACGTAGACAAGGGAACGGTAACGACAGCAAATGATGATTAAGTTGACGACAGCGAGGGGTCGGCAACAACAGCAAATGATGAATAAGTAGGTGATAGCGAAGGATCGGCAAGGCGTCCTCGCTGTCGACAAGTATAATACAAATATGATTGTTTGTCGACAACGAGGGGTCGGCAAGACGGTAATAAGATTGTGTTTACTAAAACGAACACCCACGGTTGATAGACGGCCGCACGGTAATCAACGCAAGTGTGTTAAAATGTAACACAACGATCAAAACACGCGAGGTTGCGACCACGAATATGTAAATTCCACTACACATGCCCCACGTTGGGCGCCAAAATGTCTGAACCAAGGGTTTTTGGTCCGCACGAGAAACTACAAGTTCCGGGGGTGAAGTGATATTTAAAGTCCGTAATACACAAATTACAACTTCACTTACTCCAGGTTCTTAGTAAACTAACTTTATTGAATTCAAAGCACAAAAAGATCGACTTTAAATTAAAAGAAAGAAAGATAAGGAAAGATAACAAGTAGCTGTTGTGTTATGTATATGTGTAATTAACGGCTATTTTGTGTTCTGCTCCAACACAGAGCAAAGTCACATTCCATAAACTCAGAAAGTTCCGTTACATTTTTGCTCTATTTGTAGACAGTTTGGATGTTATTAAAAGTACAAACAAACTAAATACTATAGCTACGATGGCCTTAAGCTTGATGAAAGGATTATATAGTGTGTTATAAATATTTCATAGTCTTTGATGATTCACCATTCACAAAAACATAATCGCAATAGCTCTAAAACTCGCCTCAACGTATACAAACTAAACAACCAAATGAATGCGACTGAATGCAATAAATATTTTTCTTGTTCCTTTCGTTTCTTTCGCTTCTTTTACACTCTCTTCTTGTTCCAATCGTTTTGAGTGGCGATCGTTTATTATGGCATTGTTCTATCAAATGAATTAGAATTCTTCTTAGTTTATATATTTTTGCAATATTTAATTGAGCTTATAGCAAACTCCTTAAATTATTACTGCGTCTATACGATAGCTGGTTCGGTGTTGAATCAGCTCGGGTAATCTTAGCACGCATGTAGAAACGACTTTTCAACTCGAACTAAGCATAAGAACAGAGTTGACGAAACGCACGTTTCAAATACAACCTTATTTTTAACTCGAGGGTCGCACAAACGCTTAGTGGAACGAAATTCATTTGGTGTTTTGTGTGGAGTTGCCATGTGGTATAATTATTTTGCTGTATTATCATTTTTTTAAAAGTTTTTGTGTTTTTTATAGAATACTAAAAAATCATCAATAAAACATTATTAAAAAACAAAATAAGCTTTATACATTTATATTTTATTATATGTGATTTTTAAATATAAATAATTTGATGGGTATGCCACATTATATTTTATACATATAGCAACTGTGAAATTATGGTAAACAAGCAAACTCGAAACAATAAGCTCGTATTGACTGTGCACGTATAAACTCCTAAAAATAGGTGGGCTTAGTCCACCCGCGCTGATTAAACACCAAATCGGCTATCGTATAATCGAAGTATATGTCTTAAAGGTGGAAATACACAAACGACGTTTTCTTGCAAACCAGCTTTTGCTCTGTTCGTGCGTCAAAAAAAAAAAGTTGAAATGTATGGAATCGTATGGACCGAGTTACATAGCTTGCTCGCGAACGCAGCAACACAAAAAGTCGAACAACTTCAACAGAAAACAGTATTGGTAAATGGAAAAAGAACTGGTTTGTGAACCAAAAAACAGCTGTTTGTGAACCAAAAGAGCTGCTTGATCGCGGCTTCTTCTCTTACATTCCTTTAAAACTCCTAGTTGGATCATAAGGCCTCCACAAGGCTTCTCGATCGAACACGGTTCTGGGCTGTTGTTTTTTGCCCGATCCCATGTGGTGTTGCATCATAGGTGAGTTTTTGTATCCGAAGCTTTTCCTTGTGTTGTTTACACTAATCGATTTGATTTCGACTAGGGTAGGTAATTGGCGGTAGGCCAACCGCGTGGTAAATGACAAAAAACTTGTTTGGTAAATGGCAATTTCTTTGCAGTATTTATGTTAAATTTGATGGCAGACTTTCCTATCTATTTAAAAAGTTATTCCAATTCAATTTATTACATGATAATAAAAATACATACTTCATTTTTTAATAATTCAACTTTTAATACAGTTTTCTTCAATAATTACTTTTTTTAATTTTCAAATTCACAGCTGTTTTTTGTTTACTGAAGTCAGTAAGGTTGAAATCGTTTGTGTATCTCGACTTCGTTTGTGTAGTTTGACGCTGCATGCTGCTTTTGTCGACAATGCAGCTTATCGTTGAAGTCGTTTGTGTAACTCCACCTTAAGTTTTAAGTTACGTTCACAGTGCGAGTTCTGTTTTGAGTTTCGGTGAATCGTTCAAAGTCACCTTTTGCGAGTTCTGAACAGCTGTTTTTTTGTATTGGTTATACATACAAATAGAACCTTGTGGCCAATTGTGAGAAATTAAAATGGAAATTATGTGGAAAATACATGATTGAGAACAATTTGCATTGTATGCAAATAATTCTTACACTTCCTTCTTTATTCCTGCTACTTATTTTATTAATATTTTATAAAAAAATAACATCTCAAAATTTTCTTCAAATTGTTTTGTGCATAATCATGTTTGTGCGAGTTCATCAAAAACTCGAGTTCAGCTCAGTTTGAATAGCCTATTAATTACATTTTAGTTGCAACAATAATAATCATGCTTTACAATACTTAGTGTTTAATTGCAGTAAAAATCCACTAACAGTAAATTTAAACGCTAAACAATGTATATCGAAAACAATAAAAATGCAGTTATGTTCTTCTATTAATTTTTTTTTATCATCAAATGTTTATTTTTTGCGCGACATGAAAAAAGAGAAAGACAGTCGAAATGGCCAAAAAAGAGATGCAGGTGACCAAAAATTCGCAGAGTGACCAATCTTTGAAAGATCTGGCCAAGGTGTTCACCTTGCTCTGTCTAAGCAGCCATAAATTTATAAGAAAGCGTTACTTTATATTTTAATACGTTCTCATGACAGAAACGGAAAATAGTGCAGTGCTTAGTTTTTGCTTAAACTTTACCAAATCTTATAAATAAATAAATAAAAAAAATAGACGTATTGGTTTTTTCGATCAATAAATATAAAATAAATGTAATTTGTCGAAGGAAAGGAGTAGAACAAGTAGAAAGGAGAGTCGTCATCTTATCTTACATAAATACTTACTGCTGTTTCTATTTGTCTTTACTTTTACAAAAAATCGGCCAATAGGAGTAAGTATCGATACTTATAATTCTAAGCCGAGTAGATATCGATGCCTTACACAAACTAATTTGGTAAATGCCACTTTTTTTGCAGTATTTATGTGTAATTTGATGGAAGACTTTCCTATTTAATTAAAAAGTTATTCCAATTCAATTTATTATATGGTAATATAAATACATACTTCCTTTTTTTAATAATTAAACTTTTGATATTTTCTCTTCAACAAATAGTTTCTCTAATTTTCTAATTCACAGCTGTTTTTTGTGTACTGAAGCCACTAACGGTGAGTCGTTTGTGTTGTTCGATTTCGTTTATGTAGTTTCGACAAACGCAACATTGCAGCTTATCATTGAAGTCGTTTATGTAGTTCCAGCTTGATAATGAGGGCCAGTAAAAATACAAAAGAGCACGGGGCAACATAACATTTGGTTGTACAATTCGGTTGTCCATATTGAGGCTGCTTTTAACACGATTTATTTGCTTGTAAACGGAAACAATATATTTCGTTTCAAGAAAATTCTTAAGCAGCCTAGACGCGGTCATATATCATAGTGTTAGTGAAATATGTATGTGTGCGTCACATGTACGTTGTTTGATGCAATTTTCAGTGTTTGGATATTTCGTACAATATGAGTGAAATGAATGTATTATGTTATTCACACTGAGCTAAACTTGAGTTCTCGATGAACTCAAACAGAACTCGAGTTTAAATTTACAACAACTACCGGGAAATTATTGAAATTTGTTGTTATTGTAGTAAAATCGGTAATAATATTGGTCACTCTGCGGCAGTGCTGCCAAGTTTTTGGTGATATCCGACTTTTTTTGGTCATTGTCGACACTAAACAGCTGATTATGTACAATGATGTTATGTTTTTGTAATTGTTGTAGTTATCCTCTCAATTATCGATAACTGCATACGCAGAAATGTATTGCGCTCTTCTTTCTGTATATGATGTTAACTGAGAGCGAAACAAGATCGAAAGAGGGGTTATTCTTGTTTATTTTCCTCTCATTTATTATAACGAGAATGAACAATAGCATTGCCAAAGACTTCAATAACTACTACAACAAGAACTACAATATAAATTCTGAACAGTTCGCTCTCAAAATTGGTGCTGATGTTGTTGTTTTTGCAGTAGGAATAGGTAAGGTAAGAAAAAAAAAACAACGATTTTATCTATTGCTCGGTAGTATAATGCACGGACACACCCGTATATAATAAGCATGACGCTTCTTCGTTATGTGACGATTCCTAAAATTTTACTCGCCACGTAAAAGAACTTCGTTCCAAAAGGAAGCTGCAAGAAATGTTTGCATACAATGCAAATTGTTCTCAATGTTCTTGCACAATTTCCATTTTAATTTCTCACAATTGACCACAACGTTCTATTTGTATGTATAAACAAAAAAAAAACTGTTTTCAGAAATCGCAAACTTGCAAAAGGTGACTGTGAACGGTTACTCGGAAATTCGCAACAGAACTCGCACTGTGAACGTAGTATATGTCCAACTTTTGTATGTTGATTTCAATACACAAACGCAATGTTTGACACACCGGAATTGTCCGTGTCTAGGCAGCTTTACGTAATGTTGGCAGTAGATATTGTCCCTTTAAATGGGAGAAGAAAATAAAATTACAGTTTATCTGATCTCGACATAAAGTTTCCAACGTTATGGCTCTAACAGTTGTCAATAAAATTGTGCTGACCATTGGTTTTATAAGTTTGGCACACGCTGCATTTTCTGCAGCACATCGTAAGTTTACAATATAAATTTGAATCAATATAGGTATGTACATACATATGTTGGTTTTGTATTCTAAACACAGATCGCTCTTACCTGCGTTTGATGGAGCAGGAATGGGCTAGTTTGCCGTTTGATGTAAGTAGTCTACACATAAATTTTCGTTGCTAATTATGATATTAATACAGTTATTGGTATGTGAATAGATCGTTCTACAGACTGTTGTTAGCTTAATTATTGTCATCTATAATATTATACAAATTGTGGGCAATTTTAAAGAAATTCGCGCAACCGTTAATATGCAGGAAAAATCGTGGGACAGTTTTGGAAATCTACCCTCGTTTTATTCATTTAATCATCGTGGAAAGGCCCTTTGCCCTGGTTATGTAACACCAGATCTGCCCTCAAACAATTGCAGCAAAAGTAATATATATTAGACTTTAATTAAATATTTGAAAGAAATAAAAACAAAACAATTGTAAATTTTAATGATATAATTTTATCGCCATCCAACAAAAATACTTTCTTATATAAAATATAACCCTCTCTATACAATATGACTGGGTTGATTGATTTACGGAAACTATATACAATAGTAACTTAATGGTTATTGGTGATATAATCATTTGCGCTCTTTATTTATGTATATATTTGAATTCATAAAATTCTCTTATCAGGTTAACATAAAAATCCACTTTTGTACATTAAATGAAAAGCGTACATTTAAACTTATGTATGTATATAAAAAAAACGAAAATGTGCTCATAAAACACATTTTACAAATCGTACACCGAATGGAAATGGCCTTATCCATCGCCGATAGCGTAACAATGTAATTATCTGTAATGGACACCTGTTGGTATTTCAATCTCAAAAATGTCATTGTATTTTTATTGCAACCATTCGTATGGCACAAATGACAACCGCCTTTATTATGTAGTAAACACTCAAAATATAACTGTCGATTTGATACGCAGCTTCGGGCTATTTGTGCATTAGATGCGTTGTAGAACTCAAAACAAGCAACGATTGCATCAGAAAGATCATTTGAATTTTTAGAGCACCGAACTGGATTTATCATTTGATTACATTTGAAATCTCCTATACATTGATAACACCACAAACTATCATCCATAATGGCCCCCTTGTTACAAAAACTGTCAGTACAAAGTTTACAGCTTTCTACATTTTCTGCAGTACAGTTTAAGCCATCACGCATGCAACCACGAACGATGGTATTATTTTGGAATTTAGCAATTGTGCACGGCGCACCAGGCGATTGACATTCTTCAATGAATAAATTACTTGGTTGTTCCCATGTGGCACAACCCATTCCATCATCACTTGTACATTGAAAACATCTCGTGAATAAATTACCACTGCAACCATATTCATTATCACATTCATTGCAGCGTAGAATATCATTTTCAACGGGTGGCTTGCCACAACCGCGTTTCACAGACCAGTTTTTATATTCGCAAGCATAACATGAAGAAACTTCCGCTGAGCCGCAGGTAATTGACTTTATTTTTGTAGTATTGTGAATACAATACTCATTTTCTCTTGAATCGCAATTAAGGCACTGTTGACGAGTCATGCATTTAGCATTGCAATAATCATTATCTTCGCATTCGACCACATTTTCCAAATCTTGAAGTATATCTTCAGACATTTCACCCGTACAGCCTCGTACAACGTAAGAATGTTTGTGATACATGTAACAAGACACCTTTTGAGTTAGCAAGGAATCTACGGTGCATGTCTTGAAGAGAGTAATATTGCAAACTCCAGTGTTTACTAAAAACAAATCCATTTTACAACCACGTGAGTCGTTAGAGTCGCATTGTGCACACTGAAGCTTTTTAGAAGCCGAGATATCGTTGCATCCATTAGTCTCGCAGTATTCAACACTTCCTATAATTGTATGGTTAACATCGGAAGTACAGCCACGGTAGGCTAATGCGGTGCTTAATACCTCCATGTAACATTGATCGTTCTCTTGGTGGTAAAGGCATGGTCGAGGATTTCCTACAGGCTTATCAATGCACCCATCTCCTTGGCAGTGGTGACATTTTAACCTTCCTGGAGGAAAAACCACTCCATTACATAGGTTACTGCTGCAAATTTTTTTATAGGAAGCACCTAAAGTGGGAGTGTCCTGCCCACACCCGCGGTATGTTATCGTATCAACTAAAATTAAAAGATGTGATAAAGAAATTAGTATTTGAAGCCAAGAAAAATTCAAATTAAAAAAAAATGAGTTTAACTAAAAAACATCAGAGCAAAACTATGTACATAATTATGTACTAGAGAACTGCACGAGACCATCCATATGCCGCTACAAATACATCCAAATGTGGGAAATGGACTCATGAAGTAGGGTGGAGAGAACATTTTTTCTTTTTAAATTTCATGATTCCTATATTATCAATAGATGATCTATAGTATTAGACATGTTCGTGCAGAATTTCAGCTATCTAAGCCAATGTCTTAAGGTGGCGCATTAGGTTTGAATTTTTGAAAAAGAAGGAGCTGAAACTTTCACTACACCCTATGCGGGCCTATATATCGCCCCCCCGCAACAAAAGTGTTCAATTCAAAATATTCAATTTTTCACTAGAATCAAAAAAAGGGTTTTAAACACATTGAAGGTACATTTTTTTTTTGGGTAAAGCGTAGAGAAAAAATATAAAAAAAGACTAACTTTGGCTATGCGGAAGTTGGTGGATACGGGTCAGACACTTATAGTGTCCCAATTTTTCATAGTACAAAAAACAAAAAAGGTTTTTTTAATAAGAAAGCTCCGTGCTCTCTAGCTCAAAAACTAAGGGACTAGTTTGCATACATACAGACGGACATGGCTATATCAACTCGTCTCGTCGCGCTGATCAAGAATATATATACTTCATGGGGTCTCCAATGTCTCATTCTTTGTGTTACAAACTTCATGGCAAACTTATAATACTATTCACTGCGTGAAGAGTATAAAAATAACAGATGTTTACAGGAGAAATCAAATTAGAAAATTTTCAGTTGTGACATTTTTCTTGCGGATGTGCGATATGTACAAAAGTATACTGCAAATACATATTTACTTATGTAAGTTATTAAGTATTTGCAAGCGGGTATCGTATTTATAACACAGAATTTTACATTATTATTCAATGTTTATGATAAGATTACAAAACTGACCAATGGACATAATGCACGTCACATCCAAGGGGCAGCTTCCATAGGGTAGTGTATGAAGTTCGTTTAATGTCATGGCGCACTCTTCAAATTTAATTGAGTCACAATGATAACAAATAATGGCCAAGTTCGGTGCTGGAATACAAATTAAATATTAAATTTAAATTAAAAACAAAATCCAATTATTACAAAATGCCTACACATGATGTATTATATTATCATTCTAAATTGATGTTCACATCGAATGCAACTCACAGTTTCTCATTTTAGATCCATTTTGTTTGCAACTATTTGGTATTGAGTTTATTTAAAGACTGTTTTGTATTTTCCATGTCTAATTTGGTGGTTAAAAGTTCTATTCAGTAAAAAAAACTCCTCGGAAATAAAAATTTGGAATTACATATGTTAATATCCTGGCTATTGGAAGCATAATATATTTAGTGTTAGTCTCATCTCGTTATCTTTAAATTGATACAATTAGTGATTTAATAATGTAGAAGTTATAATATAGTTCTTGAAAAATGAGTGGTAGTGAGCATATGGATGGAATGGTTGAAAACAAACTTGAATGTCAGACTATTAAATAAATAAAAACACTATACTTCAGTTATCTAACCCTTACCATTGACACAATGTCATTGCGCAAAACTCTAATTGTCATGTGTTATATTAGCTTTACAAAAATATTTAATTATTTATAAAAATGAGTGAAATTAACAGTAAAGCATATATTTTTACCAACAATTATGGTCGCCAATAAGAATATTTCAAAACAATATTTCTCCTTAGAAACATTCATTTTGCAGAATAATTGATAAAAAACTAAATTTGCATTTGCGATTGTTGCTTATTTAAAGTGTACAACACTCATTATATTACATTGATATCTACGCGCTAAAGGTTGAGTGGGAAATTATCGATCAATAAACTTCAGTCTTTTTTTGAGTACAGTGTAAACTTTACTTCATAACATTGGTGTGAATTGGAATCAAAAATTTACAGATTTTGTAATATTTTGTTTTTTCCATTAAAAACTATTAGATGAGAATGGCTACATGAGAGAAGATTGAAGAGATCATTTTATTTCTGTGCAAGTATTCTTTTGTGACTATATTTCAAACTTCACCAGGATGGACCTACAAACGAAAATATTTCATCTCTTTATATACTTATGGATCCGCGTAAAAAGGCGTGAAACAATCCTTTGCACAGCGTCGCTGTCATAGAAAAAAAAAACAATGTCAAAATTTTTGAGTTAAAATCAATTACACAGTCTCTTATCCCGATTCAGACTGAGCATAAGCAACATTTTTTTGTAAGCAGCTCAAAAAGCTGCTAACTTTTTATAACAACAACAGGAAAATGTCTAAATTTAAGGACTGCTTTGGATACTTTGAAGCAACATTTTTTCTGCTACAAAAGTGAAAGCAAAAATTTCAGCATCCATGGCTAGAAAACTTTGAGTAGTGCTGCCAAGTTTTTGGTCATGTCTGTCTTTTTTTTTGTCATTATTGACATTAAACAGCTAATCATTGCACAAAACAATTTGAAGATAATTTTAAATTATTCTTAATTATGTATTTTTCATAAAATCTTCATTTTAATTCTCACAACATTCCATTTGTATATAAAACCAAAACAAAAAACAGTTGTTTTTTTAAGCGTAACCTCTGTGTGAACGTTCACAGAAAAAGCAGCAATTTTGAAGCAGTGTGAATCGGGGATTATTCTAACGGTATTTTTTAAAACTAGCTTCAGAAGTGGGAACACGTGTAGTTAATTTTTAATTTAATTTAATTTTGTTAATTGTTAATGACATTTTATGAAAGTCTTTAAATTGTAATTGGAAAAATGGATATTGATCATAAAGTTATTAACAACAATTTGCGTATAACAATTTTTTTAAATTGTCGTGCACTTTGCAAAAAATCTATTTTTTTGTTCAACTACATACTATATTCTGGGCAGTGGCGGATTAACACATTTGCCGCCCGTATTCTTCCAATTTGGCCCAGCGACCAAAAAAAATTGGACAGCCCCTTTTTAGGCAATGATGTGACGAATATTAATTTTTACACATTTGCGAATGCGAATATCTGCCATCCATATTCGCGAAAGCGCATATTCAGTTTTTAAATCTAGCGCCAAGATAAAGGCTGAAAAACCATATCAAGGTTATGGGGCGTCTGTTAACACTTCTATGGATTGTATTATTCATTGCATGTTCTACTTCTGGTATGTCCTTGTAACATTGTTTTCTCCTTCACCAACTTGTTTACTTATTAGTCTCTCTTCATCCTCTCTACCTGCCCGTTGGCTTGTGTGGACCCCGTAGCAACTTTAATGTGTTCGACATTATTATCGTGTAAGAACAGATCGATCTCTCCTATTGTAAGCCAAATTTTCCTATCTGAAACAATACAACTTGGTCTACTAAATGCTATAACAGTCGCAGACTAATACTCATCGCGAGCAGACGTCGGTTGCTATCAGTTCCTGTGTTTTATTTCTTTGTAACTTATTTTTTCTCAATTTTTAATATCTCTATATAAATTAAAACTAATTATAGTATAGTTCCAGTTTGATAAGATGGCCCCGGGGCCACATAACCTGGGCAACAATCGGTACAGCCCCCTGTCCGATAAACCGACCTCGAAAAAAGACGCCAACTCACTATGGTCGGAAATGCCATTTTCTTGGCATAAAGGCTAATAATGATGTGAAAGAGCCCTAAATTGGTAAATTTGCTTTGTATGACATTAAAAAGAAATAGGGATACCTTTTGTGAATTTTTCTTAGTGAGTGGATTAAAATCATGTATTGTTTCTTTTCAAAACCTGCAGTTTATTTTAAAGATGAGAAAAACATAGTTCGCATAGTTCGCAAAACAATTTATTTATGTCGACATTTTACAAACTTAAAACTATTGAATTAATCCTCTTGGACACCTATCTCGACTGCAAATTGGCTCAAAGTTTCGTTGTCAAAATTTTCATTAATTTCAATGTCCTGATCATCCGAATCATTATTGGATTCGTCACGGTCAGTTCCAATAGTCGGAAGCTCCAGCTGCGCAATGACGTCGTTTGGTAATATATATATTTTTTTTGCTAGATGTAACCGTTTGTTAATAAAAATACTTGAAAGAAAAGGGTCCGACGAATCCATTGATCTCATAAACACTTCCGTCATAGTATTTACTCGGTTATTTTTTCGTGCATGACATCTCCTATCTTCTTTATAAAGCTTATTGCACCCTTCTGATGCATTTTTGCCAAGGCAACCGACAGGAACAAGAGATAATTACCATAATTTGGTAACCGTGGACTAAAATCTTATGAACTGTTAGCGACATCGGGTACCATGGATACGTAGACATATAAGACTCCAAAGATTTTTTTTACAGAATTGGTGGAATTTGAGGTTATCAATTTTATATTCGCAAGAAATTGCAATTACAATCGTATGGAGGTTTTTAATAATATTTGGTAATTGGGCAAAAAACTTAATAACACATTTAGGTAGACATATTAAACTATAATCACAAATGTTTACATTTTGGCACAAATTGGCAAAAAGTTAGTTTTCAATCCACGAGACACGATCAAGTTGGTTAGATTTTTTCTATTATAATACATAATTAAAACAATTCACACAAATACAAATTGACAAATATTCACATTAAATATATATTATACACCTCCTACATGCCTTGAACTTTTTTCCATATTTTGCAGAAATTTTTAATTTACTCAAATCAATTTGCCAGCACTATAAAGTTTAGAAAAAGTTTTCCGCATTGTTTACAAAAAGAAACAGGTGAACATACAGTGCACTTTGCAACCCTATTAAGGCAATAGGTCTGTCACCAGATCATTTTCTAATTTCAATTAATTGGACTTGGACTATGTAATTTACGAGTATTCAGTTAAAATACAAATATATTTTCATGAAAATTTTGACTTTATGCCAAAAAATGGCATTTCCGATCATTGTGCAACGTACCAATGTACTTGCAGATTTTTCTGATCTTCCAGTTGCCAATGGCCCTAATCTCAAATATGTAATTGTGGCTGAAACAAACACACACAAATTCACAAAATCAAAACTACACAACATTCAATCTAATATAAACATCACTGATATAATTGACTCAGACGAGTCATTATCAAGTTAATAACACTACTCATTCTACTTCTTTCAAAAGCATATAACTCTCTTTACTTCTACTTGTCATAGATTTCCTTATAATGTAATGGAACCTACATAAATAATTACGACGAACTAATAATCTTAATAAATAAATATAGGCCAGATGTTACACTCGTATGTCTTCAGGAAACACATTTACCCCACAATGCTAAAAATATAATCTGCCCAAAACAATACCTTGTGTACTTTACCAATTTACCAGTTAATTCGACTGCAAAACAAGGGGTAGAACTTCTTATCAGAAAGCACCTGCCGCACACCTTTCTCCTTACAATCTCCAACTCAAATATTTTGCATATGGCTATACAGTTAAACTTTAACCAAAAATAAATAATATGAGCTCGTCATTAATGCTAGTAGGTGACTTTAATGCCTGGTGTTTTGCATGAGGTTCCAGCAGCACCAACGCTACATCTAATTTAGAACTTCTGAGTGATGGCTCCGCAACACATTTTTTCATCCATAAAACATTCATTCACGTTGATCTTACATTTATTTCCTCTTCGCTGTACCCACTCCTGTAACTTCATCAAGGTCCCGGCAGTCAATAACTGCTAACTGGGAGAGAGCTCTCACCGTTGCACAGCTCTGCAGCGCTTCCTTCATCTCATCTTTTAGTGTTTCCGTCATTGCATTACCCTTCTTGGAGAGTTGGAGTAGAATCTCTCCCTTAGCAGTCCTGCGTATCCTGCTAACGCTGTCACCAACCTTCTGAAGCTCAGGCTTCCCTTCTATCTTCTTAAGGATATCTGCGTAGGATAATTACGATGTTTTAGTGATGATTAAAGCATTGGGACGTGTTCGAGGTTTCACTTCTTATTTTTTAGGAGGCCGTTTAGGAGGAACATCATCACCATTTTTGAGCCGTGTATGCTGAGTAACTCTTTCCCGGTTCTTTCGATTTTTTGCCACTTGCCATTTATTTTCCTTTGGCTTCAATACAGATTCTACAAGGCGCGTTTGGGAACTGCTGCTGCTACCTTCGCTGACTTTGCCAGCAGCCTGCATCATCACCTGACCAACCTTGGCTGCTCCTTTCTTCGCTGCATTAAGCGAGTTAGCGTTAGCATTCCCTGATATCCTACCCTCAGTCGTCTGCAAACTGACCGAAGCGACACTCGCAGCTACCCTGACATGCGGCACCTTCGCACTGACCTCTTCTTTTTGTTGGCCTTGCTGGGATTGGCATATTTTCACCTGTCACCCTTCCAGCCTCCTTGTCCTCTGTATCTTCATTCTTCTTTGCTGAGATCAGCACACTTGCGATAACTACAGTAGGCTCTGATGCTGTACACCTTTGAATGGCGAGGGCACCTCGTTTTCACAACAAACTTCCCACGATATTGGTTGCAAATCTGGAGGCTTTCATGGAGGGGATCGGCTCATCTTCTGCTCTGCCTAAAGACCGAATCTTCAGCGATACTTGTAGTTTTGTCCGCTGCAGCAACCAAGTTGTCCATTGCTGCATGCTGTGTTTTTCGGCTCAATATCTTTACTTTCTTTATTTGTGTCCATCCTTCTTTGTTTGTTTGTTTGCCAGCGCATCGTGTGCAGGGGGGCGTACCGTAATAGTCAGGAATGGGTATACCCTTGGAACATAGTCCCTACCCCAGTTCTCTGAGGCCTGACCTACGCTTTACCAGTCCCGGGATTCACAGACGAACTGGCGCTCGCCCGGGGCAACGCAGTCTACTTAACTACGTCCAATACACACTCCCTGATCAGTGGCTGGTTTCTGATCTCCGCCACGCCTGCTGCCTCGGTAGAGCAGGCTCACATCACCCCTTCACTGTCGTTAGTGGAAATAACTAACAACGGTTCCGGGGACTCCCAGCGCGACGTAACGAAGAACGGTCTTCTCCGCGTTTTAGGCCTACCGCCAGGCATTCACCGCTGCCGACCTATCAGGCACAGACGCAGACTAACACGCCGCTCATTCTGGGACCAGACGCCTTTTGGGTTTCGGAGAGCTTATTATACGGGCGGCTCACACTCGCCCCGTCACGAGCATTTCACAAGGGTTGTATCCTTTTAAGCTACCCCTTCCATTCTCGCCGCTCATTGGTCGGGGACTGTTTATTCAATATTCGCAGCTAATCTACATATCTGCAGGCCATCCACTATCCGCCACCTGTGACCCCCACTCTAGCTTGAGCAACGCCGAGTGGAGACTTAAGGTTTTTGCATGAGTAAGAGAGAGATAAAAAATGCTTTACTGATGTGTGTTTTTACGAAGAGCGTACGAACAAGTGATCGAATAACCGACCACCAGACGACGATGCTTTTCTCACTCTCTCTCGTGTGTGTGTCGTCATTGTTGTTGTTGCGAGTGAGAAGTTCTGTTTCTATTGTTTGCTTTGTTCTCTTTTTTGTGTCTCTTTGTTGTGTTTATGTCCGGCTGCTAGTGCGCTGTGGTTGACTATTGCGTGCAGTTGGTAATAGCAACAGTAACACATACCAATGCAACTATAGCATCAACGAAAGACAAATACGTCACTTTTGTTATTTTGTTTTTGTTTTAATGTAAAAATTTGATTTAATACAAAGGTTCACTAAGCCTAACGACACGAGCTTTGAAAGAAGAAGATGAGATCTCTCTTTGCAAGTGCTTTGTCTAGTCTATACAATTTCATAGTCCATTGATATTTAAAATTTGAAAACAAGACAAAAGAAAGCGCGCCAAAAAGAATAAATAGAAAATAATAGTTAATAATTAAGGATAATTTTATAAAAGGATATTATCAACGTAAGTGTACCATACATGAATTTATAATTGATAATTTGTTTTAACATCGAACAAAAATGGTGGATTTCATTACGAAGACATCGGATTTGTCAATTAATACTTTAAATATACAAAGTTTACGGGATCATTGCGTGGATATCATCGATGGTGTTGCGAAACACTCAAACGTTCTAATTCTTACGGTGATGGGTGAATGAAAACGAAGATATTTCCATACCAAATTTTAACTGTGTTGTTAAATTCAAACGGCAAAATGTTAGATCTAGTGGTGTGGCTATCTATCATAATAGAAATGATACAGCTTACATGTTAACACCTTCGGTGGAAGTAAAAGTCAACGCTGTCATGTGCAGTACTTCTAGATGAAGTAGGAGAAGTATACCATTGTCAATGTAGGACAGAGCACGGTGGTAGTAGTGGCCTTATATATATCCCCGAACCTGGCAATTGCCAAATTATTACATTCATTCACAAACCACTATTTTTATATTCTTATGAAGTAGCTAATATTCTCAATCTTGGATTAGATAAAATCCCTATAATTCTTGGAGGAGATTTCAATGTAGATTTTGCCAAAGAACCGTTAGCGCCACTTTTAAATTTTCTCGAAGAAAAATTTTATTTGACCATATCGAATGATTCTGCAAAATCAACAACAAAACATGCAACAACAATATATATTTATATATATATATTTACACGATACTTAAACTTTATAGATACACGAATATTTGTATCGCATTTTAGTTATCATAAGCGTCTCATAACATTTGCATCACAAAATAATGAAATAAATGCAGAACACAACTCTAGTAATTATTTTAAAACTTCATTCCTAACATTTTGTGCAGCAGTTTCACTTCAATAGTGTGCTTATATAGGTGAGGCACATTACTTTTTTTTTGTTTTTCATACTATCGACTTGAAATATGACCACTATAAGTTTCTGACTGATAAAAATTCAATTTTTAAGGCTAACGAGGAGTTAGATTTTTTGTTTAGAAATTGGTACTGGTTTAGTTATCATAGTGTTAGTGAAATACGGGTATGTCATTATACTCTTCACGCAGTGAACAGTATTATAAGTTTGTCATGAAGTTTGTAACACACAGAAGGAGACGTCGGAGATCCCATAATGTATATATATTCTTGATAGGACAACTAAGGGGGGTAACCCCCATACAAACCGTGATCCAAATGAAAGTTCCGTCTATGCGGTCTAAAAACACGTTGCGACATCCACTGTCTTACCAACCCCAATGATCCAATCCAGACAATTCTTAACAAACCAGAAATAGCTGAAACACTCTGCAAGCATTGGTTAAATTCTTCTCAAAACAGTAACTTTCATCCAATTTTTCACCATCATAAACATCACTCAATCCCATACACCCTATCCTCTGATGCAATGTTTCTGGAAAATGACATTACTTTGATAGAGCTAAAAGCCACTCTAAACAAACTAAAAGGGATCTGACCGCATAAGCTACACTCTACTAAGAAATTTATCCCCAAACCAAATAAGACGGCAAAACATTTTCGCAGTATCACTGGCGAGCAGGCGAGAGCAACAGCGTCGTCTGCAAATAGCAGTACGATCAATTAATTTCTACTCTCAATGTTAACCCCCTCCAAGCCCTCTTTCAGTAATTCTTCTTCAAAATCTGAAATAAAGAGAATAAAGAGTAGAGGACTAAGAATTTCGCCTTGCAAAACCCCCTCTGTGACTGAGATTTCGTTTGATAGAATAGGAGAATACTATCCTGCTTAATTATGAATGAGGCATGCGCGTTTAGGGACTGTATTATGTGTATGAATCTCGCACTTACACCTATTGCATAAAGTTTTTGCCATAATAAGTTGTGGTTGATTGAATCAAAAGCACGCCAGAAATCTATAAACAATCCATTGATGGATGACTTTTTTAGACGTATGTGTATCTGTAAAGTCGACTGAAGTACAAATATATTATCTATGCAACTTCTTTTTGTCCTGAAGCAATTTTGTGTTTCAGGTATTGCATTGTTTTTTCCGCGCAAGCGGTAAGTCTCTGTGCTAAAATTTTTGTAAAAATATTTGAAATGGTGTTGCTCAAAGCTATGCCTCTGTAGTTGGAGGGATTTTGTGCGACGCCATTTTTGTGGTATAACACTTACATGGACTGTGACCAGGATTTTGGGGTTTTTCCATAGGTTAAAATATTATTGAAGAAGGATTGCAAGTATTTTGCACCTTCATCAGGCAAAGATTTATAGAATTCGCCACTGCCCATATCTGGACCTGCAGCTTTGTTATTTTTACAATTTCTGATGGCAGCTTTAATCTCTTAGAGCGTCATAGGTTCATAACAAGTTTAGATTGATCACAGATCGCGGTGGTTGATGCATAAAATATTTCCCAGTCGTGAACAGAAATAGGATTGCATTGCATTGTTTTTTTATTGCAGCTTCTTATGATACCCCAGAAGTCTTTTGCATTTCTCACATTCGCAAATTTTTGTTGTATTATGTCATAAGATCTTTTTTTGTTAAGTACAAGATTTTTGTATTCCCTATTTAGCGAAATGTTTTATATTCGTGGCTCTGCTCAAGTCTCTTTTTTTATTTCTTAGTTCATGGTCAAACCATGGGCTTTTAAAGTGTCTGTATGGTTTATTGTAAGTATATTATAGCATTCCAAGCTTTTGAGCTGTTATTTTTATCGCCTCTATTAGGTTTTGGTTTTGATCATCAATTGGAATGCTACTCAAGTGGGTAATCGAAGGGTCATCAAAGCGATCAATATACTGTGTGACTTTTGAATCGTCCCACTTCATCACATGTTTTTTGACACCTATAGGATCACTAATTTTTCCAGCACTACTGATGAAGAAGTGTTAATTTTTACCGTGAAATGGTCTGACCCTGTCACATCATATAGAACTTCCATTTGCACTATGTAAGGAATTGCTGTAATATGCACCCATATTAAATCACTTATGCTTTCACCGTTGTGGTTTGAGAACGTGAAGTAACCTGGCCAATCACCAGGTTTACGTCCATTGAGCAACACGAAAGTATTGCAATTCATGAACTCGCATAGAATTTTGCCACACGTGTTAAATATTTTATCAGCGGAGTCCCTTTGTGTGTATAGAAAAGAATTGGCATGTAGGAGGAGGTCGCAATCGCTATTACCGTCATTACCTACTCTTGCATTAAAATGTCCCCCTATTATAATAGGACACTCAGCATATTTGGCTATAATAACATCTAGGAGAATTTCTAATGATTCCAGAACTGAGTCAATGTCACACTATGGTTTGAGATAAAGAGAGCCAATTACAATTTGTTTATTGATTATGTCTATGTTATACAAAATCCAAAAGGGAGATACGTCTAAAATAATTAAAGGTATATTCTTACTTATTATAGAGACGAGGCCGCCACTTGCTCTTGCTGTTGGTTTTTCCTTGGTTGTATAGGATGAAACTTGTTTGTAATCACTCCATTGAGAAGAGGTATTGAAATCTGTTTGGGACCATATTTCACACAAATTGATCAATTAAGCTTTCGCTAGATTTGTTTCGTTGTAACTATTCGTGATGCTGTGGACTTTCCAAAATATAATGTCAAGACCAAGTTCTTTGACTGTGGGAATGTATAATAGCAAGTGATTTCTTCACCTACTGCTTTCTTTCTTCGTTTTTTGATTGCTGCGTCAGCTTATTGTAGTCAACGGAGATGCGTATGTGTTCTGCTTTATAATTAGGTTGGCATCATTATTTCCAGCGAACAATTTTTTTTCTTGGTTCCATCTTAGCCAATGGTTTTCAATTTGCATTCGGTCATCTCTCTCTAGAATTTTGTGCTGCTTGTTGACTTCCAAAATATTTTTCTTTAACTGTAGCATGGCCTTTTTATTTTGCTGCTTATCCAAACTAAGGTCACGCTCTATATATAGATTCGTGCTACTTAATTTTTTACAGTTTTTTAGTACTGCCGCAACTGAGCTATCAGAATCGAATACAACCAGTACTGCCATTTTGCCATTTCGATTAAAAAGTTTAGTAGTGCGTGATATGCCCAAAATGTCATCGCATACTCTTTTAATTTCTGCCTCTGGTTGATTTTTGCTGTTAAGGCCTTTAAAAATTAAGTTTTTTCTTTCTATATGGTCCTCTAGCTGCGTAATGCGTTTATCGTCACTTATTCTTTGATGCTCAAGCTGCTCCATTTCATTTTTTTAATTCTTTTTGTTGGGCTTTCAGTTCGTTCACCTCATTTGCTATGCAACTTAATTTTTCTAGGATGTTGCTGTTCGACTCCTTTATCACTTTCATAAGATCCTCTACACTCAGATCTGTAACTTTTTGTTTCCGGATGTTACCGCTGTTGAAAATCTCAGGGCATGTTTCAAGCTAGCAATCTTTTTGGATAAGTTCCGGTTGGGGTTCTTTTTATTGGCATTACAGTGTAAATCGCAGTTTTCTTGTTGTTGTTTTTTTTTTTTTTTTGTGCTCAAGCAGCTGTAATAGTCCGCTAATCTTCCAGCTAGTTATAACAACAAAAGCTGCAGGTACTGTTGGATTTGATTTGTTTTATTGCTTCTTATTTAGATATTGTTATTGTTTGTGTTATTGAAGTCCGATATTTTCTTCTTTGTTTGAACTCGAAGTAATAATAACAAAACAAAGAAACACAGGAAAAAAAAAGTAATACAAAATTTTCTTCTTTCCAATTTGTGTTTTAATTTACACGCACATACAATTGATATTATGATGCTTGTTTGTTAATACTTAATTTGTTTGGACACCTCTGCAAAACTGAATTTCTCAGGGGTCGGCCTTTTCTGTCATACTCTTTACAATAGCCTTCAATAAACTTAATAAAACAATAGCTAAACATAAAGTCTTTGAATTCTCTGCCTACGTCGACGAATACACAATATTTCGAAAAATTGACAAGAATAAACATTAAATATTAATGCTGTGTTTGCCGACATTATTCAATGGTGCAATTATTTTGATGCTTCGCTTTTAATTAGCAAGTGTAAGCACGTCCATATTTGCCGTAACAAACGGTGCACTCTTCAACTTCAATCTGACAGCTTTATCCTGGAAAACGTAGACTCACTAAAAATTCTTGGAATTACCATAGCCAAAAATTACAAATGGAACAAACATTTTGATAACCTTGCACTATAACTATCAAAACGCCTTAACATAATAAAATGTTTATCAAGCACTAGATTTAACTGCAACACCAACTGAATCACTTACGTCATAAGAGCATCATCATGTCTAAAATCGATTATGGGCTCTTACTCTATGGCAATGCACCAAAATCTACACTTAATAAGCAAAAAACTTTGTATCACTCAGCATTTAGGCTAGCTTTTGAAGCTCTCCCTATCAACAACTTATTGTTCGAAACGAGCATTATCCCAATAGACACCAGAAAAACCCTCTCAATCCTCAAAAACCTCAAAACAATAATGACCTCCAAACACACGCCTATAGAAAACATCTTTTAAAAAATTATATTTATTTATTTATGTTTGCTTTATTGCCCAAAAAATAAACAATTATCGCTTAAAGCTAGCGCTATATTTATGGTTTATACAGAGTTATAGAACTTATTGACTATCTTTACAGCTTATTATAATTATATTATAATATAATGCCTATTTATGTTAAAAAGGGATAATTAAGGAAAAATGGCACACACAAAACCCTACTAAGTAACTGAAACATATAACCATGGCAGCTGGTAGATAGGTGCAAGGAAATTTTTCTTATTAAGTTATTGTTTAAATAAAAACTGAAAGCATATAGGCACATGCTGTCCAAATTTGTTCATCACCTTGTCAATAAATTCAGTATCCTCCTATACTCTTTTCCTGTGAACACTGAGCATGCATTTGTATTCCCAGCGCACTTTAGTGTGGTTGATATACTGGTGGTGCTTCCGCAATTTTTGTTTGCAAAAATTGGTATTTCAATTGTTTTAACATCAGTGCATTGTAGTCCATGAGATATTAAGATTGTTTTAATCTTATTATTAGGTAATCTGTTGAGACCAGATAGGATGACTTTATAAGGCTTTGTTTCTCTGTACTCATAAGAGAAAAACTTACTGAGATGATTGCAAATAGTATAGTGTCAGGTAGCGACAATTCGGCCTGTTACTCTCAAAATTTACTCACTCTCAGTTAAGTATATCAGTGTACTTAACCGCTGAAAAAACACGCATTTAGTGTTGAACATTTCGTATAAATTAGTATTATGAAGACAATTGTTTGCTCTTTGATCAGCTGTGTTGTGTCGGTGTGAATTATTATTGAAAATAAAATTAAAAATACACAGAAAAATTAAGAAAATAAAAAAGTAAAGAACAAAACAGCAACTTTTCTATTTTTCATATAAATTTCAGGCTATTAAATATGCACATTATGAATTGAATAAACATAAATAAACAACATATGATAGTGTTGTGCAGCGTAAAAATTTAGATGATGAAGAGCGTAAGTATATTCTTTAGAGAGAGCCACATAACTGTAAACTGGTGATTTCTTGTATCGTGGTGTCAGTCTAAGTTATTGACAAATATTTTGATTCCAATTGATATTGTTTTTATATAATATGTAGTTATTTTTATTACTTTATTATATTTAGCGCTTTTCTTTAGCACAGTTACAAGTGGTATTTTTGCATTAGGTGTAACTGGAGGTACCAAGTCATCACCTACTTGATCTGGTATTGGATCATCTACAGTGGTTTCACTGTCCATGATAGTTATGAGCGGACGATAATAATTTGTGTAGCAACTGTCAACATTAGAAACAGTTGTTCTTTTATTTAATAGCGGCATCTTATTTAAGCCTTTAGTAGTTGTCAATGTAGTAACTGCATGCGATCGATGCTGAGTTGCTGAGTACACTGTTGTTGAATAAGATTGTGTTGTGTTTGTTGAAGTTGCTGGGATTAAGCAAAAGGGAACTTGCGGGGATGTGCACTGGGCGCTCCACGGTAAAGAATGTCTGGTGCTTGCGTTATTAGGGCACACAGCAGGAGAGCAAGATCTTGCTCTATGCTCAGGCGACCCTGTGCTTTCAGAAAAAACTTCATTTTTGTTGTTGCGGTCCGTAGAGAAGAACGAGAAATAGGCGTTTCTCGTTGTCTTCATTGGCGGGTTTTGACCATTTTGATGAGCAGAGCTCATCTTTTCACTTTAGTTGTTCACTTTTTATACACTTAGAAAATTATTTAAACACAATCGTCCGATCACGTCTGCTATTACAAGCGATTGAAAAAAATTATAAAATCAAAAAAACATCACAAAGTGCCCTCAAACTTAAAGTACACAATAGACGAATTCAACAAAATCCAACTACAAATACCACCCACCAACATTATTAAAGAAACGATTCCTCTTTGCGCATTCGATAGCTCCTACATAAACGTATCCCTCCATACCACTCTTAAATCAAGCACCCCACATGAAATTTACCAACAGAAATTTAGAGAACTTAAAGAGTCACTCAGTCACTATAAATTCCTGTATACCGATGGCTCCAAATCATCAGCAGTTGTTTCATACAGTGTCATTAAAAGCAATAGCCAACATCAACAACCACACTTTTTATGTTAAAGCCATTAGAAGGATACTATCATCCCGAGCCAACAAACTGCTGCTCTTATGGATCCCAGCGAACTGCAATATAGCAGGAAACGAACTAGCGGACCAAAGTGCCAAAGACACACTTACCGCAGACATACGTAAACATCTTAATCACATTATCCATTCCTATAAAGAAACATTGTGGAACAACACACCCCAACACTACAAAAATATAAATCCTAACAAAACAAAGATAATACAGCTCCCCTCCTCAAACTCAAAAAAATTATCACGGTACGACAATATAAAATTCTCTCGCATTCGCATGGGCTACACTACTTTAACTCATAACCTGCCAATATAGGTCCAAATACCAAATAACTTCTCATAACAACATGAACCAAACTATAGCTTTTTTAAAATCCGTTACTCTCCACTTTAAACTTATCAATTACTTGTAAATATTTGTAAATAATAGTCTATATACATCAATTAAAAATACCAAATTAAGAACAATTTGTATACAGCAACCAAAAAATCATTATTTAGATATAAGTAAGCTTAAGGCCTTAGTTGATATAGCTTTATATTTAAGTTACACGCTGTTGGAACCGGTGCGGGGTGGTGTTGAGAGCTGCTCTCTCTCTGACGCTCAAAGAGAAGATAGATCTCCGATTGCTGATTACGCCGATGAGAGTCAGTCGGCTACAGACAGTCAGTGATTTCGGACTGCGGTATTGCACAAGAAGTAGTAAAGAATTAATGACTGTTGTTGTTGTAAAAGAGTTAATAAAGAAATAGTTGTTATTGTTATTGAATATAAATAATAAAACACTGTTGTTATCGTATTAAATAATTGAATTGGTACATAGGCCACAGGGTTGTTACATTGGCGACGAGGTAAATTTGGAAAACAAATAATAATATTAATATCAAAAAGAAAAAGACAAAAGAAGAAAACTCTGAGCAAATTTTTGTGTGGGTGCGAAATTCAATCATGTTTTTTTTTTTTTTTGATTTGCCATGGAGGTGTACATCTTCTAAAGATTCTTGTAGACCGACCTACTAGCATGCACGATTCACCAGACAAACAGTCTCGTGTGGTGCCTACGTACTAAAACCAGCTCCGGCCTACGCTGGCTCTTTTTTCAACCCTGGCGGTACCGCCAATGGAAGTATTACTTTGTCAGGGAGAGCTAGGTTAGACCACTCTTCTGTTCAACTCTTCATCTCTGCGGACCTTTTGCATTATAGCAACGATTATACTGCAAGCTTTGTTCCAGGAGTCTTCATCCTTTAACAAAAAGTTAATCACGCCATTTGGTGTAAGGTTCTCACCTACCTCTGACGTGATTAACTCTCTGAGATGCATAAATCGGGTACACTCCATGAGAACATGGCGAGCAATTTCCGGCTGGTTTGTCCAGTACAGGCAATGCGGGTCATCTGCATGTTTAAATCTGTGCAGGTACTCCCGGAAACAGCCATGTCCTGTGAGGAACTGCGTGAGATGGTAATTCAGAAGTCCATGTTTTCGAGCCACCCAGACACTGCTGTTGGGTATTAAGTCGAACGTCCAACGCCCGTTTGTTGAGCTTTGCCAACGCTCCTGCCACGAGGCAGTTAGTGTGTCGCCCTGATCATGTGTGGCAGGCTCTGCTCGTCTCAAAGCATATATCGCCGCCAATTCATTCACGTCCATGTCCACCGGCTTACAGTTTGCAATGACGCTTATTGCGTCATCTGAAATCGTTCGGAAAGCGCAACATACCCTTATCGAGTTGAGTCGATACACGGAAGCAGCTCCTTTAATGTACGATTTGTGTTTGGTTGCACAGGACCACACTGGTGCAGCGTATCGGATAATCGATTTGCTGACTGCCGCAAGCAGCTAACGCACTGGTTATCTGGACCCTCCAACATTCGGCATAAGCCTTGCTAGGGTTGCGTAGGTCTTTGACACTGTCTCGCTTGAAAACTTGAGGTGATCCCTGAAGTTGAGACGACAATCCTGTAGGACCCCTAAATATTTATTGAAAGGTGCGGACGTTATGTCTTGTGTCCCGACTCGAATGTTTAGGGTTTCAAGCTTCTTCCTGCTGCTGAGTAGAACTAGCTCAGTTTTGTGGTCCGCTAACTCGAGACCAGTCTGTCAAAGCCAATTTTTAATGTTTACAACGGATGAGTTGCATTTCCCCTGGAGTTCCAGGAGCGTCTTTGCCACTGCAACTACTGCAAAGTCATCTGCGTAGCCAATTATCTCTACTTCATCTGGTAGAGGCACGCTAAACACTCCTTCGTACATCACATTCCATAAGATTGGGCCGAGCACAGATCCCTGCGGTACACCAGCAGTTGTGTTGTACATTTGTGGGCCTATTTCTGTCATATAGAAGCGTTCGATTGCTCAGGAATGACATCACCATTCTGGGAAGGTACTTTGGTACACGGAGATTCTCCAAGGAGCGTAGTATATTGCACCATCTTGCTGAGTTGAATGCATTTTTAATATCCAGGGTAACTACAGCGTAATACTGTTTTATGCCCTAGAGCCATCGTTCACCAGCGATTTCATTCAGAGCGATATCACGGACTCTACTTATTGCATCGATGGTACTCCTGTCCTTCCTGAAACCATACTGGTTTTTGTGTAGTCCATTTGGACCCTCTTTGACCAATTCAAGGCGCCGACATATGTTACGCTCCAGTATCTTACACATTGTGTCCAGCATACACAGTGGCCTATATGATGATAGCTGATCCGGCGGCTTGTTACCTTTCGGTATCATCACCAATCTCTGCTGCTTCCAGCAAGAGGGAAAAACACCCTCTTCCAGAGACGTATTGAACACTCTACGGAAGACGTCTGTATTCCTCTGCATCTTTTAGGACACTGTTGGGGATTCCATACAAGCCAGGGGTCTTCTTGCTGCCTGTTTTTTTGGAGGCGTCCAGAAGCTCATCTGGCGTCATTGGGAATGGGTTCCAAGACAGCCTCCCTTGTCCAACATGTGCGTTCATGTTGCGGGAAGAGGTTTCGAACAATATCTAACATAATCTCTGCACCGATCGGCGCTGGCCGGCGACTCCTCCCAGGCGTCGTTTGACCAGTTTGTAAGCTCCTCCCCAAGGGTTATTGTTGAGGTCTTCACATAGGTCCTGAAAGTGTATGCTTTTACTCCTTTGGATGGATTTCCGCAACTCAGCACGGTTCGCCTTGTATTCGACCTGCCGACGTAAAAAATTTTATGATCCCCTTGGTCTTTCTGATTTCATTCTAGATCTAATGCACTCCCTTCTAAGCTGTACTATCTCAGCATTCCACCAATAATTTGGTGTATGCCGATTATGTCTTCCTTTCCTGGGCATTGAGGCATCGCATGCATCAGTAACAGCTTTCATTAGGCCCTTAACTTGTTGCTGTGCAGATCCCTGCATGTTAACTCCTTCCAGCATGTAGTCTAACATGGAAATGTCTAGCATGCGTACTTTCCATCCGTTCTTTTGAGTTTTCGAACTTGGTCTACAGCTACGGCGAGGACATGCATTCGTGGTGTTTATTTCGATTGCATTGTGATCGCTGAGTGTGAGGTTATCTAGTACTTCCCATTTTGAGAGGTGGGCAAGATATGTACAAAACTAGATCACTAAGGTCAATAAATGACTCCCCGTGGCTATTCTGGAAAGTCACCTTGTTACCCGTATTGAGGAGAGTGATGTCTAAGGCGGAAAATGTGCTGGTGCTGCCCCAGTCAATAGCCCAAGCGTTGAAGTCCCCAGCAATTAGAAGAGGGGATTTTCCACGAGCATTGCATACGAGAACGTCATGGAACGCATTGAAAGTTGCTAGGTCGTAACTTGGTGGTGCGTAGCAACTGAAAATGTGGATCCCCTTAACTCTGGCATAAGCAAATCCCTTGTTGTTCGATGGGCCACTGGATTCTATTGGGAGTTGGCCACAGGCCCAGATTGCGGCCCCTCCCGTCTGATCAGTTACCAACGTGTTATTCGCCTGAGGTACACGGTAGGGTTCACACACTACTGCAACAACAATGCGCCTTTCTGTAATGGTCTGATACAATAGATCCTGGGCGTCCCTCCAGTGATTAAGGTTGATTTGGATCACCTTAACCATTTTTGCTTTGCTGCAACATCGCTCTTTTATACATGGGGCACTGGAAACAGCCTGTAACGTGGTCGTTGTCCCCGTCTACACATTTTGAGCACTTCGGTGCTGCTTGGCAACCTCTGGCTAAGTGACCTTTTTTGCCGCAACGTAAGCATTCGCCTGTGCGATCCACCGGGCTTTCGCATTGGTGGGAAACATGCCCGTAGTTGAGGCAGCGATAACATCTGATCGGTGCGATATTTCCACGTAACCTGCATCCATCCAACTCGTACATGTTCCGCATCCATAATCAGTTTCGCTTCAGCAGCAGGGAGCTCAATAGTGGCAGTTTGAGTCCCATATCTTGCCCTACGCATAGATTTAACCGCTGACGCCTCCATGCTAATGAGGGCTGGAATTTGTGTGCGTATGGCTTCGCACACCTCCTGCCGTGTGGTGACTTCGTCCAGGTCCCAACATTCCACCAATGTTTGCTGACAAAGAGTCTTAACTGAAGCTTTTTCCTCCAAAGCTTTAATTAAGGTACCTTCATATTCCCTTGCTCTGGTTTTGCTTCCTCCTTTTAGCTCCAGCAGCAATTCTCCTTTACGGGTTTTCCATATTTTGTTCACCTTCATGCCAAAATCCTCCAGTTCTGGCTGCTATTTAATTTGCCTAAGCATGTCGGCATAGGTTGCATCACCTCGCTTGGAGATAACGATGGCATCAGGACGCATCCGCTGTGTCTTCTCCGTTTTCTTCTTCTTCCGTGACTTACGTCGTACCTCTGTCCACTCCTTGTCGGGTTTGGTCCTCCTGACCTCTGCATTCTTCACGCTTTCCTTCTTGCCCACCTCAACTAGCAGCGGCTTTGGTGCACTTTGTCCTCCTTTCAAAGAGGACTGCTTTTTTCCTCCGTCAGTGTTTCCTCCTGGTAGCCGCTCAGATAGCATTGCCTACATTTGTCCCACTGCCTGCTCTATTTCGATCGGAGAACGTGGGGTTTTAGTGATTTTCCGAAATGGGTCGGGGACTGCTAAATTATCAATAAAACTTGTAACATTAAATGGTACAGGAACCAAGTTGTCCACTCCTGTATCACTGCGGTCATAGGATCTCGACGACTTGGTGCCCGCTTTGTCACCCTCCATAGCCGTCGGTACTAAGCTTCCTACACCTTGCACCGTAACATTCACTCTCTTTTTTTAAATTCTATATTTGTTTTTCTGTCTGGGATCCTACCTATAGCCGTTTACCTTCAGCCAGGTATATTACAGCCGCCCCTGACATGGGAACAGACGCGCCTGGATTTTACGCCTTCTCGCATTAGCTAACCAACTGACGGATGTCAGGTTGGTCATCGTCCAGAAGCGCCGCGTGGAGGCTGTGAGCTGCTTGGGGTGTACACACAAGGTGCTGGACTTCGCCAAATTAAAGCCAATCAGCGACATTGCCTTGCAGTTGCACCCCTGCTTCAGAAATTCAATCATGTCTCGCAGGATTTCCGTTAGTTTTCGTTTCTATTTTTCACATTCCATGATCTTTCGTAGTGTACCTCTATGATAATTTGCATTTACAAAGTGTGAACGATACGATCGTACGCGAAGTATGTTAGCACGATCTGACTCAGTCAGAGGCAGTTTGCCAATAGTAATGGAAAAAACAATTGTTCTGTCTGACCAAGAGTCAGCCGAATAAGAGAATGTAGCTGACTTAGGTCAGGGACAGTACGCTAAGTACACGCCGACATATGTATGTTAATATGATCTGACTTAGTCAGAGGCAGTTTGTCAACTAATAATAAAAACAACATTTGTTTGGCTTTCAGCTGCTCCAGGAACAATGGGAGAAAACGTAATTAACATTTATGTCAAAGCTGAAGGGAACAGTTCACCGATCCGGAAAAGGAGCAAGCTATTACATTTTGGTGGGTCACAACTGCAACCTGTAGCATTTTCTTTGCCTGTCGCCATTGCAGAACGCATGCCGCAGGTAATCAAACAGATTTATTTAAGATTCTTGTCGACAAATTCAATGGGCATTTTTCGCCGAAACAAAATTCAACATATGAAAGACACCTGTTTAGGAATATTTCTCCTACAGAAGGTGAGACCTTTGCAAAATTTGTATTGAGACTGCTTCACCAATTCCATAAATGCGATTTCGGATCTACAAAAAAGGAAATCGAGAAGATATGCTTGATGGACAAAATCGTTGACACCTGGGCCGGTTTAAATTTGAAGAGGAAATTGTTAGAAAGAGTACACGTTATGCGAAATGATTGAAGCCAGTCAGGTGGATGAAGACATTAACAAGGAGTTAGAAATAATGTGGCCTAAATTAGACGCTGAGGGAATCAAGATTATAACGTCGGGGAACATGAACAGAGGACACAGTAGCACTAGCCCTTCCTGTCCAGCCTTAAAACAGAAATGCAACAAGTGCGCATGAGTTGGTAATTTTGCGTAATAGTGCAGAACCAATTTAAAGCGGCAGGGAACCCAAAGTAACAACGATTGCGGTAAACGACAGCACACCAACGTACGTTTAGTAGAGGGAGAGGATGATACCAAATCCGGAGCAAATTGATTTAAAATCTTAAGTGACGATGAAGATGAAATGATCAGGTGTCGAGTAGGGGGCCAAGAACTTCCTTTGATAATTGACTCTGGATCTCGTTTTAACTTTATAAGCCCGTAAGATTGGTCAAAGCTTCAGAATGAAAAAGCAACAATATTCAACGTTCGGCAAAATCTAGGTAATCAATTCAGAGGATATGCTTCAGAAAAATTGTTGCGGGTAATGTGGGTATTCGAAACCCCCTTATCTGATGATTGTAACCCCGAAGTGATTGCTTAATTTTTTGTTATAGAAAATGGAAAACAATCACTATTGGGTTAGGAAACAGCAATAAAATTGAAAGTGCTACGACTCGGACTGGAAGTCAATAATGTAGAAGACGTGGCTCCTTTTCCAAAGTGGGAGGGATTACCAGTCAAACTGTCCATTGATCCAGACGTTAAATGAGCAGCCCATGAGGCGCATACCAATAGCAGTGGAAGACAAGGTTGTGGCCAAATTGAGAGAAGCGCTTAGCCTTGGTATTATTGAGCCAGTGATTGGACATTTGCCATGGATCTCACCTATTGTCACAGCGTTCAAAGAAAATGGGGAGTTCCGAGTATGTAGACATGAGACTAACCAACAGAACAATGCAAAATACTTTTCCTGACTGGACCTTAAATATGCTTATCACCAGTTAGAATTGGATGAGTCAAGTAGGGGCATAACGACATTTATAACTCCTCGAGGTCTACTCCGATACAAGAGGCTAATTTTCGGAGTCAACTCGAAATTTTTCAGCGGAGACTTGAGGAATTTCTAGTATCATGTCCCAATGTAATGAATTACATTGATGATATAATTATATTTGGAATCAATGAAAGAGATCATGATGATGCGTTTAAGAAGATCAAGACCATCTCTTAAATGAGCAAAAATGTGTTTGGAAAACGCAAAAATTAAAATTCCTTGGTCATATCTTGTCAGATAAGGGAATTGAAGATCACTGAGAGATCCCAAAAACAAAGAGGAAACCCGGAGTTTCTTGGGTCTGGTTACATACGTAGGCAAATTCATACCAGATTTGGCCGACCGCACTGAACCATTAAGACGTCTACTGAAGAAAGACTGTAAATTCGATTGGAGTGAAACGAAAAAGAAAGCTTTCGAGGACCTAAAGCTTTGCTTAGCCAAAATACCAAGTCTGTCATATTTCAACCCCAGGAACAGAATGCGGTTGATCGCAGATGCCAGCCCAGTTGCCCTGGGAGCGGTACTACTTGCACGGCAGGCAATGAACCCAACATAATCTCGTTTCCTAGCCGACGTTTGTCCAACGTTGAGAAACGGTACTCATAAACTGAAAAAGAAAGTTTGGCCTTAGTCTGGGCAAAATCCAGCTCGGATTGAAAGGGGCTGGTAAAGACAACATTTGATTGATCTATCCCGACTGTGTGAATTCCCACCAACCAATGTTTTCTGCCGAAAGGATGAGTATAGCATTTATGCCATTATACTAATCTGTAGTTTAAAGAGAGCTGATGTGTTTATTTTTATTCTAACAAATATTTAAATTTTTACTTTTTTGTACTTCAATTTGTAATTAATACTGTTTTTATTATTGTGCTCAAATTAATTTGATCGTGTTTTCGGGTTAGCTAGTGGTGCATAAGTTTTAATAGTTTTAAATTATTTAATTATTTAATCTTTGGTTTTGCTCTGTGCAATTTGTTGCTTTTCCAGTGCTTAACGTTGTAAGTAAATTTAATTTTTTATTTTTTTGTTGTAATCTTTGCTTTGCATATACTTTTGCTTCTCTTTAATGCTCTTTCATTCTTTCTCCCTCTAAAAATACTCTTTTTTTCTTGAGTGCAGTGAGATTTAAATTAATTTGCGCGAAATATTTTGATTGTAGAAAATATAATTACATATCAACTTTTTTTTTTACTTATTGTGCATTGCATTTTAAACTTTTTGGAATTTTGTAAATACAAATTTTCCTTAAATTAGCGTTTACAAATTCTTGGTCTTGTTTCTGTGCATTTTGTTGTTTTTTGGTTTGCTGTCAGACTGGTTTTGGTTTACATTTCCTATTATAATTAGCAAAGTGCATGCGGAAAGTGTGCATTTTTCTTTTAAATTTCATTTTTGTTTTTTAATTATATTAAACATTTATATTTTTAATTGAAAATGCATTGTTGTATTATAAAGTGTAAAAGTAAATCATTTACTCCTAAATGCCGCACTGTTGCTTGTTGGTTGTGTGATAATGCGACCCATGTTGCCTGTGCGGATATCAATGGAAGAATTGCCGATATTATTGATCAAAATATCGGCCTTCGCTGGTCTTTTCCTAATTGTCGGTCTGATGAGATAGACTTTCGTAAATCTGTTACGTTAATGCGTAATGCTTACAATGATCTAGCGAAAGACTTTCAACGCTTGAATGATAAGTTCACAGCTTATGATAAGTCTTTTAAAGATATTAAAATCTTTGATATATCGCATAAACGAAAACGCCGTCATTCGCCCAAATCAAAAACTTCTTTGCCACTTTTAAACATACCTCCATTAACCCCCACTATTTCTACACCTACCCCCACTATTTCTATACCTACACCTACTTTTACTACACCAATGGGGCAGATGGAACTACCGGTGAACTTTCATAAGAATTCTTATGCATCTGTTGTGCAGCATGTTGCGGCAGAAATAGCACCTACTAGCTCAAACACTCGAGCTTCAATTGGTCCTAAGCAACTTGTCGCTGTTCCTCCTTCTAAATCTATTTTTGTGTCTAGATTAACTGATGATACTTCGGAAGCCGATATTAATCACTACATTCTATCTAAACTGCCAACAATTACAAATGTGAATACCACTAAGTTTAAATTTTCTTTTAAAAGGACAATTTCGTCTTTTAAAATATCCGTTCCCCCTGAATACTGTAGTGAACTGTTAGGTCTGAACTTTTGGCCGGCCGGCTGTGTTGTTCACGAATATAACTTTAAAAAACGTGCAAACACTGGTGTCATTGCCAAACTCCCCCCAACAAAGTCTACAAAAAAATGATTTCTAGTCGCCCTCAAGCAGCCCTTCCTATGGATCCATCTAACCTCAGTTTCATCATACATTTTCAGAATGTCAGAGGTTTAAACTCTAAAGTGAATAGACTATTCACTAAAAGTTTCTCTTTTCATTCAGATGTAATTGTGTTTGTAGAAACATGGCTTCGTTTAGGAAAGATCGATTTGATCGTGTTGGTGGTGGAGTTCTGATTTTTGTTAGAACTTCTTACTCTTCTGACTTGGTGTCTATTGATAATATTGATGACATTGAGTTTATTTGTGTAAAGATTTCATTTTCCAATTCCAATTTATTTATTACATGTTCCTATATCTCACCTGCTTCTGATGAATCTGTTTACTTATCACATCTGACAGCTATTAAGAAAGTTTTGTCTTTTATCAAAGTCTTAATCATGGGAGATTAGAAGATTAAACTAAATATTTCTTGGACAGCCTCGGATAATTGTAACTCTGTAATATCATCAGTAAGTTGTGAGCTTGTCGACTCATTGCTGGATGTTTCCCTTCAGCAAGTAAACTACATAGCTAATAACGTTAACCGAATTTTAGATTTGGTCTTTACCGACAGCACAAATGATGTTTCCTTGTTTCGAAGTAATCCTCTTTCCACTCCAGAGGATGCTTATCATCCGAGTTTGGAATTAAACATCATTCTGAATGGGTTTGGATTTCGTTCCAATAATCCATCTTATATGCTTTCTACATCAAGACGTGTTTTCTGCTTTAAACAAACTGACTTTTTTAAGCTAAATTCTCTTCTTACAGCCACTGACACTGGTCTTATTTGTATTCATGTGATGATGTTGAACTAGCTGCAAAGCTTTTTATACAACTATGAAAAATCATTTCAAATTATGTGTTCCGAAAATTAAACTGAAATATAACCCACATACGCCATCTTGGTTTTCTCGTGATGTAATTAAAATAAAGAATTTAAAAAATAGACTATTTAAAAAATTTAAAAGGTCCGGTTTGTCTGCTGATTATACTAAATACGCTATATCCCGCTATAATGTTCAACACCTAAATAATTTCTGCTATCAGTCATACGTGACACATGTCAACATGAAGCGCAGGTTGGATATATTCCCATCCTGTATGAAATTAAATGGTGTTGAATGTTGCAGCGATGGAGAAATTTCCAATCTTTTTTCGAACTTTTTCCAAAGCACTTACACAATTTTCAATATTGATTTTAATAGTTCATACCCATATCATATTCATCAATTTAATCAATTTAATATGCCAGTTATTGATTGTGATACAGTATTACAATATTCAAAATCTTCTAAATTAACGTTTTTACCGGGACCAGATGATGTACCTAGTTGTATTCTAAAGCGATGTGCTGATGCTTTGCTTAGACCAATCTGCAAATTGTTTGACTTATCTCTGAATGCATCTGTATTACCTAATATTTGGAAGCAGTCCTATATTATCCCCCTCCACAAAAAAGGCAGCAGAGCTAATATATCAAATTACCGAGGAATAGCTAAGCTTTGCGCTATTCCGAAATTGTTTGAACATATTATCACCGATCAAGTGCAGCATTTCGTTCTTCCTTTA
Source organism: Amiota mariae (assembly GCA_035041805.1). NCBI lineage: Eukaryota > Metazoa > Arthropoda > Insecta > Diptera > Drosophilidae > Amiota > Amiota mariae. Next base: position 54,046 of record JAWNKV010000301.1, read on the forward strand.
TTAAGTACTTCACAGCACTGTTTCACCAAGAAGCGTTCAACTACAACCAACTTATTAGAATTTACTACGTTGGTTAATTGTAGTTTTTCACAACAATATCAAATGGATGTCATTTACACAGATTTTAGTGAAGCTTTTGACAGTGTTTGTCACTTCGTACTCCTTAAAAAACTGAATACCTTTGGTTTTCCTCCCAAGTTAGTTAACTGGATTACATCCTATATAACTTCCAGAAACCAAAGAGTTATTTTTAAAACAGCTATAACTAAGACTATTTGTGTAACTTCTGGTGTCCCTCAGGGTTGCCACCTTGGCCCATTATTATTTAATATTTTTATAAACGATTTGCCATCTGCCATAAAGCATTCTAACGTCTTAATGTACGCTGATGATGTTAAATTATGCCTATCTATTTTATCTCCGGTCCAACAAATGTTTCTTCAAGAATATCTTGTTTCCTTATCTCAGTGGTGCTCTAAAAATTATCTTTCGCTTAATTGCGACAAATGTAAAATAATGTCCTTTTACCGCAAAAATTTTATTGTAAAAGCTACCACATTAATGATCACACTCTAGAACGTGTCACACAATTCAGTGATCTGGGTGTTTTGATGGATCCAAAGCTGCATTTTGGGTCGCATATTTCTTGTATCACATGTAAAGCTAGGTGTTTTAGGATACATTAAACTTTGGTCTAAAGAGTTTAATGATCCTTACACCACCAAATTGTTATTCACTTCATTGGTTAGACCAATACTTGAATATGCTTCATGTGTATGGAAACCACAATTTAAAAAGTATAGTGATAGTATTGAGTCTGTTCAAAAGCAATTCTTGTTTTTTGCACTGCGTCACTTACACTGGGATCCCAATATAAACCTTCCATCTTACCAATGCCGTCTTAGACTAATCCACCTCCCGAAATTATCCAGTCGCAGAACGACTCTTGGTGTCACATTCTTGCACAATCTAATTGAAGGCAGCATCTTTTCCCCTTCCTTGCTTGGTAGTAGTCAATTAATTTGTATTGCATGTCTACTAATTCCAGTAGTTCAGTACCGAAGTGACTTGTGGTCGATACCCAGTCTTTTTCGGTTTTTATTGGACCCCAGCTCGCGCGGGCTCTGGGAAAGTGGCGTGGGATAGAAAGTAGTTAAAAAAAAAAAAGAAAACATCTTTCGGGTTATCGAATATACAATTCCGGCATCATTGAGTATTTCGGAAATTTGACAAGAAAATGGCCTTGATGAGGAAATCGTCGACGCTATGACTTGCCTGGAGGCGGACTTTTGAGATATGGCACATCAAACAGCTTGTAACCATTTCGTTATGAGCTTTCAAAGCTTGGGAAATCCTTCAGAGAAGAACATGTCTGATCATCCTGACAACACTCCGTCAAAGAGTTTTCGAATTGGCTCACGAAGGCCATCCAGCTATTAAACGTCGGTTGAGGGTTAAGGTGTGGTGGCCGCGCACTGATCAGGATTCTAAAAAATTTTTCAAATATTGCAAAGACTGAATGCTGGTATCACAACCTGGCAGACCAGTCCCAGTGCAAAGAACACCCTTCCCAACAAGTCCATGGAACTCCATAGCTAGCGATTTACTTGGTCCATTACCAAACGGAAAATATGTCCTTGTCTTCATAGAATATTTTTCTAGGTTTCTATCGATTGGGGTTTCCAAAGTATCTACGAACGTACAACGGAAAACAATATGTTAGCAAAATGTTTCAACAGTATTGCAACACGAGTGCCATTCAGCTAATAAGGACTCCACCATATTGGCCTTTGGCTAATGGGGAAGTCGAAAATATGAACAGGTCTCTAGTTAAAAGACTATAAATTGCTTATTTGAACAAAGACAACTTTGAACGGGAAATCCAGGATTTCATTTTAATGCACAACGTCACCCCTCACAACACTACGGGAACAACTCCTTCAGAGTAAAGTTCAATCGTATCATTTGCGACAAAATCCCGAACGTGGAAGGCCTGGTGGGGGTCTGATTCACTCGAAAAAGATAATGACTGCATTCGGAAGCACAAAGGGAAAATAAATGCCGATAAGAAGAGAGGGACAAAGGAGGTGGATATCCGGGTGGGTGATCAGGTGCTAATGAAGAATGTAGTATTTTCTAACAAGTTGACACCGAATTTCGATACCACATTGTAAAAGTGTCAGGGGGAGGTCAAACGCTATTGAGGGATGTAAGTCATCTTAAAAAATTTCCAGTAGACACTCTCCACTCCATGCTATCAACCTTTCAGTATCTGAAATAAACTGGAGCTGGAATAAAAAACATGCAACGGGTGCTTGCTTCATTGATATTGAAAAAGCGTTCGATACAATCTGGCTCCAAGGCTTAACTATCAAACTCCTAAGCTACAAATGTCCTACTCGTCTGCTAATTCTTATCTTAAATATGGTAACGAACAAAAAATTTAGAGTATCGGTCAAGAACTTCCTAAGTGACCAATAATTCAAGGTCTTGAACGGCTTACAGCAAGGAGCAGTAAATAAGCCATTGCTTTTTAACATATACTGCTAGACCTCTTAAACAGAATAGAAAATATTATAGCATTCGCGGATGACATAGACATACGAGGGCTGCTACTTAAGTTTTGAGACAGACAAATAATAACAAATATGTATCATCGAAAATGACTTTATTGTTTTTCAAAATATTCTCCATGAAGATCAATACACTTTCGCATGCGATTGAACCAATTTTCGAAGCACTTTTTCCACTCGGAATGAGGTATCTCCAAAACATGTGTTTTGAACGCATCAACCGCTTCTTCAGGCGTCGAAAAACGTTGACCTCGCAATTTATTTTTGGTGTATGGGAATAAAAAGAAGTCACTGGGTGCCAAATCTGGACTTTAGGCCGGATGACCCATCGATTCGACGTTTTGAGTGTTTAAAAAGTCACTTGTTTGAACCAATGTGTGAGAGCTCGCATTGTCGTGATGGAGAATGATTCGTCTTCTGCGGTTGATTTTTCTTATTTCTTCGAACACTTCTGGCAAACAAATGGTGGTGTACCATTCAGAATTAACCGTTCTACGTTTCTCTAATGGCACGGTGGCGACATGTCCAGTTATTCCAAAAAAACATGCGATCATTTGCTTCGAAGTGCTTCGTGCGCGAACAACTTTTGTTGGATTTGGCTCATCTTGAAAGACCCATACAGTCGACTGCTGTTTAGTTTCAGGCTCATATGCATAGATCCATGATTCATCACCTGTCACGATCTTATAGACGTCTTTTGAAGCACCGTGATTGAATTTTTTCAACATTTCTTTGCACCAATCAACACGAGCCTTTTTTTGCGCGATTGTCAAATTATGCGGTATCCAACGCGAACAAATCTTTTTGACGGCCAAATGTTCATGCAATATTAAATGTATGCGAGTGGAACTAATGCCCAAACATGTCTCTATCTCACGATATGTCACAAGTCGAAGCGAGTTGATTGGCACACTCTTGTTGAGTTAATTCACGTCGAAAATCATCAAAATCAAAAATCATTGCACGAAAATGTTCACGATTTAATTCCATTTTATAGCCGAAACCATTTTTTCAAGTCACTGTAAACAATACAAATAGCACTCGTATGACAAAACTTTCTTAGTACATTTATCATTAAAAACGACAAGCTTTACGATACCAATGCCATTCATCATTGGTGTTGCCATATCTCAAGACTTAAGTAGCAATCCTCGCATACCACTCTAATGAGAATATCTCAAATATAAACAGTTATTTACAACACAAATTCGATGTACTATAGTCGAAAAGTTCACTACAAACTGGCTTTTGAAAATAAACACATCTAAATGCGAATGCATTCTCTTTCCGCCAGCAGTGGTCAAATGTAACAACAACATCAAGATTAATTGGAGACAATTTAGTCTAAAATCCTCCACAACCAATACTCTGATTCCGCTCTCGGATTGTGTAAAATATCTTGGCATTTTCCTAGACAAGTTCCTTTACTTCAATAAACACGTCATTATGCAAATTGCTAAAACCAATAGAGCCTTTCATGTCTACAAAATACTTTTTAGGGTTCCGTACCCATAGGGAACTAACGGGACCCTATTATTAAGCTTACGATGTCCGAGTCACACTTGGCTGATATTTTCTTCAAGTATGCTCTCAACTAGACTGAAAGTTATAGCCATTTCACACTGAGCATTCAATGCAGCATTCACAAAAAGTGTTCACATTGCATTTTGTATTTTCGGAACAGCTATTTTTTGTTTTGGTTGTACATACAAATAGAACGTTGTGGCCAATTGTGAGAAATTAAAATGGAAATTGTGCGAGAAATACATGATTGAGAACAAGTTGCATTTTATGCAAATAATTCTTGCAGCATCCTTTTTTTTCCTGATATTTATGTTATTAAAATTTAAAAAAAAATACAATTTAAAATTTTCGTCAAATTGTTTTGTGCAATGGTCACCAGATTTCGGTTGGCGCGCAACAAAAAAAAGAGAAAGAAAATCGAAAATGACCTAAAAAAATGCAACAATTAACCAGCACTGAATAGAGTGAACAATTTCACAAACAGCATTTTAGTTGCATTCTTATCGAATGTAGATTTTCTACTACAACAAAAACTACAAATTTGCGTCACTTTTCCCTGTTGTTGTTGTTGAAAAATGTAGCATTCAATGCAGCATTCGAGAAATGTACATTGAATGCACAGTGTGAAATGGCTATTATAATGTATCAAACACTAGGTAGACCGATATTGACTTATGACTGCTCAATTTGGTTCAATATATCCCCGTCCTATATGGAAAGGAAAAGGAAACTTGAACGGCCAGAAAACGGCTTTATGAAATTCTTCTCTAATAAAAAATTATATATGTCAGCTGATGTTGTAAGAATTAATTTGTTTATGATAAATCTCACCAGGAAACATTTTTGTCGTTGCCTGGATGATGACTTCAATAACCTAATTAGAGCATCTTATTATGAAAGCGACTCATATTTTGAAAATGCATTAGCTAATGGAAATATTTTTATATCTAGATAAAAACGGTTATATTCACATCACATATTGAAAAAGTTTTATCCACCTCCAACTCCAAATTTGATACTGCCATCTCAAAAAAGACATACAAATTTCAACTAATACAGCTAAAAAAATGTTGGTGGCATTAGTTAACATTTATTCTTTATTTACGTTTTCTGAAAAGGATCTAGCATTTAAGTCATTTATTTAAATTACTTGAGACCTCGCCAGGAGGTTAAAAATTATTATTACACATTTTTATTTTAGTATATAAGTCTATCGTTAATTTTGTTAAATTAAAAAACTCAAAAAAATGGTCAGGGAGGTCACATTAACGCCATTTGGTTGAGCCCACCGCACATAGTAGTGCATCATCTGAAACTCGGTTGAAATTCAAGCTGATACATAAAGGAGGGATGTGGGAACGGGTGCGGGGTGGTGTTGAGAGCTGCTCTCTCTCTGACGCCCAAAGAGAAGACGGATCGCTGATCACGCCGATAAGAGTCAGTCGGCTACAGACAGTCAGTGAGAGCGGACTGCGGTATTGCACAAGAAGAATGGTGTAAGAAATAAAGGTGATGCCAATTTGGCTTGTTACGCTCTCAAAATTCGCTCAATCTCATTTTTTAGCAAATAAGTATCATCAGTGTATTAAAACGCTGAAAAACACGCATTTAGTGTTGAACACAACGTGAAGATTTTTTGCGCTTTGATCAGCTGTGTTCGGAAAAATTGTGTTCAAAATAAAATTATTAAAAGAAAATTGAAATTGAAAATGCGGTGTGCAGTGAAAATGTCTTAATCGTCAATTAATGAATACCCAATGTTAGAAATACAATAAATTGAATAAAATACTGAATTAAACAATAAAACAGTAAATTTTATATTTTTCATAAACTTTGCAGGCAGTTAAATATGCACATTATAACATATGTAAACAACGAACATATGATAGTGTTGTGCAGCGTAAAAATTAAGAAATAAGGACTATTTGCAGAGATCGACACATAGCGGTACAAATTGACATCACCTTTATTTCTTACACCATGCACAAGAAGTAGTAAAGAAATAGTTGTTTATTTATTTATTTATAAACAGTTTGAGAGAAATAGTTGTTATTGTTGTAGAATATATGTAATAAAGAAAGAACTGTTATTGTTATTAAATAATTGGATTGGTACATAAAGGCCACAGGGTTGTTACACACGCAATTTGTAATTGCGCGAAAATTTCATGAAATAACAACACAATAATAAAAAATAAAATTTTTAAAAATAAATCTCTACCGACTACAAAAACCACAAAAAGTCACTTAAAGCGAAAAATAACAGATTTTAAAAAAAAATATTATTGGTATGTGCTATCTACTGATCAGGGTGAAGTCGATGCATATCTCGAAAACTAAGCGTAAAATCGAAAAATTTTATTAGGTTTTTTCGTCTTATTTTGTCGAGTTCTACAAGAATAGGAATAAAAGAATATACATTTGAGTCGAGCACAGAACCTCCCTTTCACCAGAATCTGACTTGAACCAATGGGACCAATCTGAGTATACCATTTCCAACAAAAAAAAATGTCAATATCGGTTCACAATTGACGGAATAAGAAGCGAACAAACATAAAACACATACAATCGAACATATTACCTCCTTAATTTTTGAAGTCGGTTAAAAAATAGAATAAATTTGTGGTTGTTTCTGCTGACAATACAATAAATACAATATTACCAATTTTTTAACGCTTTTATTAATTTCAGCTTATGTTCAATTTATTACGATAAGTTACCATTATCAATTAATCAAAGGGATATAAAAGGTCTGGTAAAAATGAATATTATTCCACGGAATTTCTATAAATCATACTGCAAACATTTAATATATACTTAATGATTCAAATTTTATTTTTCTCTAATATAATTTTAGTTTTAAACTTAAAATAAAAATTTAAAATTTAATATTTTTCTTTTTTTATTAACATTTTTATTAATTGCACCCACCGAGTTCAGTTTGCTTGCACCGAACAAGTACAAATAAATTATAATATCCGTTAAAGGGACACAACTTAAAATAATACCACTTTTGATATATAAACAATATCATGAAGATAGCAACTCAACAACTGTAGATTTTTTCCATAATCATTAAATGAACTGAAAAAAAATCAACGTTACTTACTTCTGATTAAGCTTTCTTTAAAATTTTTATACTCACGCAGTTTATTATAAACTTTGTAACACACAGAACGAGACATCGGAGTCTCCATAAAGTATATATATTCTTAATCAGCGCGACGAGACGAATTGATTTAGCCGTCTGTCTGTATATATGCAAACTAGACCCTCAGTTTTTAAGCTAGAGAGCTGAAATTGTACAGAGCTTTCTTTTTACCATACGCAGTACATTTGCCCCCATACATACCTAGAAAAACTTATTTGTTTCTTGTACTTGAAATTTAACCATACTGACTCATATCCACCAACCATGTATTTCAAGACCCTCTTACCACTAGGAGGAGCGCGAAGATTATTACAACTTTACGGCATAGTCAAAGTTTTTTTTTTTTTTTTAATTTTTTTTCTTTAATCTATACAAAATAGTTTTCTGCCTCTCCTGAAAAATTGAAAATTTTGAATTATGCCCCTTTTTTGGTAAGATGCGATACTTAAATTTCAGTCAACTGAAGTTAAGTTTTTGATTTGCATTTCTTTCATACAACGCCAACTCGTCAAAACAAATAATATTTACATATAAATACATATAAGATATTGTATATAATTATGTATTTATTACAAAAAGTGTTGTTAGTCTTCATCACGCAGCTGTGAATGGCGGCAACGCAACATATCGCATTTCAACGCATAAGAATGTTTGCAGATATCACAAGCATAAGGCTTGATTTGTAAATGGAATCCTTTGATATGCTGCGAAAGTCCATTGAGGCGTTTAAAGGCACGTTTGCATATACTACATTTATGCCGACGCTCGGAAGAATGGGTGATACGATGTTGATTAAGACCATTGGTACCAGAAAATATTTTTCCACAATCGGTACATGCTAAGCTCCTAGTATTTCGACACGTTGTAGATTTGGATTGATAGATTGAATTTTCCTTTCTCTTTGCCAATTTTTGCAAAGAAGTTAACTTGATATTGTATGGTTTTCTATATTCGTTAAAAATATGCCTGCAATTTATGGCGTGTCTGCGATACAATCGCCAATGTGTAAATGTAATCGCCATGCAATATTGGCATTTAAAGTTCATCAGTTTAGCTCTGTACCATCGGAAAGGTAATAATTGACAAATGTATCGCATGTGCTGTTGAAGTGCAAAGCGCGTGCGGAAAAACTGCATACAGCCAAAACACTTCGTCGCGAAATGTTTGGGCTTGACAACAAAGTGCATTTTACCACGTTTATGTCGCAGAAGATCATAAATACTTCTAAAACTTTGATTACATCGTGGACAACAGTGTTTCAACTTACAGCGGCTTTTCCGTCTACGGAATTTCTGCTGGTGCTTACGGAAACGTCTCTGCAACCTGCTATAATTTGTGGTAATAATTGAATAATTTTGACTTCCCAAATCATTAGCAATAGTAGTAAGAGGCTGTGTTTGACAATTTGCTGCTGTTTGATACGATAACTCGGTTGTTAGAGGCAACTGATAACCATTTTGATTAAGGACGGATGTAACATCCTCAGTCTCTCGCAAAAAACTCTGTTGCAAGCCCAAAATGTCAATTGAACTGCTTGCGACAATAGCTTCTTGTATAGTCTTGTTTAAACTTGTTACTGGTGTAGAAAGTAACTGACTATTTTGAGCAAATAATTCCTCACTGTCTTGTTCCCAATCTGTATGCCAATAATTGGAAACTGTTGTTTTAGTGAATTCATTAACAGTTGAAGCTTGGGAAGGCGACAATATCAAAGAATCTTGAATATTACATTGATTTTCAATGTTTTCAATTTTTAATCCTTTTGTAGACACACTCACAATAAGTGCATGTGATAACTTATAATGCTGAATTAAGCTGTCATTTGTAAAGAATTTGGAAACGCAAATATGACATGTATGAAGTTTGAACGCATCGGATGATTTTACAATACTATCATTGAGTACTACAATGTTCGGTTTAATGGGCGTGCCAGTTTGAGCCGGTTGAAGTAAAGTATTAACTTTTGCTGGCATTAAGTCTCGAAGCAATGGATTTGGAATTTCGCTTACATTTGTTACAATAGGCTTTGTTGAACGAGGTATCGATAAAACCTGGCACGATGCTCCAGACAGATTTATCTGATCCGTAAATCCATCTATATGCTGTTGTTTTCCAACTACATCTTCCTGTATATCTGCGATTTCTATCTTTTCAGTTTTATAGAGATTTTTGAGCTGCCATTGATTTTTTTGTTCCGTCAATGAGTTGGCGTAATTATGCTCCTCGATGAGTAAATCTGCATGGAAAGATTCATTAGTGCTTATAAATGGCAGATGTTGGTGTGACATGCGTATTGCTGGAGAAGACTCAATATTTTGAGATTGAGCAACATCATCATCTGTTATGTTAATAAATGGGTCATCAAGATTTATAATCTCCATTATATCACAGCTATCAATTATGTCTTGTGCATTAAGCATGGGAGACTCGCCAAATTGATATTTCAATTCTATCTCAACTGATTGATCTTGTTCGGATACCTCTTCCATTCCTATATCAAAGTCATCGCGAAGCAACGTATCGAACCCTTCTGAAACCTCCTGTTTAACTAGCACAAAAGGTTCCTGTTTGATTTTTAATTGACGTTCATTATAACTGTTATTAGTGGACAAGGTACCGCGCTGTTGAATAGGTTCTACGCAAATACGCTGAAATTCACTTTGTATTTCTAATACCTTGTCAATGAAGCGAGCAAACCGTTCTACACTTTCGTAGCAAATCCCACACATATCCTTGGAAAGTGAGTCATTTTGATGTATTTGTAAAGTCGGAAAGCATTTTTGAATCATACCAAATATTTCAAAATTATTTGCAAATGAGACGCAACTTCCAGCAACCATTCCACACAAGCGGCACTTCGATTCAACTTTCGTACTAATAGAATTGGGTATAATTAGAAAGTTTTTACAACTGTTCTCAATTTGTCCATTTTTTTTTTCTGGGTGGTACCCCACACTACTTAGTTTCCCATCATGACATATCCCTGAAAGAGAATATAACTCTTCCGTCTTATCCTTATTGAAATACTTCGTTGGCACGGCTGACTTTTTCAACGTTTTGCGTTCATTTAGACAATTAAAATCATTATCCAAAAAATGCCGACTACATATGGCACTCCACTTTGAAGGCATCCAATTATTATTACGCTTTGTAAAATCTTTCCATTGCTTTAAAAGAGTTGTTCGTTTAAAAGGGAATCTGTAAAATAAGTTTTAGATGTATGAATGCGAGTAGTTAGCGCCATATTCGTTTCTAACCCACTTGTGAAAAGAAATGTTTTCCGAATGTGTATACTTGCTATTACAATTAACAACCGCACAAAATGATGGCATGTTCTATGTTTTAACAATCACATTATGATATAAAGTTGGAGATACACAAACGACGTTTTCTTGCAAATCAGTTTTGCTGCGTTCGTGCGTCAAAACACAAAAGTTGAAATGTATGGAACCGTACGGACCGAGTTACATAGCTTGTCGCGAACGCAGCAACGTAAAAAGTTGAACAACTTCAACAGAAAACAGTATTGGTAATGGAAAAAGAACTGGTTTGTGAACCAAAAAACAGCTGTTTGTGAACCAAAAGAACTGCTTGATCGCGTGGTGAATTTCTTTTGGTGAATTGGTGGTGAACGTGATGAATTGGTAAATAGCAATTTCTTTGCAATTATATATGTTAAATTTGATGGCAGCCTTTCCTATCTATTTAAAAAGTTATCCCAATTCAATTCATGATAATAAAAATACATACTTCCTTTTTTTAATAATTCAACTTTTAATACAGTTTTCTTTAATAAAAGAAAGTAATTCTTAAATTTTCAAATTCACAGCTGTTTTTTGTTTACTGAAGTCAATAACGTTGAAGTCGTTTGTGTACCTTGACGTCCTTTGTGTAGTTTGAAGCTGCATGTTGCGTTTGTCGACAATGCAGCTTATCGTTGTAGTCGTTTGTGTATCTCCACCTTAACTCTGAGATTACCATGGCCAATTCTCAACGCTGAAACATGAAACACACATACTAGAGGTGGGGAAATATTGATGACACTATCGATGGTTCGGCGCTTTAGAGCTGCCATTGTTGGTAGCCCAGCACTATCGATAGTTTTATATGGTTTTATTTTTCACCAAAAAAAGGAACACATTCAAATTGTAGCTCAAAGCGTGTGTATTAAAATTCTTAAAGAAAGAAAATATGCTCGTACATATGTAAAAGTAGAGATACAAATATTAATGACAAAGTTAAAACCAAAAGTGAATCTTAATATTCTTTTTTTTGATTTTCTGGAAGAAAAGGCAATTAAAAAAGTCGGGGCAGGTAGTATTTCTACACTACCGAAATTGTTTTTGCGTGAAAACGTTTGTTATGAATCATATTTATTAAAGTATTTAATATATGTGTATTAAAAAAAAATCCGAACTCTGGGACTTAGATTTTAATACAAAAAGTCCAAAATTCTGGTGGATTTTCCAGACAACAAAAAAAAAAATCAGCCAAATAGGGCAAGCCGTTTTTAAGCAATACGCTTAAAAATAAAAAAAAATTTCTCAATTTTTATTATATTTTTGAACGCCCCTCCCCCCTTGAAGCCATAAGCCCGCAATGACAAAATTCATCTTACAGGCATTACCACATCCTATATTTTGAGAATATATTACTTGGCGCTACGGCTTTTCGGTCACGAGATATATTAAAAATAAATGCAACAATTTGTGTACACATTGTTTACATTTCTGAAAGAGCGTCAGATGCTGACATGTATCCCCTTTTTAAAAACGTTTTCACTTTAAAAAAACAACTTCCTCTTGAAGTGATGAGACACTTTCTTGAGAGATCTATTGCATCGGAGGAGACAGATCCACTGCTCTGGATAAACGTAATTCTTAATATATTTAAAGTTGAGTATTAGGCAAAATACAGATCTTTTTTTCAAATTTCAAAACACAAAAGTTGAAATGTATGAAATCGTATGGACTGAGTTACATAGCTTGCTCGCGAACGCAACAACGTCAAAAGTTGAACAACTTCAACAGAAAACAGTACTGGTAAATGGAAAAAGAACCAGAAAACAGCTGTTTGTGAACCAAAAGAATTGCGTGGTAAATGACAGAAAACTGATTTGGTAAATGACAATTTCTTTGCAGTATTTATGTTAAATTTGATGGCAGACTTTCCTATTTGTTTAAAAAGTTATTCCAATACAATTTATTACATGATAATAAAAAAAAAACTTCCTTTTTAGGGTTCCGTACCCATAGGGAGCTAACGGGACCCTATTACTAAGCTTACGTCCGTCCGTCCGTCTCCTGCTCTATCTCATGAACCGTAATAGGTAGAGAGTTGAAATTTGCACAGAGTATGTCATTCACTTGTGTGTAGAGCGACAAATACTAAAAATACACATTTTTAGAAGCATTTTAACAATTTTTTTAATAATTCAACTTTTAATACAGTTTTCTTCAATAATTACTTTCTTAAATCTTCAAATTCACAGCTGTTTTTTGTTTACTGCAGTCAATAACGCTGAAGTCGTTTGTGTAGTTCGACGTCGTTTGTTTATTTTTAAGCTGCAATGGTTGTTTGTCGATATTGCAGCTTATCGTTGAAGTCGTTTGTGTATCTCCACCTTAACAAAGTCAGAGCATGGCCAGTACGAATTGCGTAATGACGTCCTTTGTAAAAAAAAAAGAGAATCGTTGCTTTGTCCCAAGAACAATAAATATCGCAATGAAATGGGACATTTACGCGTTGACAAAGTTACAGACTTAATACAAAAAGCTTACTGATTCCCTAAAATGCGGAAAAAAAATGAAGAACACATAAAAAACTGTTTAAAACGCGTTGCGTACTCAGCTAAAAGTGGTAAACAAGAACGATATTTTCATATGATACCAAAAGGAAATACTCCGTTTGATGTTATACCAATAGACCATTATGGACCCGTAGAAAATAGCGAAATGAACAAAAAGAAATATAAGTCCGTAAGAAATTATTTTAGATCCTATAGCCGGCCTAAAGCAATAGTATCTGACAGAGCTGTTGCACTTCTAACGAATTTCAAGAATTTTTGAATGACAACAACATCCAATAGACAAGTCGACAGAGTTAATAGAAACCTGGGACCAATGCTAGCAAAATTAGTGGATTCCGACAAAAGCATGTCTTGGGAAAATGTTTTAGAAACTGTGGAATTCGCTATAAACAACACGTTACATAGAATGATAAATGAACACCCTAGCAAAATGTTATTTGGGATTGAAAAAAAAGGTAGCATAGTTGACAGTTTAAAAGAAAATCTAATAATTCAGGAACAACACTCACTCAGTAGGGATATTCAAAAAGTCCGTAGACAAGCTGAAGAAGTACATGTACACACACAAAGCTGTAGTGAACAATATGCAAATAAAAAACGAAAACAACCAATGAAATATAAGGTAGGAGATTGTGTGATGCTTAAAAATTTTGATACCCATACGTATGTATCGAAAAAGTTCGTACCAAAGTTTAAAGGCCCGCATCAAGAGTCAAAAATTTCCGACAAAGACAGATATCTTTTGGAGGATGTTGAGAGTATCCAACTTTCAAAAAAAAAAAAAAAATAAACAAAGGATTAAATGAAATAACAATGCTTCTAAAAACGTGTATTTTTAGTATTTGTCGCTCTACACACAATTGAATTACACACTCTGCGAAAATTTCAACTCTCGACCTATTACGGTTCATAAGGTAGAGCCGGAGTCGGACGGACGGACGGCGGAAGCTTAGTAATAGGGTCCCATTAGCACCCTATGGGTACGGAACCCTAAAAAGTAAAGATAAGTGAAATCAGAAGGTCTTAACGGAAAAGAAAGAATATAATATAAGTTAGGAAGTTTAAACGTTAAAGAAAGCAAAGGAAAACGAAAAGAAATAACTATAAAAACGCCATGGGATCAGGAGATCCCATAAGTCAGGAAGGCCGAATTGTAGACGGTAGTATTATGAGTTGCAATAGTTGCGCTCACAGCAGTGTGCACATAAGGAATGTTATCTAATCATAAGAATGTTATTGTATACGATAGTATTGTGAGGTGCAATAGTTGCTTTCACACAAATGTGCACAAAGAGAAAATGATAAAATAAGGCAAACGGGCTGGGACAGTTGTTCTCTTCCCGTCAAACTAAACACAACAGTATTTTTTCCTTTAATAACTTCAGATAAGAGAGAATTTAACCAAATCGCCTGTAAAAAATTAGGTGATTTCAAAAACGTCAAAAGCGTTATCCATTACACCGTGAAATGAAAATGGGTTAGAATTGAGACGAAAGCGGTTTCCGGCATTAACCGGTTAATTTTGGTTTGCTAAATATTAAATAAATAAGGAAATTTGGGATAAACCTTAAATTACTTTGATTAGAAGGAGGAGGTAGTTAGTATGAAAATCATATCACAATCATTGTGCAATATGGTGTTTTCTTATGTTAAAGTTTCTTTTGGCTCATGATATTTGATCGTGGATCATTTGTACATTCGTTTTGAAGTGTGGCCTAGTTTGCAGTTTGTTTTTGTGCGTTTTCCCCAAAATTCGGAACCATATAGTAAGGAGTCAATTATAAAAATTTATATCATATCCTTTCTCCTAAGATTACTCCCACCACTATTAATGCTCTCCACCAACTACGTCTGTCCATTTGACCGTTAATGAACCTGGACGATTCAATTTCGATAACGTATCAACCCTTATCTACCCAACAATTGTCTCTGTCCACACCTTAGCACACGGTCTATGCGTGTGTTGTGGGTGAGTCAAGGTGTCTTTTTTGTGAGTTCCGTCCAAATCCTGGAAACGATAATATTATGAGTGGTGTGAATTGGTGAAAGTGCCACAAAGTACCTGCTGGATTTGGTACTTAAATTAAATTTGGTACTTAAAAAATAATTTAAACCAAGATTCAGCTCTAAATCTCAAACGGTTTTGGAGACATTAAAAAAAATATTTTTTTTTTTTAATTAGTAAAATTTAATTTCTCAATACTTGCGAATAACCAGTATGAAAAAAATATTTTTAATATAATAAAACTTTAAAAAATGTTTTACCACGTTTTTGAAAAGTTGTCACCAAATTTAGTCAGAAAATGCCATTCACGAGTATACTTCTGTATATTCAGAATTTTTTTTAATTTTTTCGATATTACGCAGAAATATTTAAAAAAATTAAAAACTACTTGTTTTAATAATTTTGCATTTTACAAACTTTTACTTTTTTTCTGATACAGAATTGTATAATAAATATTTTTTGGGCTGAAAATACATACCCTACTACAAAAATATCTCTTCATGTAGTAACAATAAAAATTCCAAATTTAAAAGTTACACTCGGGTATGTGCTTGAAAACACCGACGGTTATGAGGTCGGGCGTTTTTAATTTAGACCAAACAAACCGTTGGTGTGCTAGAAAACTCGGAGATTTCATTTTTCGAACATTGATGTTCGAACGAACAGCTGATTGAAAAGTGTATGCGATTTTGTGTGATTGTAAACAAATAATATGAAAACTTTCCCGCGCTTGAATAAATACATTTAAATAAAAATAAATAATTAAATGTAGCCAATAATTAATACAAAAATGCCATTTGCACGGATTATTGTGTTTAAAATGGAGTGGAAACGGCTATTGTCATTGGAAAAGGCAACTCGGAGATGTCTTAGATCTTTGTCAAACTCTCTGTTACTTTCAGAATAAATTGTTACATTTTTGCTCATTGCAATTATATTCCAATTGTTTTCAGGAGATGTTATTTTACAATCACCTATTAAGCTAATGTACTATATATAAGAAATATAATAAGCATCAACGAACAGTTATATATTCTTTCAGGCCTTATCACTTTATGTTATTTTTTGTTGTTGTTGTTGAATGTTAGACGAACAATTATGAGTGCGCTTTGATTAATGTTTTATTAGGAACTGAAGATCGTTTGATCCTCTTTGCTTAGTCAAAGTCTGAAGCTGCATCCGACCAGGCACGTTCGATCGAGCGTCTGCCTCAAACCTTCTGCTCCCGACATGCTCCCCCATTGGAAGCGCTGAAGTGGTTCCAACTGAAATGGTCTCCAGTGGCAGAACAGCAAGCTTGCCTATAGCCATTTTGATTGGACGATTTGCTGACGATTAGCTACCCGAACGACACCGTCGTCTCCAGGAATAACCCTGTCAACGCGACCCAGCTGCCATCTAAGTGGAGGCAAATTGTCATCTTTAATTAGCACCAATACACCTGGTTGTAAGTTTGGGGCCACCGAACGCCACTTGCCACGCTCTTGCAGTAATGACAGATAACTAACGCTCCCCTTCTCCAGAACACATGCTGCAGCAGACACACGCGCTACCAATGACTTAGACGATCCATGTTAAGATGCGTTATGTCAGGCTCATCAATTGTAGCGATTGACGAACCGATCAGAACCCAGGAGTGATCACTTCCAAGTCATCCAGATTCTCTGAAATGGGACAAAGTGGTCGTGAGTTTAACAAAGCAGAGATTTCATACACAAGTGTACCAAATTTGTTGAATGATAAAAGTGATTTGCCAACAACATGATAGAAGTGAAATTTGGCCGACTTAACAATGGCTTCCCATAAACCACCGAAATGAGGAGAGCGAGGGAGAATAAAACACCAGTTTATGCCAATTGTTAAGCATTCACTTGATATCCGATTCATATAAGTATCGCTTAGGAATAGCTGCTTCAGTTCCTCCAGCTTATGGCTCATTAGGCTAATAAACCTCCTTAATGCAGCGATAAATGATAACATGGTTAAGTCCTTCACGATCTCCAAATGCGTAGCCTTAGTAGCGAAGCATATGACAGTCAACTCCAGTTGTCCAGAATGGACGATTCGGCTGAACGCGATCCACTGGCAATGAAGCCATAATGTGCTCAGTGATCCTTGGCTTTAGTCGAAAGCACCGTATGCATTTGTTTACAATGCTTGACACGGTCTTGGCCAAAAACTTTGTCGCAAAGCAGCAAGAAGACCCTGAGGCCCAGCATGTATAAGTTTGTGATGAAAACTAGTAATAGGATGATGCTTTGGTAACAGCAACGGGTGCCTAGCATCATAATCCAAATAAGAGTCCGCCAACCCGAATCAGACTCTTCGAATCCATGATTGGATTAAGCGACAAAAGCTTACTTTTAGATGAAAGCTCCCTTTTGAGTTGAAGTACACATCTGAATTTTCACTTGCTGAACACATCTGATAAGTAAATGCGTGGCGCTTCTGATGTCATCAACAGAGAGGAATCTTTAGAACAAGAAATATCCTGATATTTCAGCTTGAAAAAACGGTGAACGTATGCAAAGACCCGCTGCAACTTTCCAAATGAATTTTGAAACTTGCAACCAAAAGATATATTCTTCTTAAACGAAGAAAAGATATATCCATCTTAAACGAAGAAAATAATGCTCTGTGGCGGCGATCTAGCAGATCCACAAATACTGGCTAGGTTGCCGGCCAGCTATTGTAGAATCACCAGAAAGCAAAAACGATGGACCATTGAACCAGAGGTTAGATTCCAGCAAATTAAGAGGCGTACATCCACGAGATAAAATGTCAGCTGGGTTCAATTGAGAACTCACGTGATGGCAATCCATACCAACAGTTCGCTCCTGAATCTGCGAAATCCTGTTAGAAACAAAAGTATTAAAGTTTGATGGTGAATCACGTATCTATGCAAAAACTATAGTTGAGTCCGACCAACAATGAAAGGTGCATTTGAACTGTACATTTTGAAAGACATTGGCAATGAGTTCAGAAAGTAAATGTGCTGCACAAAGTTCTAGCCTGGGAATTGTTAATGTTTTTAATGGAGCTACCCTAGACTTAGAGCAAAGCAAATATGATGAGAATACCCCTGGAACTCAGAACGAATGTAAATACAAGCATCATAAACAGCCATACAAAATGCATGAACCCAGCATGCGGCAGCAAAACGAAACGAAATTTGAGGCTGGTAACGCTTGAGATCTGCGAAGATTGAAGCATTGAAGTAGAAAAGTAAATTATCCAACACAGGATCCCAGGATAAACCAAGAGTTTTTATAATGTCTGTTCCATCATGAAATTTGAGGAAAGTTTCTCTGTCCACTTCATCCTCGCCAGATAGTGCTGCAGGCTCATTGGAGCACCACTTACATATGGGAAAATGCACTCTTCGCAATACCTCCTTCACCTGACTTTGAGAAACATCCTCCATTGTGTCGCCTCCAGTTATTAGGTCATCAACGTAGAAGTCCCTGCGTATGATTTTAGCAGCAAGCGGAAATTTTCCTTCCTTTACATTAGTTGTGTTCCTATTCTGCCTAGACTCGAGGGTCCTAAATCGCCATAACGCACTACCATACCAATTACCAAGTGCATCAAAATTGGTCCAGGCCGAAAAACGAATAGAGTACTGACCAGAATGTAGACGAGTACAGGCCTAGCTGAAATAATAGCTCACCAAGTATGTCGTCATCAGATACCGGAGACGATGAACCACAGCATCTGTCGATTTCAATGCAATGTTGCTCTTAAGTGTGCATTAATCTTGTCGCTTAATTCACGTAGACTGCTTACTGACCCTTTCTCCACCTTTGGTATAACAAAAATAGACCGAAAATGTGCCTGAAAATTCAATAATTTATTATTAAAACGATTCAACAATGTATCTAACGCCTTATCGTAATTTGATTCTGTTGGCTCAAGAGAGCGTATTGCATCCAAAGTTATACCATCCAAGCAAGACCGCAAGTACTGGAACTTCTTTACCTTACTCATGTCCTGACTTTTACCAACTATGGTGTGCAACATTGCGTAAAAATCTGGCCAATGAGTATAGTCCCCGGAAAACCTTGGCAACTGCAATTCAGGCAAATGAGAAGTACGTGTTTGCCCAAGCATTGATATGTTTGGATCATTCATAAATTTTCGCAGTCCAGTAGAATGATCTGTGTCCTTTTGATGAAGTTTAAACTCATGATTTGAGAAAGTGATTCGAGCAGCACTCTCAAATTCTTTAAGGTCTAACCTTTCAAGCTCTGACTGTGCCGAGTCGAATCTTAAATTTAAGGAATCTAATCCAACTAACCTTGACCTTTCGGAAGTCAAGTTCACTTGACACCAATGGAGCATTACACGACACGGATTTCTCTTTCTCGATTTTAAAAAAAAATATGTCCCGCAATGCACAAGTATATAAATATACTGTATTTCGAAAATCAGTTAAGTCGAAAACCCGTAACGCGTATGTATATTTACAACGGATTTTCCACTGCTATTATATACAGTAAAATTCGTACTATTAACCGTCACTGATGCACCGAAACCAGCACAAAGTGTATATAAGCACGTACAGTATTTAAAAGTCAGTTATACCGAACCCGCAATCCGTGTCTGGTATGTACATTTAAAAACAAGAATTATAAACTTTACACTGCGTATGTATGTATTAGCACTGCACATTGTGCCAAGCATCATAAGTCGAGCGGACCTCCGCCGAAACTATCTGAAACGGGCTCAAAAATGAGCGTTTCGTCCTCTTAAAACGGATGTATAAGAAAAAATATGCAAAAGAGACGACAACACAACAACAAAAAACTAGCGCCGCAACAACATCTGTTTTATGCTCAGAAACGTTCACATTCGCGGGAATATTTCGGACATAAAACGATTATAGAGATAACCAACGGTTTAACTGACAAACGGTACAAACACAAAATTTTCGATATTTGTTTCGCTGTCGTTGGCGCTATTCTTCATTATGTATGCATTTAGTGCAGCAGGCAAAAACAAAGTGAAAAAAAAATATTTGTTGTCGGCCTAAAAAAGCAAAGTAAGTTGAAAATAAAACAATGTGAAGTGAGTAGAGCATTTTGTTTAATGTTTTTTTTCTTTTGCATGTCAAAATTCTTGCGAATATAAATCCATTGGTTCCAAGTGGCATAATTAAACAACAAATTATAGTAAAAAGTGAAGTTTTATATTTTGCGATTCTTTCAGTCTTTCTTCTTAGTGATCATCCAGTGCCGGTATAAGGTTTAATTTGGAGGATCCGGATTTCGATAGGACAACACAAAAATTTGTCCAATACGCTCAAGATGACGAGAACGTACAAAGTCGTCGCCAAACGGGGCAAGGAGTAGTTCATTGTTTTTTTGAAAGAATAAGACGTTCCTATTTTTTCATAAGTTATTATCAATGGATAAATAGATGAATAATGCACATTGTAAATAGTATTTTTAATTAAATGACATCACTTGCGGCCTGCAAACGGTTACATTGGCGGACCGTAAACGGTTACATTGTAAACGGTTTCATTGACGGGCCGCAAACGGTTTCATTGATGGGCCGCAAACGGATACATTGCTGGCCCGTTAACGTGCTCCGCAAATGATAGTTTTTGCTGCCTCAAACTGGGCGACAGATGATTCATACGTGGATCATATTCGGATACAAAAACGGTTGTTTTATCCGCTCAAGACCCGCGTAACTCTCATAAGTAATACCATTGACGGATATTTTGGTCCACTGAGTGCATTTATGTATTATGTTTGACACATATGTCATTGTATTTGTCGGATATTCAGGTTCAGGGTTATTCAATACATCTTGCGTTTGGTTGGCGCAAGCAAATCGAGTCGTTAAGCGCCATGAAACAAAGCAAAGACCACAAAGCAACAAAGACAAGAGCCAAGGAAAGAAACAATAACTGCATCGTACAGCTATGTGAATTCCATTATACATAGTAATACATAACTCGTAATACTAAATATATAATATATCAATGACGCTAACCAAATTATGTCTTAGACGCGAGAACAAGAATTATTATGTCGATATAATTATTCTTTCCAAATTTATGCAACGAAATATGCATAAAATTTATATCACACAACCACTAAACAATGTTTGCTAACCACTATAACAAAAACCCGCACACCGCGTACGAATGTGTGTAGCGAATTTAAAAATCTGTAACTTAGTTTGTCTTGGCACCGAAAATGCACAACACAAGAAACCCAATGTTATAATAACTTTTTTTTAAATTATAATTTTTTATTGCTTAGTGTCACTTAACCAAATCACTGTTGCAAGTTGCACCGCGAACCGAACAACAACAATATATTATTCACTTATTTATTTATTATGTTACAGCTGTGCTTGTTGGGGTTCCGTACCCATAGGGAGCTAACGGGACCCTATTACTAAGCTTATGCCGTCTGTCCGTCCGTCTCCTGCTCTCTCACAGAGTGTGTAATTCACATACATATTTAGAAGCATTGTTCTGTTATTTAAATTTTTATTTAACATTTTTTTTTTTGTAGTATACTTTTAGGCTGTTATATATGGTACGGAACCCTCTGTGTGTCAGTCCGACTCACACTTGGCTGATTTTTATATTTTGTGTTCATGTTTCAGTTGTGCTTTGTTTACTTATATTAAGGGCAACATAACAGGCCTTATCACTTTATGTTATTTTTTGTTGTTGTTGTTGAATTTTAGACGAACGATTATGAGTGCGCTTTGATTAATGTTTTATCAGGAACTGAAGATCGTTTGATCCTCTTTGCTTAATCAAAGTCTGAAGCTGCATCCGACCAGGCGCGTTTGATCGAGTGTCAGCCTCAAACCTTCTGCTCCCGACACCAATATTGCTTAAATTCTTTAATAGCTTCCTATACAACAACCGCATGGACAAAGGTACGCTCGTAATGATTTAAATTTATGCTTAAAAACAAAGTGAAATGTTGAGTTCTGTAAATGCAGATTAGCCAGGAAAACAAAAAGATACAGTCCTTGGTACTTTTTTTCCTTTAGATAATGGCGAATTTAACCAAATCGTCTGTATTTCTAGTACACCGAGAAATGGAATTGGTTTGGAATTGAGGACAAAGCGGTTTCTAGCACTCAACTGTATATGTT
Source organism: Amiota mariae (assembly GCA_035041805.1). Taxonomy (NCBI): domain Eukaryota; kingdom Metazoa; phylum Arthropoda; class Insecta; order Diptera; family Drosophilidae; genus Amiota; species Amiota mariae. The sequence goes on from JAWNKV010000301.1 coordinate 76,238, forward strand.
GTAATATTAATTTTGCTTAAAATAAGTTATCATCAATTGTTTACTTAAACGATAAAAATCTACACCAAAAAGATTCAAGAGAATTTTTTATAAAACGTCAATTAGTCTTCATCACTGTCCTCATCCACTACAGCATGAACTTTTCCATCAATAAACAGACGACGGCAAGTTTTATTATTTTGGCCAAATCTGTCCTCAGTATTTTTCTAGCGGCTCAGGTTTTGGAGATATAGCTACTTAATTCGTTCTTACCATTCCTTTGGAGATCGTTTACATTACACATGGCTTCAAAATAAATTTGTCTTTTCCAAGAAATATTTGATGTTTGTTTACTGATTCGATGTCACTGATTTCGAATCTGTCCTCAGTTTTTTCATTGTAGCTCTAGGTTTTAAGAGAGAGTTTTTGAGATACAGCTACATCCTCCCCGCGGAGTACCTTTCGTGACCTTCTTACTTAAATGCACAAGCTGACTGCAATATAGCCGATATTATGCGACTTGATGGCCCAGATTAATTTTTCCTATGTGATAAGATCATTTAAGGCTGACTCATTCCCTATCACTTACTTCCAAGGTTAAATAAATAGTATCACCATCTTCCTTATCAATGTTTGAACAACCTGGAAAGTGTGTAGTGATGAGCAACTCCAGAGACTCCTCACTGTTACTCGCATATACATCATTTGCACCCCACAGTAGGCCTATTTTTGTCGGATCCTTAGCTAGTTCACGCCGAAGTCTAGAAGCTTCTGTGGCATTATCAATATCTTCGCAAAATTTAGGCCAGGAGTCTCCCTTTGCCTTCCAAATAGCCTTCTTTAGTATTTTGAAAATAAGACGATACTCGTCACAGTTACTTAACTTTGCTTTTCGAAGAGTCTCCTCACTTCACACCTAATTAGTCCGACCTCCTGTGTTCACCACACATTACGATTGGACTTTGAAGGTGGGAAAGTAAGGCAGGTTTTGAGAGAAGCTCTTCTAAGCCCGTTTATAATTGTCTGAGAGGCCTTATTCAATATATTTGAGTCCAAAAGCTCTCCCACCGGAGGAGTAGTGAGTTTATGGCCAACAATGTTAGAAAAGTCATCCCAGTTCGGCCTTTTCGGGTTCCTGTATTAGGTCTGTTTCTCATTGTGCCCTCATACATCGTAGCGTATTCTAAAGTGATTGGAGAAAGAACACTCATTAGAAACATGCTAATTATCAATGGTCACGAAGTCACTATTTGACTCCCGGGTTAGGTCAATAACCTCTGCCCGGCTCTTATTGCGGAAAGTAGGGTTGTTACCTCTATATCACACAACAAGATTGGTATTAAGCAAGAAGTCAAATATTGCTTCCCCTCTCCTATTAATATTCGTGCTCCCCAATAGGGTAGGCATCACACCCGAAGAGCACATCGTTACCCTCATTCTTCGCATGGCGAATAAAGGCTCTGATGTTCTCCGACGGAGGGTCTTCCTCTTCATAGAGAAGATACGTGAAGTCAAGATAAAGGCTCTTGCCATCTTCCCTCTCACATTGTTGTAACGAGAAGAGAAAAAACATAAAGCCCAGCTCTCACCACGATATTGGTGCTTGACTTAACCACGATCTGTGGAGAGAAGAGATGATAACCGCGACAGCTCAGGCCACATACCCTATCACTAAAGATCCAGGGTTCCTGTATAAGTGCCACGTCTTTTTCTATTTCTCCTCCAGAAATCGCAGCTGGTCCTCGGACGGCACTCTGGAGTAATGCGGATTAATCTGCACTATCCTTAGCATTTTTTCCTGACCTGGCATCATTTCCTAATAAGATCGCTTTTAAGTTGCCACTGAACCAGAGATCCTGACGAAGGACTTATCATCGGAATCGAGCACAATATTCTGGCCTTTACGAAGGCTCAGGATTCCCATCCTTAGTATAAGGAGGCGGGACACAAATCTTGATCATGGTTCTAACTTGAACCTGGTTAGTCCGTATCACGTCCAGTTTCGCACCAGGTCAGAGTTCGCTAATGTCCCGTATAGAGTCCATAAGAAACCGCAGAGATTCCCCGTTAACACAAGCCAAGACCTTAGCGCCCATAAGCCAGTTGATGCCGACAAACTTAGCAAGAAAGAGGTTCTACTTTCGTAACATAGCATCGTTTTTGGCCTCTATGATTACCGCCTCCAGGACCAGCCAATTAGCGTTCTAGAATTTCCTTCCGGGTCGCCACGATCAATAATTACCGCCTGGAGATCAGGATCGGAGCGTAAGCTAACCAGGAGTTCCTCTGGTCGTTGACGGCGTTGCCCTGAGAGGAGCCGCTTTAATCGCGATACCTGGTTTTGACTTTTAAGATGTCTGGACCGGTGTTGCACTGGGTTGGGCGGTCACCTTCATATCATCACAGCTGTACCAAGTGACGAATCGGCATCATTGTTGTTCCGTCTCTCGAAGCGCCGCATGTTGTATTCGTGTTTCTTCTGAAGTGCACGCTCCTTCGCCGACAGCGACCGTCCGATAAGTTTCCTAAGAAACTTCCGCGAGGACCTATATCCAGCTCGTCGATTTGTCACTCATCGGCAAGCGCTAGCTCCGTATTGACAACCTACGAATCAATTGACACAGATGCCTCCACTGACTCAACCCTGAGGCAACATGGTCCACCTCCATACCGGTGTTGCTGTCGATGGGATCCACCTCATGACGATCTGAGAGCACGCCCTCACTAGCTACCGGTACAGGTCTATCGGTACCCTGCATAGTAGTAGTGTTTCCCGTGAATACACCACTGAAGATAATAGTAGAATTACTATAGTAGAACTATTAGTGCTGTAGTTAGGGTGTGCGTTCATACAATATGTGTAGCCAAAAAAAAACTGCTTAGAAAGCAGTGCATTATGTTGACAAACCGATAAAGTTTCTACTTCCTGGTGGAGATGGTCAACACTAGCTATCGGGAAGCAACCGGTCACTGTTCTAAGGGCGTTATTTTGACTTATTTGCAGATGTCCTCATTGAGTATCCCTAAGAAAAGGAGTAAATACAGGAGCGGCATAATTTAAGACAAAACGTCAAATTGCCTCATACAAACATGTCCAATTCCATTGAGACCTCCTTAGTCCAGGAGGTAAAAATGGAAGATGTTGATTTAGATGGTGAGATAGACATTTATTAGGCCGCAAACTTCGTTCACATCCACATCCGAAGAAAAAAATACTGCAATGCATAGGTTTCTAGCTTGATGCATGGAGGTGGTAATGGCATCTTAGCCATATATAGATTGAAAATCAATGCGGATGAAACTCCCCCTTGAGGGACGCCCATTTTAAGTATTCTAAACCTTGACTTCATGCATCTGAACTCAACAAATGCTTTCCTACCATGTAGATAGTTTTATAGCCAGCGGCGGTTACACTCAGTATTGTATCAAAAAGATCTTACAGCAAAAATGGTTTCGCCACATCTAATGTCACCACAACTGTCCTTTCGCATGGCCTCGCATGGTTGAGTCCGTTTTGCAATATGTGTAGTAACCTCGTTCAGGGCTGAGGCAGTGCTGTGCCCCTTCCTGAAACCATGCTGATGATCTGCAATAGTGATTTTTTCTGTCATTGTCAGAAGAATCAACGACTCCAGAACTTTATTTGCATCATTTCTCGGTTTCAGGAGAGGAATAATTTTAATAATAATAATCTTCCATACGTCAGGAAGAAAAAGTTGACACATAGAGGAATTGAAAAGCTTAGTGAGACACGAAATCGCTACTGGCCCTAAATGTTTGAGCATAAGCATTGAAATACCATTGGGTCCCAGGGCCTTGGGAGGTTCGCAGCTTCTGCTTCACCAGAACTAAATTGCTCCCACAGCTTACGAGATCCAGGACTACATGACTCAAGGTGATGAAGCCATTTCACTCTACGATGATCCTAGACAAGTTTTCCGAAATCAAGGCTCATCCCCGCTAAGCATTCATCACGTGGGTCAGTACCCCAAATCTGATCACGTAAATTCGAAAAGCGTGCAACATCCGCAGGAAAATTTGGTATTAAAAGAAGGAATTTACCAGCAGGAATATGCTTCTTTGCGGCTTTATTGTTCGCATACATCACCGATCTTTACAGCCAGGCATTGAGTCTCTAAGAAAGGATCAAAGGGACTAACAGAAGGTAGGTGTCTAAAATACACCGTGCGATGAGCAATGAAAGCCAGACTACCCTCACTATTCTTACTTCTGTCTTGCCTTACCACAAAATAGTCCGCAAGGGACGCCAGACCACATGAGCTAGTTATTGGACAGCTACAAACAAAATTGTATTCGGAACCATATAATCAGCTATCTCTACAATCTTCCCAAGCAGCCCATTACAATTCAACTGCATGATCCTAAAAGAATCAAACAATTGAGACGACATGTTGGCAAATTTTGGATCGGAGAAAGTGGAGTTGGCAATGTTCAGTTGGCTAAAGGTGAAGGCGTAGTTGTTGTTGTTGCTGCTGTTGATGCAATTTTGTAGTAGCGGTTGTTGATGTTGTTGTTGTGGGTAGGAGTGTAGAGGGCATCATCATAGGTGAAGCATACTGCGCACTCCACGGGGTTTTGTTGTTTGTGGTTTCCAGTATTTTAGGAGAGCAAGAACATGCTCCTTTTTGGTTTGCCGAGAGCAGAGCTTGGTTCTTCTGTTTGCGAGCGGATTATGAAGTACCCTCTGTTAGAGAGCCTACGACCTAGCTGAGGGGCGTTAGGTCTGCTCACAGGTGTAGTTGCACTCGTATAATTTGTGTTGTTTTATTTATTAATTTTTAATTGTATTTATCATGTATGTATATCTATATTTCCGCCCTATGATTCGATTAGGATCGTTATCTTGTATTCGTACATTATATCAAGGAATTATAAAAAATAAATATCTGTATTAGAGTTCACCGCACATGCGCCTGTTCTCGACGACATCAAATTATCATGGTTTGACTCTACTGCAGTTAGCTGGTTTCGTTTTCCTATGCGAGCGGGCATCAACACTTTGAATCCAACTTCTCCCAAATAGTCTATTACATCACGAAAGCTTCGATCAAATACAATCATATTCTGATAAAAAAAGTGCCTTTGTGCAAACCATTTAGGATATGCACCATAGATGGTTTCATTATAGACATACACGGCTAGTATGCTGAAATCATAAGAATTATGAAAAAAAGCTTTATTTTTTTTTTTAATATTAATGCGTAACATCGAAAACTTGGAAAAAATTCTTAAATATAGAAGAGTATAAATGGCATTTTCTGAAAAAATGTGGTGGGTGACACTTCTCAAAAATTTGGTTAATAAAATTATTTTAGTTTTATTTCGTTTCTTAACAATAGGGTTTCCATCTGGGAATCAGAATAAAATATTTTTTAAACACTAGTTGTTCGCAAGTATTGAGAAATAAAATCAAATTTTATTATTTTAGTATTAAAAATAAGAACTTTTCTTTTTTAAATATCTCAAAACTACTTAAGATTTAGAGCTGAAACTGAATTATTTTTATTAAGTATCAAACTGTTCCCCAAACTCAAAATAGAAAAATCTCCGGGAGTAAATTTCCAACCAAAATTAAAAATATTTTTATATAAAATTAATTAGTTAATAGTTTCTATGAAAAAATTTATCAGATCAAGGTACTTATATTGCCTATTGCCACCGCCAAAGACATTTTCCGCCCGATGTTTACTCTCCGACTATTTTTTTTAAATATAATGTGCAATCGTTCACAGCCATTGACGAACATGTACCATCTACCACAGCAAAATTAAAAATATTATATTTTTGGCGAACAGAACACTGAACACTGCAATCTGTTCGTGAACACGTCTACTAACATCGAACATTATGTCGAATAGAACAGATTACTCGAACAAATTCGTAGTAGATGCCTACCCTAAGCAATCAGCTTCTGTGTGCACATCGTGAAAATAAATCAATTTAATTTTTATCATGAAACTTATCAACATTAGCAATCAGTCCAGTTATCAGTTCCTGTGTACGCGTGCCTTGAAAGAAAAAATTAGTAGAAAGAGAAGCAATGTTAAAAATTTCATAGCAATACCATTTTTAGGGTTCCGTACGTAGAGAGATGAAATTTTCACAGAGTGTGTAATTCAGTTGTGTGTAGAACGACAAATACTAAAAATACACATTTGTAGAAGCATTGTTTTTAATTTAATCTTTTGTTTAACATTTTGTTTGTAGTATACTTTTAAGCTGTTAATTGTGGTATACTTTTAGGCTGTTAAATATGCATATAATGTAATATTTTAAGTCTTGTACGATGGTACGGAACCCTCCGTGTGTGAATCCGACTCACACTTGCATTATTTTTTTTATTTAATAACAACTGAGGTTTTTTTGAATGATTAATGCCCGATTCACACTGCTTCAAAATTGTTGCTTTTCCAGCGAACGTTCCTACAGTGGTTTCACTTCAAAAAACAACTGTTTTTGTTTTGGTTAGACATGCAAATGGATCGTTGTGGCTAATTGTGATAATTAGGACATTTTGTGAATAATATATGATTGAGAACAATTTGCAGTGTATGCAAATAATTCTTGCAGATACCTATTTCATTCATGCTACTTATTTTATTAATATTTGAAAAATAAAATACAATTGAAACAGTCTACTGGACTGCGGAAATTTATGAATGATCCAAACATATCAATGCTTGGGCAAACACGTACTTCTCATTTGCCTGAATTGCAGTTGCCAAAGTTTTCCGGGGACTATACTTATTGACCAGATTTTTACGCAATGCTTAACACCATAGTTGGTAAAAGTCGGGACATGAGTAAGGTAAAGAAGTTCCAGTACTTGCAGTCTTGCTTGGATGGTATAGCTTTGGATGCAATACGTTCTCTTGAGCCAACGGAATCAAATTACGATAGGGCGTTAGATACATTGTTGAATCGTTTTAATAATAAATTATTGAATTTTCAGGCACATTTTCGGTCTATTTTTGTTATACCAAAGGTGGAGAAAGGGTCAGTAAGCAGTCTACGTGAATTAAGCGACAAGATTAATGCACACTTAAGAGCATTAATCACAATGGCATCAACGGCGGAGCTGACAGACGGATTGTTAATTCATCACATCGTTGAAAAATTAGATCGCACTACTATGGAGAAATGGGAAGAATCTCTGCAAATAAACAAGTTACCAAAGTGGACGGACATGCCACCATTTCTTGAAAAGCGATGTCGGATGATGGAAAATGTAGAAAGCACTATGGCAAACACCTAGCCATCAGGTGGGAAAAAGTTCATATAAAAATACTTTTCTCATATCATCTTATCATTCATGTTTGTTATGCAACGGTCACGATCATTATATTTCAAAATGTCCACAATTTTTAAGTTTATCGATCAACTTACGTTAAAGGTAAATTAATGCCCGATTCACACTGCTTCAAAATTGTTGCTTTTCCAGCGAACGGTCACACAGCGGTTTCGCTTCAAAAAACAGCTGTTTTTTGTTTTGGTTATACATGCAAATGGAACGTTGAGGATAATGACTGGAAATTTTGTGAAAAATTTATGATTTAGTACAATTCGCAGTGTATGCAAATAATTCTTGCAGCTACCTGTTTCATTCATGCTACTTATTTTATTAATATTTGAAAAATAAAATACAATTTAAAATGTACTTCAAATTTTTTTGTGCAATGGTAAGCTGTTTAATGTCGAGAATGACCGAAAAAGGCGGGTTTAAGCAAAAACTTGGCAGCACTACTCAAACTTTGTCAGCCCTGGCTGTTGCAATTTTTGCTTTTACTTTTGCTGCAGAAAAAAATGTTGCTTGTTGTTGTAGAATTTTAGCTGGTTACAAAAAATTTAGCTATGCACTGTCTGAACCAAGCAACCAAAAGACAAGTATATTGCACAATATTATTGTGCATCACTGGCAACTATATATCATATTTCTTAATTATGTTTTATTCAACCAACAAATATTTATAAATTATTATTATTATTTATAATAAAAAATAAAAGACTTAATGATAAAGCATTGGCTACTAAGCCTATATGTACATATATAAATTATCCAATTACTTAAATTTCCACGTCCAGTATTGAAGAGTAATAATAATTGCCAATCACAGTGATTAAAATAAGTAATGAATTTTTCCCATGCCTTCGTTCAACCATATACAAATAATAAACGTTATTTAATCCAGCGATATTTTAAATATAATTTTCATTTATATAATATATAAAGTGTTTAAAATACTTACATATGTATTTCCTTAAAAATGAATCTTGGATGTAGCAGTCCCTGTCACGAAGATTTGCTTAACGCAGTCAACTTCCGTATAAAAGACTTCGCCCAAAACTGTGATCTAATCACAGTTCATAAGTATGAATAATTTGAAAAGTCATCGCATAAACGTTATATATTTATGTATACTCTTTGTTATCAAAAATTCAGCTGAATGACACCCCAGCTATGACATTGCTTTTTATTAGATAACATTTGTGGTGATAGTTTTTTTGCTTTTAAAGTAATTTAACGAACGTGTTTAAAATAAATAAGAATTGAGAAACTTAAGAATAGTATTGAAAGATTAACCTCGCGAGTATAGATAAAATGGCTTCATTAATAAATATTGCAAAAATTCCTTTGATGCAACAGGTGCATTATAACTCTGTCATTCGTTTAGTGTCACGACGTTTGCAACACCAATTTTCACCGTGGTAAGGGCTAAAAATTGGGTTAATCAGGCAGATATTTTTATGTTGAAAATATTTCAGTAACTTTGATTTGGTGGTCGTCGGTGGCGGTATTGTTGGTGTGGCTTCGGCACGTGAGATTTTACTTCGTCACCCGACACTAAAGATCGGCATTGTTGAAAAGGAATATAAATTAGCATTCCATCAGAGTGGTCACAATTCAGGTGTCATTCATGCTGGTATTTATTACAAACCAGGAACACTGAAAGCACGATTGTGTGTCGAAGGGTTACATCTTGCTTATAAATATTTCGATGAAAAGCAGATACCATACAAAAAATGCGGAAAGCTAATAGTAGCAACGGATAACTTTGAGGTAAAACGTTTAATGGACTTGCATGAACGTGGCATTCAAAACAAAGTACCTGACTTAAAATTGATTGATGGTGAGAAAATAAAAGATATTGAACCATATTGTAAAGGTGTTAAGGCCCTGTGGAGCCCTCACACAGGCATAGTTGACTGGGCACTTGTCACGGAATACTATGCCCACGACTTCCAAAAAAGTGGTGGTGAAATATTTCTAGAATTCAATGTAAATAAATTTAGCGAAACCAAAGATGATGAAGCAGCAGAGTATCCAGTTACTATACATGGCTGTAAACCAGGTCAAAATATTCGTACTCGTTACGTACTCACTTGCAGTGGGTTGCAGTCAGATCTGCTGGCTGAGAAAACTGGCTGCTCACGTGCACCTCGAATCATTCCATTTCGAGGTGAGTACCTACTGTTGGCAAAAGAGAAGTGTTACATGGTGAATGGGAATATCTATCCAGTTCCTGATCCACGCTTTCCCTTTTTGGGTGTGCATTTTACGCCTCGGATGGATGGAAGTGTTTGGTTGGGTCCAAACGCAGTGCTTGCGTTTAAACGAGAAGGTTACCGGTAAGTTAATGTTTTTCATAGTTTCATTAAATTCTTTAAAATCATTTAACGGCAGATGGAGTGATATAAATATTTGGGAACTTTCCGATGCGCTACGCTATCCCGGATTTTTGAAAATGGCCACAAAGTATCTAGTTTTCGGCTTAAGCGAAATAGTTAAATCTGCTTTGATACCGTTGCAAATTAGTGCGCTTCAACGTTACATACCTAATATAACTGAATACGATGTATGTCGGGGTCCTTCCGGTGTGCGTGCTCAAGCTGTAGACATGGATGGCAATCTGGTCGATGATTTCGTTTTTGATATGGGTGAAGGCTCTGGCCCTTTATCAAAGCGAGTGATACACTGCAGAAATGCACCATCACCAGGTGCTACTAGCAGTTTAGCCATAGCAAAAATGGTTGCCGACAAGATTGAAAATGAATTTGGCATTAACAGGACTAAATATTGATGTATCATTAAGTTTTTATACGCTGCACACTTCTAGAAATTGATTTATTACGTTAGTTCGATGTTTTTATCACATAGAAACATGAGTCAAGGAAACCCCATAAGGGTTGGCGGACCCATATTGATCTACGTGCATTTATCATACCGAATTGCATCTTGAAGCCATGACGTAACACCAAAAATATTCGATCGAAACCTATTTTAAATTTCAGGATTTGTATGTTACAATAAATTTAGGCGTGTGGAGTGACTTCTCTTCAGCTGGCTGGAATACTGGTTCGCCACCACTGCCACCATTACAAAGTAACTCAACATGTCCATGCCGTTTCTTAAGTTTTGAAATGTATTTTGTTCCATTTATGATCACTTGTCCATTATCTGTTAATTAAAAGGATTTTTTTTAACTAGTTAGTTCACAAAAGTTCATAGTCTAAAAGTCTACGACATACTCTAATCTATGTATGTATAGTTATTATCTATATAAAACTATTAATTTCAAATAACAGAAATGATTTAAGTTAATTTTATTAATTGAAAATAAAAGTTTTTATTGTCAACAAAAGGCATAACGTTTCATTTATTTATTAAAATTAGCAGTTTTAAACTATAAGTTTGTAACAGAACAGAACATAATTATAACTATACTACAAGTCTTCGTAAACCGACGTGTACGAAAAATTTTAAAAATATTCTGGCCAATATTATCTCAAACGCCGCCTTATGGGCCAGAACATAGCAAAAACCAGTACATCTAGAGATCCGGAAAAGAAAATGGAGCTGGATCGGCCACGTTCTGCGCAGGGAAAGCGATGACGTAACAAGGAACGCGATTGACTGGAAACCTCAAGGAAGCCGTAGACGAGGAAGACCAGCGAACACCTGGAGACGACTGTTAGAGATGGAAACCCGTGCCATGCGCCTTAGCTGGAATGAAGTGAAGAGACTGGCACAAAACAGACCCGAATGGAGGAAATTCGTTGTGGCCCTATGTTCCAACATGGAACTCTAGGATTAATATATATATATATAAGGTGCGTTTCATGTTTATAAGGTCACGAGATTATTTTAAATCCTTACATATTGTAAACAAAGTCCCCCAACCGCTTCTGTCTGTCTGTCTAAACGCGATTATCTTAAAAACCGAACAGATTTTCATACGGTTTTCACTAATCGACGGATTGATTCATGAAGATTGTTTAGGTGTATATTTCATTCATAAAGGTTAATTGTTAAAGATGTCGGAAAAATTCATGCCGACTTGGAGATTTTTATAACTTTTTTTTTTATTTGGCGCAAATACTGAAACGATTATAATAATTTTTTTAAGTGAAACTTCTTTACCGAGGTATAAGTCCAAAAAAAGTGTTATTTAAGTAAAACTTCTTTAGCGAGGAGCAAGTTCAAAAAAAAGTGTTACGAAATTCAAGATGAGGACGCTTGAGAGACGTAATAAGGTGATAAGCATTGGCTTGTGCGGCTGTAGCATGGAAATAGATGTGACGCCAACTTTTTACAGTTAAGTGTCGCTCTCTCAAAAAAGTCCTGACGCTATCATCTTAATTTTTACGCTGCACAATACCGTCACATATTCATTGATTATATATGGGATAATGTGCATATTTAGCAGCCTGAAAATTGGATGAAAAATAAAAATATTTCTGTTTTGTTTTTTAATTTATTATTTTATTAAATTTTTTGTATGTCCTACATTGGTTATACTCTATTTTATTTTAATAATACTTATTATTGTGAACACGATATCACCGTCACCATCACAACTGATCAAAGAGCAAACAATTGACTTCATAGCACTAATTTTTAAATTTTCACGTTATGTTCAACACAAAATTCGTGTTTTTCAGCATTTTAATACACTGATATCCTTATGAAGTCAAATTGAGTGAGCAATTTTTGACAGCGTAACAGGCAAAATTGGCACTACCTTGTATTATTGTATCATGATCACTAACGAAAATCGGAGCAGCAGTGAAAAAAATGTTCTGCTACCCGTGCTGGGTTGCTAGTATTTTATAAAGGAATGATCGAATGCTAACACAATGTTTTAATGAAATGATGGCTCACTCTCTAACAACAAAAATAAAATCAACCAAGTGTGAGTCGGACTCCCACACGGAGCGTTCCGAATCGTCGTACAAGATTTTTTGATCAAAATATTAAATTATGTGCATATTTAACTGCCTAAAAGTATACCACAATTAACAGTTTAAAAGTATACCACAAAACAATGTTAAACAAAAGATTAAATTAAAAACAATGCTTCTAAAAATATGTATTTTTTTTTTAATTGCACACTCTGTGAAATTTTCAACTCTTTACCTATTACGGTTCATGAGAAAGAGCAGGAGTCGGACGGACGGACGGCATAAGCTTAGTAATAGGGTCCTGTTAGCTCCCTATGGGTACGGAACCCTAAAAAGGAAAATAACGTAAATGATGAAATGAAATTAAATACATAGATAAATTTAATATAAAATATATATTTTTATCTATTTTTTTATTTAATATACTGTAGTCTTAAAGTCTTAAACTTAAGCTACAGGGGGGGACAGCCATAGCTTCTAAGGCTTTCGGCTGATTTTACATTTGGGATATTTTTCCTTAATCTAGTGTCAATTAATTTTTAAAGTAGAATTATGCAAAATATACCGGTGTGTGATGGAAACCTCTTTCGTCTCAATTCCGCCACAATCCCATTCCGGTGTGTGATGGAAACCGCTTTTGACGTTTTTGAAATCGGCTAATTTTTTACAGGCGATTTGGTTAAATTCTCTCTTATATTAAATTATTGAAGGAAAAAAGTACCAATGACTATAGTTTATTGTATTTCAATTGCATTTAAAGAATTCAAAATTTTAGTGGTTTTAAGGCATAAATTTGCTTTTTACTCAAATCACTTCTCCATTGAAATAAAATAGACGGAATAAGCAAAACCAATCAATGCTGAATATGCCATCCTGCTTGCATATAAATTTTAACATTTTCGAAGATTCCAATTTGAATTTAATTCAATTAATTTGTATGCCGAAATAAACAATATTTTTTGGTAATGAAGCTGTGATGTTTTAATTTTGTTTAAAAAATGAGTATAGAGTGATTAGTTTAATAAGAAGTTTTAATAATCTCATTGGTAAAAGTTGGCATGTTTGCAATGTGTTAACGCAGGGGACTATACACGATTTTTGTTTGTTGAGAAATGAAGTGTTTTTATTTTTGATTGGTTTTTGTAAAGTGAGTAATGTGAAAGAGAGTGAGCAGTGTCAAAATATTTGCTTTGAATCACTGGATGAGTGTAAATACTAGCAAGAGGATCCAAAGAAAAATAAACGATAAGTGTAGCCACAAATTCGATACGTTTCAGACGGCCCTAAAAAAACCAGTATTTAATCAGCAGTTCGTTCGAACATCATTGTTCGAAAAATGAAACCATTGCGGTTTTTACTACACCTACGTTTTTTTTTGACGAAATTGAAACGCCCGACATGGCTAGGAACCCAGAGTATTTGAATTTTTGGGTAGTGTCCCATTAACAATTCCCTTATCTTTTCTGCATAGAGAGAGCAGTTGTCTGTGTTCATAATAACGTCAATTGTTTACAACGAGTCAGAACATATACATGTTTCACCACTATTTGAATTGCTTCCATTATGGCTATTATTTCAGTCGAGTATACTGATGAGTAACTTGATAATATGGCTAATTTAATAATCTTATTCTCTGTATTTACCGAATATCCAACTATCTCATTGTTCAAAGAGCCGTCTGTGTACATGAATGAGTACTTATTTAGTTTATGCTTGCTGGCTTGAAATTCTCTGATGTGTATGTCTTGATTGGATGCGATTTTTTTAGTGCTCGTCTATTGCTCCTGATTGGAGTGACCATGAGGGATCTGTTCTAGTACCTATTTCAGGTTCTGAATTTATTTCTATTCTATTTTTCACTATGCTATTTATTATTATTCTCAGAGGGGAATTGTTTAAATGGGTTATTGTGTTGAATAATTTTGCCTGGAGGTATTGGATTCTAGTATCGAGTATTGGAATGTTTGCTTCTGCGTATAAATTGTTTGTTGGTGTAGAAAGGAATGCTCCTAAAGCAGTTCGAAGCGCATTATTAATAATAATTTTTATTGGTTTTAATGTTGTTTTTGGAGTTTTTGACAATTTGTATTAATGTATATGTGTGGCAGTTGAATTTTTGATTGGACTTTATGATGTTAAGGGATTTGTCTAGGGATAATTGGAGTGTTTTGATGTGAGTATTCCATTTGTATTTGGAGCTGAGGGTAAGGCCGAGTAGTTTGAGTTCTTTAACATTTTCAATCTTCGTTAAGTATGTTGCCACTTGGCATGAGCATCTAATTTTCCTGCAAACATGCAAATGTTTGCATTTAGTCGCTGAAAGAGAAGTTCCAGAATAATTGCAACAGTTTTTTATGTCGACAAAAAGATGCTCCAGATTAATTTGTTTTTTGTTTATTTAGTTCGGCAATAATGTTGTAGTCGTCGGCGTATGCTATGAAGTTTAAGTTGTTGTGCTTGGCTATTGTGTCTGATTAGGAAAAGTATAACTGAGAGGGGTGAACCTTGGGGAATTCCGTTATGGGGGAGTATTTTGGAATGCGTATTGTTAACGTGAACTCTTATTTTCCTGTTAGTCATAAAGTGCTTTATGTAATTGTGTATTATCGGGTCCCAGCCCCATTTGACTAGTTGTTCCGATATAGTATGCAAGCCAATTTTTTCAAAGGCTTTATCAAAGTCTAGAGATATAATTGAGATATGTCTTTTTGATAGTATTGCTTTGCTTATAAGGGCATTTATTAGATAACATTTGTGGTGATAGTTTTTTTGCTTTTAAAGTAATTTAACGAACGTGTTTAAAATAAATAAGAATTGAGAAACTTAAGAATAGTATTGAAAGATTAACCTCGCGAGTATAGATAAAATGGCTTCATTAATAAATATTGCAAAAATTCCTTTGATGCAACAGGTGCATTATAACTCTGTCATTCGTTTAGTGTCACGACGTTTGCAACACCAATTTTCACCGTGGTAAGGGCTAAAAATTGGGTTAATCAGGCAGATATTTTTATGTTGAAAATATTTCAGTAACTTTGATTTGGTGGTCGTCGGTGGCGGTATTGTTGGTGTGGCTTCGGCACGTGAGATTTTACTTCGTCACCCGACACTAAAGATCGGCATTGTTGAAAAGGAATATAAATTAGCATTCCATCAGAGTGGTCACAATTCAGGTGTCATTCATGCTGGTATTTATTACAAACCAGGAACACTGAAAGCACGATTGTGTGTCGAAGGGTTACATCTTGCTTATAAATATTTCGATGAAAAGCAGATACCATACAAAAAATGCGGAAAGCTAATAGTAGCAACGGATAACTTTGAGGTAAAACGTTTAATGGACTTGCATGAACGTGGCATTCAAAACAAAGTACCTGACTTAAAATTGATTGATGGTGAGAAAATAAAAGATATTGAACCATATTGTAAAGGTGTTAAGGCCCTGTGGAGCCCTCACACAGGCATAGTTGACTGGGCACTTGTCACGGAATACTATGCCCACGACTTCCAAAAAAGTGGTGGTGAAATATTTCTAGAATTCAATGTAAATAAATTTAGCGAAACCAAAGATGATGAAGCAGCAGAGTATCCAGTTACTATACATGGCTGTAAACCAGGTCAAAATATTCGTACTCGTTACGTACTCACTTGCAGTGGGTTGCAGTCAGATCTGCTGGCTGAGAAAACTGGCTGCTCACGTGCACCTCGAATCATTCCATTTCGAGGTGAGTACCTACTGTTGGCAAAAGAGAAGTGTTACATGGTGAATGGGAATATCTATCCAGTTCCTGATCCACGCTTTCCCTTTTTGGGTGTGCATTTTACGCCTCGGATGGATGGAAGTGTTTGGTTGGGTCCAAACGCAGTGCTTGCGTTTAAACGAGAAGGTTACCGGTAAGTTAATGTTTTTCATAGTTTCATTAAATTCTTTAAAATCATTTAACGGCAGATGGAGTGATATAAATATTTGGGAACTTTCCGATGCGCTACGCTATCCCGGATTTTTGAAAATGGCCACAAAGTATCTAGTTTTCGGCTTAAGCGAAATAGTTAAATCTGCTTTGATACCGTTGCAAATTAGTGCGCTTCAACGTTACATACCTAATATAACTGAATACGATGTATGTCGGGGTCCTTCCGGTGTGCGTGCTCAAGCTGTAGACATGGATGGCAATCTGGTCGATGATTTCGTTTTTGATATGGGTGAAGGCTCTGGCCCTTTATCAAAGCGAGTGATACACTGCAGAAATGCACCATCACCAGGTGCTACTAGCAGTTTAGCCATAGCAAAAATGGTTGCCGACAAGATTGAAAATGAATTTGGCATTAACAGGACTAAATATTGATGTATCATTAAGTTTTTATACGCTGCACACTTCTAGAAATTGATTTATTACGTTAGTTCGATGTTTTTATCACATAGAAACATGAGTCAAGGAAACCCCATAAGGGTTGGCGGACCCATATTGATCTACGTGCATTTATCATACCGAATTGCATCTTGAAGCCATGACGTAACACCAAAAATATTCGATCGAAACCTATTTTAAATTTCAGGATTTGTATGTTACAATAAATTTAGGCGTGTGGAGTGACTTCTCTTCAGCTGGCTGGAATACTGGTTCGCCACCACTGCCACCATTACAAAGTAACTCAACATGTCCATGCCGTTTCTTAAGTTTTGAAATGTATTTTGTTCCATTTATGATCACTTGTCCATTATCTGTTAATTAAAAGGATTTTTTTTAACTAGTTAGTTCACAAAAGTTCATAGTCTAAAAGTCTACGACATACTCTAATCTATGTATGTATGATTATTATCTATATAAAACTATTAATTTCAAATAACAGAAATGATTTAAGTTAATTTTATTAATTGAAAATAAAAGTTTTTATTGTCAACAAAAGGCATAACGTTTCATTTATTTATTAAAATTAGCAGTTTTAAACTATAAGTTTGTAACAGAACAGAACATAATTATAACTATACTACAAGTCTTCGTAAACCGACGTGTACGAAAAATTTTAAAAATATTCTGGCCAATATTATCTCAAACGCCGCCTTATGGGCCAGAACATAGCAAAAACCAGTACATCTAGAGATCCGGAAAAGAAAATGGAGCTGGATCGGCCACGTTCTGCGCAGGGAAAGCGATGACTTAACAAGGAACGCGATTGACTGGAAACCTCAAGGAAGCCGTAGACGAGGAAGACCAGCGAACACCTGGAGACGACTGTTAGAGATGGAAACCCGTGCCATGCGCCTTAGCTGGAATGAAGTGAAGAGACTGGCACAAAACAGACCCGAATGGAGGAAATTCGTTGTGGCCCTATGTTCCAACATGGAACTCTAGGATTAATATATATATATATAAGGTGCGTTTCATGTTTATAAGGTCACGAGATTATTTTAAATCCTTACATATTGTAAACAAAGTCCCCCAACCGCTTCTGTCTGTCTGTCTAAACGCGATTATCTTAAAAACCGAACAGATTTTCATACGGTTTTCACTAATCGACGGATTGATTCATGAAGATTGTTTAGGTGTATATTTCATTCATAAAGGTTAATTGTTAAAGATGTCGGAAAAATTCATGCCGACTTGGAGATTTTTATAACTTTTTTTTTTATTTGGCGCAAATACTGAAACGATTATAATAATTTTTTTAAGTGAAACTTCTTTACCGAGGTATAAGTCCAAAAAAAGTGTTATTTAAGTAAAACTTCTTTAGCGAGGAGCAAGTTCAAAAAAAAGTGTTACGAAATTCAAGATGAGGACGCTTGAGAGACGTAATAAGGTGATAAGCATTGGCTTGTGCGGCTGTAGCATGGAAATAGATGTGACGCCAACTTTTTACAGTTAAGTGTCGCTCTCTCAAAAAAGTCCTGACGCTATCATCTTAATTTTTACGCTGCACAATACCGTCACATATTCATTGATTATATATGGGATAATGTGCATATTTAGCAGCCTGAAAATTGGATGAAAAATAAAAATATTTCTGTTTTGTTTTTTAATTTATTATTTTATTAAATTTTTTGTATGTCCTACATTGGTTATACTCTATTTTATTTTAATAATACTTATTATTGTGAACACGATATCACCGTCACCATCACAACTGATCAAAGAGCAAACAATTGACTTCATAGCACTAATTTTTAAATTTTCACGTTATGTTCAACACAAAATTCGTGTTTTTCAGCATTTTAATACACTGATATCCTTATGAAGTCAAATTGAGTGAGCAATTTTTGACAGCGTAACAGGCAAAATTGGCACTACCTTGTATTATTGTATCATGATCACTAACGAAAATCGGAGCAGCAGTGAAAAAAATGTTCTGCTACCCGTGCTGGGTTGCTAGTATTTTATAAAGGAATGATCGAATGCTAACACAATGTTTTAATGAAATGATGGCTCACTCTCTAACAACAAAAATAAAATCAACCAAGTGTGAGTCGGACTCCCACACGGAGCGTTCCGAATCGTCGTACAAGATTTTTTGATCAAAATATTAAATTATGTGCATATTTAACTGCCTAAAAGTATACCACAATTAACAGTTTAAAAGTATACCACAAAAAAATGTTAAACAAAAGATTAAATTAAAAACAATGCTTCTAAAAATATGTATTTTTTTTTTAATTGCACACTCTGTGAAATTTTCAACTCTTTACCTATTACGGTTCATGAGAAAGAGCAGGAGTCGGACGGACGGACGGCATAAGCTTAGTAATAGGGTCCTGTTAGCTCCCTATGGGTACGGAACCCTAAAAAGGAAAATAACGTAAATGATGAAATGAAATTAAATACATAGATAAATTTAATATAAAATATATATTTTTATCTATTTTTTTATTTAATATACTGTAGTCTTAAAGTCTTAAACTTAAGCTACAGGGGGGGACAGCCATAGCTTCTAAGGCTTTCGGCTGATTTTACATTTGGGATATTTTTCCTTAATCTAGTGTCAATTAATTTTTAAAGTAGAATTATGCAAAATATACCGGTGTGTGATGGAAACCTCTTTCGTCTCAATTCCGCCACAATCCCATTCCGGTGTGTGATGGAAACCGCTTTTGACGTTTTTGAAATCGGCTAATTTTTTACAGGCGATTTGGTTAAATTCTCTCTTATATTAAATTATTGAAGGAAAAAAGTACCAATGACTATAGTTTATTGTATTTCAATTGCATTTAAAGAATTCAAAATTTTAGTGGTTTTAAGGCATAAATTTGCTTTTTACTCAAATCACTTCTCCATTGAAATAAAATAGACGGAATAAGCAAAACCAATCAATGCTGAATATGCCATCCTGCTTGCATATAAATTTTAACATTTTCGAAGATTCCAATTTGAATTTAATTCAATTAATTTGTATGCCGAAATAAACAATATTTTTTGGTAATGAAGCTGTGATGTTTTAATTTTGTTTAAAAAATGAGTATAGAGTGATTAGTTTAATAAGAAGTTTTAATAATCTCATTGGTAAAAGTTGGCATGTTTGCAATGTGTTAACGCAGGGGACTATACACGATTTTTGTTTGTTGAGAAATGAAGTGTTTTTATTTTTGATTGGTTTTTGTAAAGTGAGTAATGTGAAAGAGAGTGAGCAGTGTCAAAATATTTGCTTTGAATCACTGGATGAGTGTAAATACTAGCAAGAGGATCCAAAGAAAAATAAACGATAAGTGTAGCCACAAATTCGATACGTTTCAGACGGCCCTAAAAAAACCAGTATTTAATCAGCAGTTCGTTCGAACATCATTGTTCGAAAAATGAAACCATTGCGGTTTTTACTACACCTACGTTTTTTTTTGACGAAATTGAAACGCCCGACATGGCTAGGAACCCAGAGTATTTGAATTTTTGGGTAGTGTCCCATTAACAATTCCCTTATCTTTTCTGCATAGAGAGAGCAGTTGTCTGTGTTCATAATAACGTCAATTGTTTACAACGAGTCAGAACATATACATGTTTCACCACTATTTGAATTGCTTCCATTATGGCTATTATTTCAGTCGAGTATACTGATGAGTAACTTGATAATATGGCTAATTTAATAATCTTATTCTCTGTATTTACCGAATATCCAACTATCTCATTGTTCAAAGAGCCGTCTGTGTACATGAATGAGTACTTATTTAGTTTATGCTTGCTGGCTTGAAATTCTCTGTGTATGTCTTGATTGGATGCGATTTTTTTAGTGCTCGTCTATTGCTCCTGATTGGAGTGACCATGAGGGATCTGTTCTAGTACCTATTTCAGGTTCTGAATTTATTTCTATTCTATTTTTCACTATGCTACTTATTATTATTCTCAGAGGGGAATTGTTTAAATGGGTTATTGTGTTGAATAATTTTGCCTGGAGGTATTGGATTCTAGTATCGAGTATTGGAATGTTTGCTTCTGCGTATAAATTGTTTGTTGGTGTAGAAAGGAATGCTCCTAAAGCAGTTCGAAGCGCATTATTAATAATAATTTTTATTGGTTTTAATGTTGTTTTTGGAGTTTTTGACAATTTGTATTAATGTATATGTGTGGCAGTTGAATTTTTGATTGGACTTTATGATGTTAAGGGATTTGTCTAGGGATAATTGGAGTGTTTTGATGTGAGTATTCCATTTGTATTTGGAGCTGAGGGTAAGGCCGAGTAGTTTGAGTTCTTTAACATTTTCAATCTTCGTTAAGTATGTTGCCACTTGGCATGAGCATCTAATTTTCCTGCAAACATGCAAATGTTTGCATTTAGTCACTGAAAGAGAAGTTCCAGAATAATTGCAACAGTTTTTTATGTCGACAAAAAGATGCTCCAGATTAATTTGTTTTTTGTTTATTTAGTTCGGCAATAATGTTGTAGTCGTCGGCGTATGCTATGAAGTTTAAGTTGTTGTGCTTGGCTATTGTGTCTGATTAGGAAAAGTATAACTGAGAGGGGTGAACCTTGGGGAATTCCGTTATGGGGGAGTATTTTGGAATGCGTATTGTTAACGTGAACTCTTATTTTCCTGTTAGTCATAAAGTGCTTTATGTAATTGTGTATTATCGGGTCCCAGCCCCATTTGACTAGTTGTTCCGATATAGTATGCAAGCCAATTTTTTCAAAGGCTTTATCAAAGTCTAGAGATATAATTGAGATATGTCTTTTTGATAGTATTGCTTTGCTTATAAGGGCATTTACGTAAAGTTGGCAGTCTAAAACTGACTTGCCTTTTTTAAAACCAAGTTGCTATTTTGTTGCTTATTTGACGTAGCAAACCACCTTAGCCGCTTGGAGATAATTTTGTCTAGAGTTTTGGAAAATACAAGGGTTAAGGGATATGGGTCTATAAGATTGTATGTTTGTTTTATCTAGACTTGGTTTGTGTATAGGAACTATTGTGCTTATTTTAAATGATTGCGGACAAAGTTTTGTAGGATATTATTGAAAAGGGAGAGAATTCGTCTTTTGAAAGATTTAGATGTATGTTTTAGCATGGTGTAGTTTATTTTGTCAAAGCCCGGGGTGTGTCCTTTAAGGCTGTTTCAAATTCTAGTGGTGTTATTGCTTTTTCCATAAATTTTGCAGTGATCTGTATATTGTGACTGTTGAGGTTTGCCAAATTTTGCTTAGCATTTATAAATTGGTTGGTGTTGTATCTTCTGATGGGGTAATGGTTAATACGTTGGATGTTGATAGTGATGTACTGCGAGCTGATTGGGTGCGAATTGGGGGTTGGGTTGGATCTGGTTCCGAAACTGTTGCATACATAGACCCGTCATGTGGATGTCTACTTCTGTACATTACCCAGGCAGTTCCTTAGTCGACCTTTTCGTTAAATTTAATATGCTGTACTTCCTTATGTGTGTAGAAAACAGGGCATATCCTGTCTTTCGGGTGGTGAGAATGGTTTGGAAGTTCCTTCTCTCTGCAATTTATGCACTCGGGATTCCTTGTGCATAATGCTCCATAACTTATTTGCTTGTATTCTGTTTTTTGTTTTTATCAATAAGTTCCCATCCCGAGTTTTTTTTGCAAAACTAATTAATATGTTAAAAAAAAAGGAAAAAATCAGCCAAGTGTGAGTCGGACTCACACATGGAAGGTTCCGTACCATCTACAAGATTTTTTGCTTAAAATATTAAATTATTTTCATATTTAACTGCCTAAAAGTATACTACAATTAACAGCTTAAAAGCATACAAAAGAAAAAAAAAAAATCATTAAATAAAAAAAAAAAATTCAACTCTCTACCTATTACGGTTCATGAGATAGAACAGGGGACGGACAGCGTAAGCTTAGTAATAGGGTCCCGTTAGCTCCCTATGAGTACAGAACTCTAAAAACCATGTAACGGTTTGTCTGGAGATAACGGTGTTGTTGATTATATATATATCATGCATCTCGGAGAGGGAGAGAACGCAGGAGCAAATTTCTGATCAAATAAAGTGGATTCTGATATGAATTACGAAATTTTCATTGGATATTGGAATGAGCCTGTTGTTTCAAAAGGTATATTGTGTGTTGTCAGGGAATATTGCTCTGCTTTTACATAGAAGGATGAATGTAAAGGCCTGTGTTGCTTACCAGAGATGTGCAGCGTTTATTTCGTTTTCATGAAGAGCTCTCAAAATAATGAGCACTTCACGAAACCAATCCTGCTTGCGCCCACAAAAAAATTTAAGAGTGAACGTGAAAGAAGAGATTCTTGCGTATTCATTTCCTTAACATTCGCTCTGCTCATTGTCTGTGAAACAAAAGCAGTTTCACCATTGAACGTGGATTCTTTTGCTACCCGCACGAAAGGTTTAAGAGATTGTGTGTATGTTACAGACATCTGTACGAACGCCTTCAGGTCCTTAGTATAACTGAGTACCATTGAATTTCTTACTCAATTTTCGGAACCAGACACAAATTGAATGAATTCTAAGACCGCGGTCACACACAGCCTGTCTCCGACAGAATTCTCTCTCGCAAATGTTTGTGGACAAGGGAAAGAAGATAGCGTCGAAGTAGCCGAACTGCTTGTACCAGCATTTCGTAGCAGTTCTGCCGACGTTTTTCTTTGTCTTCTTTCGCGTCTTTCGTTTTTTGTTCATTTCGTTGGGCTTGTGGAGAGTGCGGTGAAGAGAAATGTGAAAATACTTTCTAGCGTGCTCATGCTGTGTGTGACCGACGAATGGTGTTACCAAAGAAAAATCAACGACACGAGCTGCTAAGCGACAGGCTGTGTGTGACCGCGGTCTAATTCATTTGAGAGAGCAGTACCATAGTAAACGATCGCCACTCAAAACGATTGGAACAAGAATCAGTTTGTTTACGTAGAGGCGAGTTTTAGAGCTATTGCGTTTTTGCTTATGTGAATCATAAAAAGACTATGAAATATGTATAATAGACAGTCTATTATAGACTATACAATCCTCTCACAACAATAACAATTGCACACAAATTCTAGCCGGAAGAGCAAATGTTGCTTGTGAGGCGAATTTGTGTGCAATTGTTGTAGTGAAATGTAGTCGAGGATGCAAATGAGTTTGCATACCAACCAGAGATGTGCAATGAAGGCAAAAAGCAGGCTCATGAGCACGTTAATAAATGAGCCAGAAGATGTCTCGTATTCATGCAGAGTGAAAACGAGCTAGATCGCACTCATAAAAGACAATGAAAAGAAGCATGTAATGCTTCAGTCTCATTTCATCTCATATCTCAGTCTGGTTTTCTTCGTTTGGTTCCTTTGTGTTTCTATTGCTAATTAGCATTGTTTTGTCTGGTTTGTTATGTCTAGACAAATTCATATTGAAAAAGTCTTTTGCATGCATTTGTATGTCCGTCTGCTTGTGTGCTGCAGTCGACTATTTGCACCGCTTGGTTTGAATGAGAACATGGAACATTCTATCAGCTACATTTAGAATTGGAATTCATTTGAGTGAATTCGAGTGTCAAATTCATTCATTTGACCATGAATACCAAAAATGCCATTTTGAATGAATTCATACAGGTTACTAGTATGTACTAGAGTCTTGCACGAATGAGTTTGAAACGACAAACAAATCATTCGTTTCGTTACGAATGAACCAAGTTTCAAGTACTTGGTAAACCAAATAGAATGAATAGAGTGTCGTGCCGGTATTTGGAAATACCAAGTACTTGTTGAGGACAAGCAAATGTTTTATTCCGAATGCCTACCGATTGCTTATGGTCCAAGTTTCAAATTAAATCAGCAAATGAGAAACTCTTAACTCTCAAGTGGTTGTTGTTTTTTGTGGTTCTTTTTGATCATCAATGACTCGGCGTACAAATTGTACTCTACTGAAACCATGATTCATGATCACTTTGCCCCGCTCGTCATAGGCTGCTTAAATTCGTTAGCAACAAGAAGAACATATGTATATGATATGTACATATGTACTTTTCGAAAAAATAAGATTACTATTAGTAATCGTTTGGAGTTGGTGCATAAAGTAGTACTTTCTCGCGTATGCATTTTACTTATACATACTATGAGAATTGATTAAATTAATATGTAGCACATATTCAGAGTAAATACAAAAGTGTGCAATACGATTATAATGATTGCACATGTTTAATGTCTACACAAATTCATATTGAAAAGGCCTTTTGTGTGTATGTATGCATATGTATGCTATAGTATTATTGCTACATGTTGTTGTTATCTACGAACATTTTTGTTTCTTTCTCTTTTTATAAGGTTCGGTTTTTTCATGATACGTTTCGTTGTCCAGCGAAGGGAGACCTGTTCACTATTCCCATATGTTCGTCTCCAATTGCTTGCTTTGTGCGAGACCGACACGTTCATAAGCATGTTTTTTGTCTTCACTGCACATCTTTGTTGCTTACAAGCAAAAAGCCCGAACCAATCTTCAGATAGCATCTTGTGAAACCGAACGGGTCGCTAGGAACAAAGAATAAAAAACTTCCATACCAAAAACATCTTGTCACAATTATGTAGACAAAACAAAACAAAAAAAAAGCACGTATACCCACTTTAGTCTTTAAAGTTTTAAATTCTTCTTACAAATTTTAAACAAAATATTTTCATAACACTTTTAGTAAAAATACTCTTTTTGATCTAATTCAATTCAAGAATATGTCGAGATAGCCTGCGTTTTAATCTATCATTAATTCCTAAAATGTTTATTTCTTTTTGCAGTTTCTGCTCTGGGAATAGAAACTGCTTACATTTGGTGGACACTGTCGACAAACCGTTTGTAGCATGAAGTCTCATTGTTTCATCGCAGTTTTCTGATTTCTCCACACTACGTAGCACTCTGTAAATGGGGACCAACATATCTTCAAAATCCAACAAGTTATCCATTCCTTCAAGTAATTCGCTGAGTAAAAATAAAGCTGCACGTTTTGCAGGCACATAATGGGATGACGTGATCTCAAATTTGATGATTTCCAAAAGCTAAATAAAAGTATGAAAAAACCATTTGAAAATCAATTTTTATTCAACTTAAAAAATGTTTCTAAAAATATATACAATACCTCTTGGAAAAAGCTTTGCACTTCGTACATTAAAATACGACATATTTTTGCTAAATTGGAATAAGCCGACGTCCTAAATTCGTCTAGCTTGGAACGTGTTCCATTTATGAAGCAGTTAATCAGCTCGCCCTTATATTTGTAACAGATTGGACCTAAAGGGATATAAAGAAATCAAAACTTTTGTATTCGTAAGGATTAAGTACATCTTTACGGAAGATTTTGGGTTCATCCACATATTACGTCAAAAGAATTTCATGATTTTTAACTACACACACAACTCAACCTTCATTACCACTCAAAAAAAAGAGTAAGTGATCGATAAGATGGCATTTACACAACATGACGCGATTGCAGCTGTCGTCGGTTATTCTTTTTTGTGTTTTGCTTGTGTTTACACCGAAAGACAGTGCTAAGCTAATTTCTGTACATTTTTTTAATTTATGTTTCTGAGTGTTGGTGTGTATTCATGCGGAGGTATTCTTTAAAATATCAGAAATGCCATTTTTTTAGTAAATTTTCGTAAAAATAATTTAACCTAATAGATTTATTTTGACATTCTAATATTATAATCTAATATCTTTATATCTTTCTTTATATATTATATATATATATAAGTATATATTTATATTTATATATTTATATTACATATATTATTATATATACAAATTAATCGCTTAAAGTGTTGGTAAGCGCATATCTTGATAACGGCTGAACCAATTTTGGTTGCACTTATGGAGTCACCTAGATGGTTTTGATCTGATTTGGACCAGGTAGGGAGCGTAGTTTTGGAGATACAGATACTAAATTGGCGCAAAATATACTGAAACAATTTAAATAATTTTTTTTTTAAAAGAACAAATAAATCATAATGTACAAAATTGCATACTTATTTTTTTCATTTTTTAAAAGTTAATATACTATTTTTTTGTATTAAGTTTTTGCAATGCCAAGCACAAAACGTTTTATACGTTTTTTCCTTGTTAGTGCTGTGCTTCTTCTTGCATTTTCTTTGGTTGTTATTATTGTTGTATTTTTCCCTCTCATTTATTAATAACTGAGTCTCATGAACACGTTAATAAATGAGCCAGAAGATGTCTCGTATTCATGCAGAGTGAAAACGAGCTAGCTCGCACTCATAAAAGAAGCATGTGATGCTTCAGTCTCATTTCATCTCATATCTCAGTCTGGTTTTCTTCGTTTGGTTAATTTTAGTTCGTTTGGTTCGTTTGTGTTTCTATTGCTAATTAGCATTGTTTTTGTCTGGTTTGTTATGTCTAGACAAATATTGAAAAAGTCTTTTGCATGCATTTGTATGTCCGTCCGCTTGTGTGCTGCAGTCGACTATTGCTTTCTACCTGCACCCCCTCCATCTCTCGTTCTACCTTTCATCTTCTTAATAGAAAAACTTGTTTTTTCTGTACTATGGAACTGAAATTTGGACACTGTAGTTATCTGACCCATATCATCCAACTATGTAAATTACAGGTCCTTCGCATTACTAGGAGGGGTACCTCCCATATAAAAAAATCAGCTTAGAACAATAAAGAAAGTTAATCTTCTTTTTATTGGTTTTAAGTTACTTGTAACACTATTGATCCTTGCGCTTATCTGAATTTTTATACTTTTTAGGCAGTGAATAGTATTATAAGTTTGTCATGAAGTTTGTAACACATAGAAGTTGACATCAGAGACCCCATAAAGAATATATATTCGTGATCAGCGTGACGAGACGAGTCCATGTTCGTCTGCATTATACAGCTGCGTGGCTTCACTCACAACTGAACTCAAATAGAATGAACTCGTATTGAATTGAGATAGAGCGAGACACGAAATGAATGAATATGATTGTGTTTTGAGTTCGAAAGCCGTCTGCATTCTGTGAGAGTTAGAATGAAAAAGCGTGCAAAACGAAATAAATACGTCGGCACAGCCGAGACATTCGAATCATTCATTCATTTCGTTTGTTTTGAGTGAAGCGCCGCAGTCGTACAAGATAATGAGCGCAGCAAAAGACGCCGACAAGTCTGTAAGTGGTTGTGTGTTTTAAATAACATTTTCCATTGCTTCTTGTTGTTTTCTTTCTTCTTTTTTGTTACGCACAGCAAAACAAAAACAACCCTTATTCTTTTGCAAAAAAGTGAATGCATTCGAATTAATTCGAAAACAACCTCTCATTCTAACTCATTCAATTCGTCCCTCTTTGTTTAAATGTTGTGCGACTGAATCTTACGTGAGCGCACAAATCCACTCGAATTCATTCGGCATCGCATTCTATTTCACTCAATTCATTTTGAGCATTGTTAATTCGAACGTCGTTTTTTTGCCGCAAGGCTCACAGCGGTTTTTACTGGTCACTGGTGTGTAGGGATGCACGCGGAGAGACTGGGTATTCCGTTTAGAAGCCATTGTAGGAGCTGCGGAAACGAAGAGGAGTCACTCACCCACTTTCTATGTCAATGCCCAGCCTTGGCAAAGACTAGAAATAAGTTTCTGGGCAAATACTTCATTGACAATCAAAATACTATTTGCGTTCGGCGAGGAAGTGGTATCAAAACGGCACCTAGTGCTAATTGTGGCTCCTAGTGGACTATACGAGCCAGCCACGGAAACCAACCAACCACCATACCTTCCATAATATCCGTTCTTATAATGCTTCATTTGCAATGATAAGTTCCGATTTTAAATTGGATGAAATAGTTTTGAATGGAATTTATCATTTTAAGATTCATGACGTATTTTATCACCAATTTGGTTCAATTACTCCGGGTTGTGGTAGTGATCCGGCATATGCACATCTTTATTTTTGCGACCTTTAAATTATGGTTTTAACGGAGGTCATTTTAGCGGAGGCGGATGTGGGTTTACAAAAAAAAAAAAAAACTGTTTTTAACTTTTATTAACGAAAAAATGTGCCTATTAGTACTACACTTATATACTAAGTGTTCTGCTAAAAAGTTGCTCACTTGGAACTGACCCTGTCGGCGACGATAAGTAGTGATGAATTTAGTCTCGGCAATCTTCCCAAAAATTAGTTCAGCAATCGGATCGTTGATATTTATGTTCGAATTAAAAGTACCAGATTACACTTTATTGGACAAAATGAGGCTCTTCGTGCTGACCTTTATAATAACATAAGTGATTTTATAAATCAAAATCCAAATGGTAATGATTCTAGAGTTGGTCACAAAGTCATTTTGCCGCCCACATTCATCAGTTCTCCACGAAATATATTTCAGAATTACTTACTTATTTGCGATGTGTATTGTACTTTCTTTATTCATAACTATGAAATGTAATCCAAATTGGACCGAATCCTTAAATGGGGCTAAGGCTCACTTTCGATCTGATATTGTTGTTTGCGTTTTCAAAAATTAAATTGAATGAACTGATCAACTTGATAGCTAAAAAGCAGATATTATTCGGTAAAGTTGATGCTATTATTTTCACAATTGAATTTCAAAAACGTGATTCCCTCATACATATTAGGTTGACTTTGGAAAATGATGATAGTATTGAAATTATTGTTTGTGCTGAAATTCGTGATCTCATCCAAAATTACATAATTTAGTAAAAAGTCAATTAATTACAAAGCAAATTAATGGTCACAGTGGTGTTCTTAATCCTAATTCAGCGTGCATGCGAGATGGAAATTGTTCTAAAAATTACCCAGTAAAAGACGTCGTGGTAATGGTATTTCTGTTGATGTTCGTGGGCATAGTGTTGATAATAGATTTGTGGTCCCATACAATCCGTATCTTTTAGCTAAATTCAATTGTCATTTGAATGTTGAAGTTTGCACGACTGTTAAAAGTGTCAAATACATTTACAAGTATGTTTATAAAAAGTATGGTTGTTCGACTTTAGAATTTGGTGTTGAGAATGTTGGACCGAATTAATTCTTGGTCATCTACGTGGTACGTTGCACTGCGATTCGTCTTGGACCTTGTCATCGTTTGCAAAAAAGGCTGGTTTGAGTCGATCCACCGATACTGCAACTTTCTTTCCGCCTACCTCTAATTTATACACTCGGTCGGTCTGCCGTTGGAGAATCTTGTAGGGCCCAGTGTAGGGAGGTTCGAGGGGACATTTGACTGCATCTGTGCATGTGATCAAGTAGCAATACCTTTCAGCATAAATAGTTTTGGGTTAATATGATGAGCGGTTGGAGTTGGTCGAATTCTTTTCATATGCTCACGAAAACTTATTATAAAATTTGCAGAAGATGGTGCGGCATCCATGTCATCGAAAAATTCTTTAAGTAAACGAATCTGTGAACCATACAGCATTTCGGCAGCAGACGCTTGTATATCTTGCTTAAAGCAAGTTCGAAGTCCTAACAGCACAGATGGAGAAGTTGACGCCACGGGGTGTCAGCGTTGCACATAAGTGCTTCTTTAAACGATCGATGCCACCTTTCAACTAAACCGTTTGACTGAGGATGATAACTGGTCGTATGAATGTGTTTGCTACCAACGAGATTCGCTAATTCCTTAAACAAAGCAGATTCGAACTGCGTGCCTTGATCAGTGGTAATGGTTTTCGGTGTCCCAAACCGTGAAATCCATTGTGACTAAAAAACCTGTGCAATGGTTTCAGCACTTATGTTGGTAATCGGTATAGCTTCTGGCCATCGTGTAAAATGGTCAATCATGGTTAGACAGTACCGAAAGTTTTGTTGCAAAGGCATAACCACGATATCCAAGTGCACATGATCGAATCTACCGTTGGGAACGATAATTTTATCCGGTACCAGATGGTTATGTCTGCTGATCTTCGCGCGTTGACATGGCAGGCAATTACGACACCAGCCAACAACGCCCTTGTTCATAGAAGGCCAAACAAACTTTTGCCGCAATTGACGTAACGTCGACCTACCACTCGGGTGCGATAAACTGTGAAAAGAAGAAAAGATTTGATTTCGTAAAGCATTGGGTACATACGGTCGTACACATTCAGTCGAAACATCGCAGTAGAGTGAAACGTTATTGTCGTATTGAACCCTCTGTAACTTCAGAGACATCGTTCCTTTTAGCAGGTCTGCTAATTCATCATCGATTGCTTGTGCCTCCTTAATATGCTCTAATTTTATTGCTGTTGGCATGGTGATTGCACAGAGTTTAGAAAAAGCGTCTGCGACCATGTTGTGTGCACCTTTAACATGCAAAATCGTAGTAGAAAATTGTGAAATGTAGTTTAGCTGGCGAAGTTGACGGGGTGATGCCTTTTCATGCCGTTGCTTGAAAGCGTACACCAGCGGCTTGTGGTCGGTTTTAATAATGAACAACCGTGCCTCGATACAATGCTTAAAATACTTAACAGCTTCAAATATTGCCAATAGCTTCCGATCATAGGCACTGTACTTTTTCTCCGCGTTGCATTACTTCTTAGAGAAAAAACCAGGTGGTTGCCACATGTCGTCGATTTGCTGCTCTAGTACGGCTCCGATAGCCACATCAGAAGCATCGCACACACCAAAGCCAGTTTTGCATTTGGAGATGGATGTGACAAGAGTGCTGCGTCCGCCACACTACGTTTACAAGCATTGATACGTTCAGTCGTCCAATCAATTATTCGCTGGTCATTTTTCGTAACATTCCGCAGCTGTTCAGATAAAGGCGCCTGTATATGCGACGAGTGTGGTATGCATCTACGGTAGTAATTTACAATACCCAGAAAACGACCCAATTGGCTGATTGTGTCAGGACGAACATAGTTGAGAATAGCATCGACACGTTTAGTGGGTAACTTAATGCCGTCTTCATTAACAATGTAACTGAGAAATTCCACCTCTGATTTCGCAATTTGCACTTACTCATGTTGATGCATAGGCCGTGAGCACGCAGGATCTGCAAGATAATGCGAAAGTGTTGCTCATGTTCTTCGATTGAGTTAGATATGATTAATATATCGTCAATGTAACAATAAACAAAATCGATGCCACGAAAAATATCATCCATGAACTTCTGAAATGTCTGCGAGGCGTTTTTCAAACCAAAAGGCATGTATAGAAATTCAATCAAGCCGAAGGGAATGCATACTGCTGCCTTCGGAATACCGCTCTCTGCCATCGGAATTTGGTAATATGCTTTTCTCAAGTCCAATGCCGAAAAAACCTCTTTCCCACGCAGCTGCTCCGTAAAATCGTGGATGTGAGCAATCGGATATCGATCAGGTACCGTAACTGCGTTGAAGCTTCCGATAATCGCCAACCACCGTCTTTCTTCGTAACCATATGCACGATATATACCTTCCTTAATCGAGAAGTTGACCTCCGCTTTAGCGACATCCAATTTTTCGCCAGGAAGCCGTCGAGGTCGATCGGAAATAGGACTGCCGCTAGTTTCAATATAATGACGTACCTCATGTTGATCGGCGGTCTTCCTTCCAGGTATTGTCACATCGACAAATTCGAATAAGAGGCTTAGAAACTTATATGTACCTTGAACAGTTGAAACTGACATGTGTTTTGAAGTAGATAGATACGAGGCTGTTGTTAGTCCCGTTAGTGATTCGATTAGCTGCTTGTTTTTCATATCGATAAGCAGTTGAAAATGAGAAAACAGGTCTGCACCAATGATAGCTGAATTTGACGACAGCTGTTTCAGTTTAAAATTTGCTGAGAACGAGCGACCGTCCCGTTGATACGCTGCGAGACCACTCAGCTGGCTGAAGTCGTTTAACATATTTTTGAAGGGCATCGAACCTTTGCGACAATACACGTAAAGAATCAGCAATTTCGTTGAGCGTGCTTAACGACTCGACTTGCGGTGGAACAGCTGTGTTGATAGCAAAGGTCGCATTCACATTCACCGTGTCAATCATTTTGTCCGCTATTTTAGCGAGTTTGTACAGGTCGTTTTCCTCCCATACTGTAAGAAATGGCCGGATATTCTGGGGCATCTCTGTGAGAAAAAGAGAGCGAATAATGTGTTCACTGCTCGGATCTGGTGCGAGCCTCCGCATGTGGTCCAATATCTCGGAAGGTTTCAAACAAGCTGTGTCTCAACCTTGCAATAACCGCCGAAGTTTCGATTCTGGAGACTCTGCATATTTTTCGAGCAATCGACTTTTTAAACCCTGATATTTGTCTACTAGTGGAGGGCGAGTCATCTTCTATCGCCAACACCACATCAGCACTCAAATTGACAATGACATGATAAAATTTGTCATCATCGTTGTTGATGCCATACAAGCGGAATAAACGCTCAACTTGAGCAAACCATAAATTGGGGTTGTCACTTGTAAATTTTGGCAAATGGCTTGCAGTGCGGCTGGTAGAGACTGTTGCGGCAGTAGTCGTGTCAGCTTGAGCCATCAACGCCCTAGTCTGCAAAGACTCGATTTGCCGTTGGAGCTCACTAACGAGCTTTGGGTGGCGTAGTTTTGATAATTTTTGTGTTACTTTTCGGGGTCACCAATATGGAATTATACCATTCGTTTTATTGCTTTATGAGTGTAGTACGTTTTATTTATTAATTCTTTCTTTTTCATTACATTTTACAAGCGCGTCTCTTTATTCCCTCTAAGCACCAATACCAATAAAACTACTTCGCCCAGAGTTGCTCATACTCATCGCGTGCGAGCGAGATCGGTGAATCAGAAACTAACGTCAGGTAGCGCTGAATTGGGTTGCCACAGATCTGCCAACACTAATCTAATAATCAAACGAACACTTGTTTGAAAGGTGACATGTCAGGTTACATTTTTTGTGAAGACAGCTGTGTAATTCGTTGCTCGTGTTAAAAGTTATACTGATTTGAATATGAGTTAAATATCTGAAGAAATACGCTAAGTAATGCTTTTCTTCTATAAAAAAGGGAAAACGCTGCAACAAAAAATTTGTGTAGTTTACGGTGAGAATGCCGGACCCAGGAGTGGTTTGTTCGATCCCATTCAGGAAATTTCGATGAAAAAAATGAACCTCACAATGGTCGGCCTGTCACTGAAAAAGCCGATGAAATTTTGCAACTGATGGAGCATCTAAAAAGCAGACTACTCAAAGAAGCTAGATGTTTGGGTGAATAAACATGAATAAACTCAAAGAAATTTAATTGACCAAATAACCATCAATGAAACGCTGCTGAAACGAATTGGAACCATTTTTGAAGCGGATCATTACGGGCAATGGATTAAATATGAGAATATCCAACGAAAGCGATCATGGGCAAAGGCCGGTGACCTTCCACAAACGACTTTAAAGCCTGGATTGACGGCAAACAAGGTTATGTTGAGTGTTTGGTGGGATTGGAAGAGAATCTTCTAATTATGAGCTGCTACAACGTGGTGAAACGGTCAATTCGGTCCTCTACTGTGCACAAATCGACCGTTTGAATGAAGCAAATCAAGAAAGAGCGACCAAAATTGGCCAACAGAAAGGGAGTTGTCTTCCATCATGACAATGCTACGTCACACACGTCTTTGATGGCCCAGAACAAATTGACGGAGCTTGCTTGGGATGTTGTGATGCATCCACTGTATAGTCCTGACCTTGCACCCTCTGAGTACCATTTGTTTCGGTCTCTGCAAAAGTCTCTTCATGGTAAAAAATTGGCCGACCGAAGAGCCACTGAAAATCACTTGGCCAAGTTTATCGCTGATAAACCACAGAAGTTCTTCACCGATGGAATTATGAAGCTACCCGGAAAATGGCAAAAGGTCATAGATAATAATGACCAATATGTACTTGGTTGAAATTGATTTTGAATAAAGAAAATGTTTGTTCGAAAATGTAAAAAAAAAAATACTTTTTATATGACCCAATATGTATGTATAAAAATTTTTTCGAAACTCTGCAAGCGAATTACAATTCAAGAAACTCCCGTCAATTCTACAAAAGCATCAACAGTGATAGAGCGGATTTCAATTCCAAAACGATGTACTGCAAGGACGTCCAGGGTAATCTTCAAACTGAAACGCAAGAAGTCCTGAACAGATGTGTACAACATTTCGACCAACTTCTTAACGGGAGCTGCCAAAATGAAAGGCATCAGCTGGTAGAGGTATCTCGGGTAGCCAGTGATACGTCACTTGAGGCACTAGAGTTCAGGAAACTTGAGGAAGCCATTACGCGTCTGAAAAATCACAAAACTCCGGGAACAGATGAGATATCAGCGGAATTATATAAGCACATGGACAACGAATCTCTTCGTCACATATTTACTATGGTCCAAAAAGCTTGGCAACTAGAATGCATGCCACAGCATTTTCCAATATTCTGCAAGAACGATTACGCCCATATGTCAATCAAATTGTGGGTGACTACCAGGCAGGGTTTAAAACTGGCAGAAGCACCACGGTTCAGATATTTATCATAAGACAGATGCTAGAAAAAAAAACACAGGAAGATAAGATCACCACATTCCACTTATTTATAGACTTCAAAGCCGCCTATGATAGTATAAATAGGTCGCGTCTATATGAGGTCCTATATGAGTTTGGTATACCCAGTAAATTAATAAACCTTGTTAAAGCCACAATGACCAACGTAAGAAATGTGGTACGAATTGGAAGTGAAATATCAACTGAATTTAATTCAGAAAATGGCCTACGACAAGGAGATGGGCTTTCTTGCCCACTGTTCAATCTGGCGCTTGAAAAGGTGAAAACACTAAGGGTACAATATTCTTTAAGTTGACTCAAATTTTGGCGTACGCGGACGATATAGACATCGTTGCTACATCTATAGACGATCTAAAAGTAGAGTTTTTGCAGATAGATAGAGCAGCAAAGAATATGGGTATAACAATAAACGAGGGAAAAAACAAAGTATTGGTATCTACAACAGCGAAATCAGTGCAGCACAATATCGGACAAGACTTAAGTGTTGGTGTGCATAACTTTGAAGTGGTTGACGATTTTAAATACTTAGTAGTAAATATAAACAATGTGAATAACATATCAGCAAAAGTAAGCCAATGGATTTGAGCCGCTAACAAATGTTACTACGACCTAAGCAAACACCTAAAGCGTCGCACACTCGATAGATCAGTTAAAATCTTAATCTACCGTACTCTGATTGCACCGATGCTAACATACACCAGTGAAACTTGGACATTGAGCAAAACTGAAGAAAGAAAATTAAACATCTTCGAAAGAAAGGTACTTCGCAGAATTTTCTGAGCTGTTTGCGATGATGTTGTATGGAGGAAGCGGTTTAACCACGAACTACTAACTTTGTATGGACATACCGACATTGTAACAACAATTAAATTGAACAGACTACGGTGGGCCGGCCATATTATAAGGGCTGAAGACAGCTATCCACCTAAACAAATTCTTCTGGGCAGATGCCGAAATAGCAGAAGCAGAGGGAGACCTAAACTTAGATGGATAGATGGTGTGGACCAGGACGCTGAAGCTCTGGGACTTTGATGCTGGGGAACTCAATAGAGGGACAAAATTAACTGGAGGCACAAATTACAGCAAGCGAAGACCCGTACCGGGTTGTTGAGCTGATGATGATGAATATGTATGTATATATGTAGAAATAAACTTACCTAATTCATTAGCAACTTTCAAAATAGCTTCGCCAACAACAAGTCTGTAATCGATGTCTGCCGATTCAGATAAATATTCACCTTCTAGCATGTACAACACTTCCGTTTCCATAACATGCACTAAAGAGACAAATAGGCGCACAGAATTTAGAAATGTATATGATTCTTTACTGCGTAGCGTTAACATTGCCAATGCTATGATACGAGGACCTTCCGATAAGGTTCCTATGTCTTTACTCTTCAGAAGGTTTATTAGCGTTTGGATTCCGCAAACTTGAAGATGCGATTCATTGGATTCTATTAAGGACCGGGCAGTTTGAAAAGCAGATTGTTGGAATTTATTGCTTCTAACATCACAACTTAATAAAATTGTTAAATCTTTGACGCGTTCTTGTATTAGTTTATTTGAAGTTGAGGCATCGAGTTGAGCCAAGTTTAGTAACAAAAAACGATTTTCTTTAGTAGCGGTTAAATACTCAAAGATCTCTTGTAGAAGTATTAATAGCACCAATATCGTTTTCTCAAGTGTTTGTAAATGTGAATCGTCACTTGGAGATGACAGTCGTTTTTGTATCATTTCAATTAAAAGTTGCTCAAAATCTTTAATATTTTGTTCAAATAACGCTTTCAAGGGCTGATGTGTGATTAGTGCATTCAGTGATAGGAGAACTTCAAGTTTGGTATAATATTTAACGTCAAGTAATTGTTTGAGTTCCACTTCATCACTGTAAAATAATTCAGTTGATACATTAGCCGAACAGTCGTCAACCTTATCAGCTATCATATTGATCAAAACCAGGAAAATTTTATAAGTAAGCATGTGATTCATTTGAGACATTAGCAAACTTGGTAAGATAAGTGCAGCATTAAAGTCAGATTTATAGTTAGAAGGCGCCACTTTCAAATGTATTCTTGTTTTTTGTCTATTAGTTACAATAATTAAACGCGGATGAAGCGATTTCCAACGTGATGAGTAACTTGATGTGTATAAACATTTAATGATGTCTGGCAACTCTTTCTTGGGATCTCTGTTATCCAAGCAACGAGAAATTAGAGCAGATATCTGTTGACGCTCAATAAACGTCTCCGGTAAACTATCATAGATCTGCAACAGCAATGAAAGAAAATCCACAAGAAGGATACTTGGCAGACAAATAACTATGGAATTGCAAAACATCTGATAAAGCAGTTTAATACGCGTACAAAGTTCTTCGTGATCTAATACAATTAAGCCACTTAACAGATCTTTCGGTGCAAAAAACTCCTTAAAATGCGTTTCAACAATTTTGGCAATATTTTGCTGATTATTTGTATTTAAATCATATAAACTTCGAATAGTAAAGAGACCTATAGACATAATATCCATCACTGCATCGTTTTTTACACAGAAATGACAAAACCCAAAAACCTGTTTAATCATCGACTGCTGGAAG
This sequence comes from Amiota mariae, assembly GCA_035041805.1. NCBI lineage: Eukaryota > Metazoa > Arthropoda > Insecta > Diptera > Drosophilidae > Amiota > Amiota mariae. Next base: position 113,841 of record JAWNKV010000301.1, read on the forward strand.
CGGGGACTGTGCCCTGGAAATGTTACAATGTTTGCGATTACTTCATATACTTGCTTATCACTGCAGTCAGAAATCCGTGTTGAATGCATTGTAGATACCAAAGTTTTAAAGCCATCTTTGGCCGCTAGATTCTGCAATAATGCCTGATGTAGCATTTTTCGAAGAAATATAGGCAAACCTACAGCTGCGTTAAGCAGCATAAGATTCCGGAAATAATCCATTCTACACAGGCATGACGAAATGTAGTCTAAATAAGACTGCAATCGTCTTTTATCTCCTGCGGTAAGAATAAAATCACCGGAATAATCTGCTAGCTTCAAACTGAATACAGCAGCAATAAAATATCGGATAACGATCTCCATACTATTGTACATGTGTATCTGTTTAATTGATATGAGCTTTCCAAAGCACATTACTGAAAGTCGAAGTAATGCGAAATTTGAATCATCTCCATTATAGTGGTCTTTAAAAATTCCTGAATTGTAAAAACTCAAATGTAGTTGCTGACTCAATGCATAAAAAGAAAGATCTTTCATCGCATTAATGTATAGTGTAGAATGATGGGTTGAAATCAAATCATTGTTTTCATCAATATTCAAGTCCATGTCGATACCTATTTCAATCATCACATGTAACATTAAAGCAATATATTCCTCTTTTGCATTTGTCACAATTATTTCACATATCTCGATTTCCATGCGAGAACATAAATTTTCTATAATATTAATCACGTTTCTTCCAAAAAAGTTACGCAGTACTTCTAAATTCTTTTTTAATGGTGCTTCATTCGCTTGCCTTTCATGTCGAGGATTACTGCTACCAACGCGCCCTATGTAAATATGTATATACATATATAAATACAATTTATTAAGATTTTTCAGCGTGCACAACTTACCAGAATAATGCAGTTCAAATTCTAAGTTTTCTAGTAGTGAAAAATACTTTTCGTTTCCCATTAAGAAAAATTGTTGTGAAAATTAAAAGCTTCTGAAAATAGCTTGTAACTGGAGGATTTAACAATTTGAAATTATAACAAATAACAAGGAAAAGACAGCAACGACTTAAAAGAAAAGGAATGGTAAAAAAATATGTTATAGTGGGTACTCTATTCAAAAACTCTCAATACATTAGCCTAGCACAGACGATATGATTTTTTTCAGGACTTGAATCTATGAATCTTCAGAGCTTGCTTCGCGATTTTCTTTAGGTGAACATAAAACAGCTGTTGTGAAATTACAAAATTGCAATATATGTACATATATATTTTTCTAATGCCCGATTTAGACTGAGCATAAGAAAATTTTTTTGGAAGCTGCTCAAAAACAACATGTAAATGACCGAATTTCTGGGTTGGTTTGGATACTTTGAAGCAATATTTTTTCTGCTGCAAAAGTGAAAGCAAAAATTAAAGCAGCCAGGATAGGTGAGTAGTGCTGGCAAGTTTATGGTCATATTCGACATTAAAAAGCTGATCGTTGCACAGAACCACCGCTAATGATAGCCTACTAAAGTCTAACCTTAATGCCTGATTCAGACTGAGCAGAAGCAATCTTTTTTTTGTAAGCAGCTCAAGAAGTTGCTATATTTCTACAACAACAACAGGCAAATGATAGAATTTCAGGGTTGCTTAGGGTATATTGAAGCAAAATCTTTTTTTGCTGCAAAAATGAAAACAAAAATTGCAGCAGCCTGGCAACGTTTGAGTAGTGCTTCCAAGTTTTTGGTCATGTCCGCCTTTTTTAGTCATTCTCGCCATTAAACAGCTGATCATTGCACAAAACAATTTGAAGAAAATTTTAATTGTAATTTTTGTTTCAAATATTAATAAATTAAGTAGTAGGAATGGAATAGGAACCTGCAAGAATTATTTGCATGCACTGCGAATTGTTCTCAATCATACATTTTTCACAAAATGTCCATTTTCATTATCACAGTTACAGTCACAAACGCACTCTCCTTGAGAACAGTTGTGTCTATATATTGCGCTTAATTTGTTATTCATCTTCAAAACAATAGAAACAATTAAAAACAAAAAAAAAAAAAAACGTTACAAATCTTTGATCTTTTGTCTTATAATAAAAGACGAAAAAAATCAGCCAAGTGTGAGTCGGACTCGCACATTGAGGATTCCGTACCATAGTAAAAGATTTAATACAATTTTTGTCGCGAAATTGAAATATTCAAAAAAAAAAAAAAAAAAAAAGATTTGAAACAAAAAAGTAAATTAAATAACAATGCTTCTAAAAATGTGTATTTTTAGTATTTGTCGCTCTACACACAATTGAGTTACACACTCTATTAAAAACAAAAAACCTAACGCAAGCTACTTAACTTATTAAGCTTACTTCCTTAACTCAATACAAGTCGAAGTATCTGAACATAATTCGCTCAACAGCTCAAAAGGTGTCACCTACTGTAACAACCTTAGGGACATTCCAGAAGAGGAAATCTCAAATGAACTAAAAAGTCAATATGTAATCGAAACCAAAAAATTTTTAAAAATCATCGTACAAGATTTTTTGCTCAAATATTAAATTATGTGCATATTTAACAGCCTAAAAGTATACTACAATTAAAAGCCTAAAAGTATACTAAAAAAAAAACTTAAACAAAAGATCAAATTAAAGAACAAGAATTACACACTCTGTAAAAATTTCAACTCTCTACCTATTACGGCTCATGAGATAGAGCCGGAGTCGGACGGACGGAGGGACGGCGTAAGGTTAGTAATATGGTCCCGTTAGCTCCCTATGGGTACGGAACCCTAAGAGAAACCGGACTCATTATCATCACATTCTCCTCTCCAAATTTACCTACGGATATCAACATTGGTTACCAAAAAGTCCCTGTTCGCCCATACATACCTCTACCAGTCAGATGCAATAATTGTGGGAGACTTGGGCACCCAACCAAGGCCTGAAAAAGTGACAAGCTTTGCTGAAACTGTGCTATCCCGGACCACATTGACCAAGAAAAAAACAATTCTTGCACCAACCTACACCGTTGCATCAATTACAAAGAAAATTACATCTCCAACTACAACCACAATCCTCGAGACCGGAATTGTCCAACCTTCTTAAAGCATAAAGAAATACAAGTCATCAGAGTCATTGAAAAAACTGACATTAAAACTGCGCATATCTATAATGATCGCCACCAACAAAGTATGTCATCTTTCTCTGCTGTCGCTCGCTCGTCTCAATTTACATCAAATTCCTACAACAATAATAACTCAAACCAACGCTTAACAAAAAACTACGCTGACATGGATACACTTTCACCCACTAACAAAATTAGTGAGCCTCATCACACGGATCCTGCCAAAGATGTAACTCTGGACTCAGCATTGATAGGTGACACCAAAATTTTAATCTTTCCAAAGAGTAATAACCCACTAAAAAGACATCCTCTGCAAGCAGAGCTAGCCATAAGCAAACAAACTTCAAAAAACGTTAGAAAGATTTAACGTAACTTAATCTAATTTTTCAGGCTCAGGGCTGCGTCACATCGGACCTATCCCTAGCGCATTTTGTAGGAACTATATACTGCAGCAAAAGTATCTTCTTAACAATATGTCAAGTACATAGTAATCTGTGACGCAGCTCAGTCAATTGATTCCCTCACTACGTTGAGTTTTGGGCGTGAATTTCCATTTTTGTCATGCCCAACATCTCAGCGCCAGTAATTGATCAAACCCAACTTATAACTCACATTCTCCATACCCCCTTTATTTATATCAATTTCATGGCTTTAAAAGTTTTACAATGGAACTGCAATGGTTATTTTAATAACTATGATCAATTACAAATCCTAATTAAAAAGTACAACCCAAAAATCATCATCATGCAAGAAACCCATTTTAAAACTCAGGTGAATATCCCAACACCTATTAACTATATCATAACTACTCATCCGGGTCATCAGGTGGCGTCGCTATCCTCATTCATGACTCTCTACAACACAAAAAATTTAGCCTCTCACTTGATTTTGACTCGATTGGCGTAACAATAACTCTAAAATCAAGTTCAATGTAATTTCCTCACACATTCCTCCTACCATTCTCTATTAACAACCTACGTAATGTATACAATAACCTCACACTCCCTATCATAATCTCAGGAGATTTTAACGGCTGGCACTCCCTATGGGGCTCACCTACAAGCAACCGTAGAGGCAATACAATCTTCAAATTTTTAGCCCAATCACCTTTCTTCATCTTAAACGACGGATCACTTTAGCACCCACCACATAGATCTTACCTTAGCCACATCATCCCTTGCATTAGAAACAGCCTGGCAGATAGAATCTGACAAATTTTGTAGCGACCACTTCCCAATAATTATTAAACTTTTTGAAACCTTTCCCCAACCTTTTTCCATTACTCCAAAATTCGAAGCCGAAAACGCAAATTGGTCGCTATATAAAAACACATCTTTCACCTTCAACGCCCTGTGATCAACATGTTAAACAAAGAATCATCAAATATCATAAAAATCATCCGTGAAAGCTCAAACGTCTTAACTGCCCAAACTGTATTCGTTCCCCACCATAAACGTCTAGTCTCTTGGTGGAATACAAACCTCCAAAGACTGAAACGGGAGAAAAATCAACATTGGTATGCTCTCAGACGTAATACTCGTATCTGCATATTTTAAAATACAAAAAAGCGAACGCACTCTATAAGCAGGAAGTAAAAATAGCTAAACGCCTCTCATTAGAATCATACACATACGCAATTAACCCAAATACGCCAACATCAAAAATTTTGAGTACCATCCGTACATTTTGTGGTTTAAAACCGCATTACTCAATACATGCATTACATCAAGCCAATTCACAAACCCTAATCACAGAAAACCACTTAATCGCAGAAGAATTTTGCATAAACTGGTCGAATGAATCAAACGACATCAATGTTACAAGTCCCTTCCGTTTACGCAAACAAAACCTACTTCCTACCCCAATTGCATATTCTCCCTCACCTTCAGCAAAACAAATTGAAACCCCAATAACCTCACTTGAACTAACATCCACGCTATCAAAGTTAAAAGGTAAAACCCCAGGTCAGAATTTCTTACCCCATGTTAAAAAATCTTCACCCAACAGTCACTTCACATCTCCTAGATCATTACAATAACATATTCAATAACTTTCTACCACAACAATATAAAACGAGTAAAAACATCCCTGTATACAAACCCAAGTCCGACAAAACTAATGTAAACAGCTACCGACCCATCTCACTAAATTCTTGCTGTGCCAAAACCCTAGATAAAATTATTGCAAATCGACTATGGTGGTTTGTGTCTCAAAACAATCCAAGCAACAGTCGGCTTTAAGAGGGGAAAATCAGTGTGGGATAGACTACTGACGCTAGACTTTCTGATCGCGTCAGCCCTTTTTTATCATCTCACTGGACTTCACCAAACCCTTTAACCAAATAGGAATTCACTCCGTCAGAGACGAGTTACATTCCTGGAAAATTGGCCCCAAAATCATTAATTATGTCACTAGTTTCATGACTAATAGAAAAATAGTTGTAAACGCCAACAATAATTTCTCCTCAGTTCTCCCACAATATAGTATAACGGCATCCCCCAAGACTCTCCTCTATCGGTCATCCTATTCCTTATCGCTTACAACAAATTAAATAAAATAATTCTCAAACACAAACAGTTTGATTTCTACGCCTATGCTGATGAACCCGTTAGCTCCCTATGGGTACGGAACCCTAAAAAGAACAAACCCTATTTTTTGCGTCCACGAATTCTCATTACAAATTACACAATACACTCAAAAACTCCATTTACAACTAAGGACGGCACCCACTCCCACCTCTTCGACCGCTCCTCCGATATATGTAAATTCTATAACTCAAACACACCTATATAAGTAAGACATATCCTCTCAAATTACCCACTTTTCCAGTATACCAGAATTAATTCTCTCTCCCACATTGACCCTCTGACAGTCCTCTTCAACCCTTCCAAAAAAAATATTCCCAAACCATTAATCCTCAAATCAAGTAACCTTCTTAACCAATTTAAAAAAAAAAAAAAAAACTATAACTACTATATAACACCCACATTGCAGGCCCATTCTATAAACTAAGTATCATACTATTAATTGTTAATATTATTATAAATTAAGTTATTTTTTACAAGTTATTATTGTAATTATTAAATAAGCTTAAGGCCTATAGCTATAGCTTTAATCTAATTTATTTGTAATTTATATTGCATCTAAGCTGTATATAAATAAATAAATAAATAAAATTATTACAATTAGCCACAACGTTCCATTTGTATATATAACTATAATTCGTCGCTCATTAATTCACTTTTAGCAGAGATTTAATTAAAATAAATTTAGATTTTATTTTTTAAAAATTCGCTATTCAACTTTTATTTTATTTCACAGCTCGATAAAATCAAACTTTTTTTTTGGTGCATTTTAGTTGTTATTAACTAATTCGATCGCTGATTTCGAATCTGCCATTAGTTTTTTTCCAGCAGCTCTAGTTTATGAGATACAGGTACCTAATTTTTTCTTCTGGAAATATGGAGTTTTTATACATTTCACAGGCCAACAACAATAATTTCTTTTTTCCAAAAAATATTTGGTGGTTATTTACTAATTAAAAGTCACTGACTCCGTGTTTGTCCTCAGTTCTTTTCTAGCAGCTGTAGTTTTTGAGATATTAATTCGTTCTTACCATTCATTTGGAGATCGTTTACATTACACAAAGCTTCCAAATTAATTTTTGTCTTTTTCAAGAAATAGTTGATGTTTATTTATACGAGTAATTAAAGATCATTGATTCCGAATCTGTCCCCAGTTTTTTTCCTAGCAGCTCTAGTTTTTGAGATATAGCTATTCAATTAGTTTTTACTCTGTTCTTACCATCATTTGGAGATCGTTTACATTACACAGCTCGATAAAATTAAATTTTTTTTTAGGTGCATGAAATATTTTAATTGTTATTAACTCGAGGTCGCTGATTTCAAATCTGCGCTTAGTTTTTTCCTAGCAGCTCTAGTTTTTGATATAGCTACTTCATTCGTATAGCGTAGCAATAAAAAGCATTTAATATTAATATTTATGTAAACCAAAAAAAAAAACAACATATTTCCTGGAAGTTGAAAAGAAATCACAAATAATGGCGCTGATCAAGAATATATGTGCTCTATGGGGTCTCCTTCTGTGTATTACGAACCAACTTTTAATATCCTTCACTGTATAATGGTAAAATAACTAGATTCATGTTGTTCTTGCAAATCTTCCTTTACTTTCATCATCTCTTTCTCTTTTGATCTTTAAAGTACCGTTCATTAAGCTATTTTTAGAGAAAAAAGTAAAACAAAATCGATTACCGTTTTATTTTAGTTTTATTTTCTTATCAACCTCCATCAAATTGGTGTTTTTTTGTTTTTAAACTGAAATATTATGAATATTAAACATTTTTTGATAATTAAACTAATTATTATGAATTTGTTGGTATTTCTTTATATAAATTTGATGTTTCAGATTTTTAATAACATAAACAATATTAGTAGTAGTGTAATTATGTATACTAACTCTATGTAAATATAAAAATCAAAAAATTAGCTATATCTCAAAAACTAGAGGACATAGAAAAAAAAAAAACTAAGGGCAGATTTGAAATTAGCGACCTCGAATTAGTTATGATCTTTTAGTTGATTTGATTTGGTTTGTAAAGACCAATTTAAGGTTGAGGGGTAGGATGGAGTTGAGGGGTGAGATGGAATTGGTTCGTCAAATGAATGTGAAATTAATCAATTTAGTAGTTGCAAAAATGTGTTTGTAGCTTGTAGTTTTTAAGGATTTTTTAAATGAGGTTTTCTATTTTTTTGTTAAATTTTTCGAAACTTTGCGCCGTTTTTTTCTTTCTTTCTATTTGTTCGTTTGTTTCTTTTTTATAGTTGTTATAGACAGAACAAGTAATTAATAATTTTTAGAAAATTCTTCAGTCTTCTAAATGTCTTTTTTTCGTAATTTGTTTTTTTTACACACACACAATTTGGATTTTGACTTCTTTGTTTTATTTAATGAATTTTATACGATATATTAAAAGAAAAAGAGATAAACAAATGATTTCGGCTTTACTTCTAATTTAGTTTTGACACAAAGCTATTAGTTTTTTGCACGCACTTTCTTGACGTGCTCCATGTTGGGCGCCCATTACTTTTCAACCTATTTATGTCCAGGATGCCATTACCATCTTCAGGCCTCATGCTAGTAACTATTGCACCATTTTTTCTTCGGGTGTGAATTTGAAATTTGCGGCTATCTCAGGGAAATCTCTGATTTCTTCTGTAGCTGCAAACTTAAGCTCTCACCATCCAAATCAACATCTTCCATTTTTACTTCCTTGAATGAAATTGGACATTTTTGTTGAGGATTAAGGGTTTCAACTACTAGCCATCCGAAAATTCTTAGTGTAACGTTTGACAGCTTCTTCACGTTTTCTACACACGAAAATAACACCTTCAATCGTGTGAAAAAGAGGAATAAAAAGCTTAAGACCTTAGCAGGAACGTCCTGGGGAAAGAAGAAGGAGATTTTAAATGCCACTTATAAGGCAATTGGTCGTTCTGTCTTAAATTATGCCGCTCCTGTATGGACTCTTTTTCTTGGGGATACTTAATGAGAACATCTGCAAATGAGTCAAAATATGTTTGTCAACATAATGCACTGCTTTATAAGCAGTATTTGTTGGATATACATATGAGTGTACACCGCAACTACAGCACTATTATGGGCGTTATTCCTCCCAGACATATTCGTAGGGATATTAGAGCGTACGAGGTAGACATAGACTTCTTAATAGGTGATACTCGTGATGGTAGTCGTTATAAGACTGGTCGTAATGAATTACAACGGAGGGCAGATGAAAATGCTTTAGAGTCACAACAGAATAATGTTGTGTTAGGAGGCCGTCCTCTACCTGTTGCTGATAGTTGAATACGACTTGCTCGTAGTGCTAGGACCACCTTAGCTCAATTAAGGTCGGGTTGGTCTCTTATTCTCCAGTGCTACAGGGAGCCCATTGGTCTTTCTGACAATGATCGCTGTCCGCAGTGTGGTTCTCGGTTCACCTTTTTAACTGTTCGATAAAACCGACCCAGTTGACTCCCATTGATATATGGCTTTGACCGATAGAGGTGGCTTCCTTTTAGAGCTTGACACGTAGGTTTAAGAACTCTTTCCTTTATCTAATCCTAAAGTAGTAACGAAATTTTAAGTATTAATTATTATGTTTTCCATTTTTTCTTTTGTTCCCTCTGCTGCACACAAATTACCGTTTCCCTTACCTTATTAATTGCATGTATACCTCTCCTTGCACCCCCTTGCTGTTACAACAAGAACAATAACACAACATAAACACATCAAAGATCAGACCGGAATATTCGGACTATTGATTTACGCACGTCTGATGGTATGAAAACACGAATAATCGCAGAATTGGTGTTACTACCTTTTACTAACTACTTTTTTTTTTGTTATTAACTACTTTCTATCCCGCGCCGATTAAAAATCGAACAAGCCTGGGTATCGACTACAAGTCACTTCGGTACTGAACTACTGGAATTAGTAACCATGCAATACAAATTAATTGACTACTACCAAGCAAGGAAGGGGAAAAGATGCTGCCTTTAATTAGATTGTGCATGAATGTGACACCAAGAGACTGGATCATTTTGGGAGGCGGATTAGTTTAAGACGGCTTTGGTAAGATGGAAGGTTTATATTAGGATCCCAGTGTATGTTACGCAGTGCAAAAAGCAATAATTTACTTTTTAAACTGTGGATACTTTACACACGATGCGTATTCAAGTATTGGCCTAACCAAAGAAGTGAATAATTTAGTGGTGTAAGGATCATTAAACTCTTTAGACCCTTTAGACCAATGTTTAATGTATCCTAAAACACCTCGAGCTTTACAAATGATACTAGAGAGATGCGACCCAAAATGCAGCTTTGGATCCATCAACACACCCAGATCACTGAACTGTGTGACACGTTCTAGAGTGTGATCATTAATGTGGTAGCTTCTTTCAAATAAATGTTTACGGTAAAAGGACATAATTTAACATTTCTCACAATTAAGCGAAAGATAATTTTTGGCACGCCACTGAGATAAGGAATCAAGATATTCTTGAAGAAACATTTGATGGACCGGACATAAAATAGATAAGCATAGGGGCACCAGAAGTTACACGAATAGTCTTAGATATAGCTGTTTTAAAAATTACTCTTTGGGTTCTGGAAGTTAGATAGGATGTAATCCAGCTAACTAATTTGGGAGGAAAACCAAAGGTATTCAGTTTATTGAGGAGTACGAAGTGACAAACACTGTCAAAAGCTTTACTGAAGTCTGTGTAAATGACATCCATTTGATGTTGTTGTGAAAAACTAGAATTGACCAACGAAGTAAATTCTAATAAGTTGGTTATAGTCGAACGCGTCTTGGTGAAACCGTGTTGTGAAGTACTTAATAAAGGAAGAACGAAATACTGCACCTGATCGGTGATAATATGTTCAAACAACTTCGGAATAGTGAAGAGTTTAGTTATTCCTCGGTAATTTAATATATTAGCTTCTCTGCCTTTTTTGTGAAGTGGGATTATTTAGGACTGCTTCCAAATATTAGGTAAGACAGAGGTATTCAGAGATAAGTCAAACAATTTGCAGATTGGCCTATGCAAAGCATCAGCACATCGCTTTAGAACACAACTAGGTATATCATCTGGACCTGGTAAAAACGTTAATTTAGAAGATTTTAAATATTGTAATACTGTATCACAATCAATAATTGGCATATTAAATTGATTAAATTGAGGAATATGATATGGGTATGGACTATTACAATCATTATTGAAATTCGTGTAAGTGCTTTGGAATAAGTTCGAAAAAAGATTGGAAATTTCTCCATCGCCGCAACATTCAACACCATTTAATTTTATACAGGATGGGAATATATCCAACCTGTGCTTCGTGTTAATAAAATTATAACATTTTTAAGGATCTCTTTAATATCCTCTTTGACATGTGTAACGTATGACAGATAGCAGAAATTGTTTAGGTGTTCAAAATTATAGCGGGATATAATGTATTTAGTATAATCAGCAGACAAACCGGACCTTTTTATTATTTTAAATAGTCTATTTTTTTAATTCTTTAATTTAATTACATCACGAGAAAACCAAGATGGCGTATGTGGGTTATGTTTAAGTTTAATTTTCGGAACACATAATTTGAAATGATTTTTCATAGTTGTATAAAAAGCTTTGCAGCTAGTTCAACATCATCACATGAATACAAATAAGACCAGTGTCAGTGGCTGTAAGAAGAGAATTTAGCTTAAAGAAGTCAGTTTCTTTAAAGCAGAAAACACGTCTTGATGTAGGAAGCAAATTAGATGGATTATTGGAACGAAATAATGTTATTAGCTATGTAGTTTACTTGCTGAAGGGAAAGAACTAGCAATGAGTCGACAAACTCACAGCTTACTGATGATATTACAGAGTTACAATCATCCGAGGCTGCCCAAGAAATATTTGGAAGATTAAAATTTCCCATGATTAAGACCTTATCAGTATCTTTGATAAAAGTCAAAACTTTCTTAATAGCTGTCAGATGTGATAAGTAAACAGATTCATCAGAACCAGGTGAGATATAGGAACATGTAATAAATAAATTGGAAATAGAAAATGAACTCTTTACACAAATAAACTCAATGTCATCAATATTATCGATAGACACCAAGTCAGAAGAGTAAGAAGCTCTAACAGAATTCAGAGCTCCACCACCAACGCAATCAAATCGATCTTAACTAAACGTTGAGAAATTACTGTTAAACAATTCGGAATTCCGAACATTTGCACGAAGCCATGTTTCTACAAACAAAATTATATCTGAATGAAAAGAGAAACTATTAGTGAATAGTTTATTCAGCTTAGAGCTTAAGCCTCTGACATTCTGAAAATGTATGATCAAACTGAGGTTAGATAGATCCATAAGAAGGTCTGCTTGAGGGCGACAAGAAATCAGTTTTTTGTAGAATCAATTTGAAGTAAATTTTAACTTGTAATTTTATTTTTAACACAATTTTCATTTTAATTTCTCACAATTAGCCACAACCAGGGAGTGAAATTTCTTGACTATTTTCAATGCATTTTTTATTGCTTTACTGCGACTTCGTAAAATAACGAAGTAGAAGCGAAAAGCAAAGGCAAAAAGAGATAAAAAATTACTTGCTTGAACGCAGCCAGCCTTTCGTTTTCTACTTACGCAGTCAGCAGCAGCGACATTTCTCAAAAGTAAGGCGCCGCTTTTCCATTTTGATTTTTACTGTTTATTTTACGAAGCAAGTCAGGAGCATTATTCATACACGAGTATACTATTTGGTTGTGCTTGCTTGCTGTTTGTTTACTATTACTGCTGTTTCTTTTCCTATTTTTGCTGTTTCGGTCGACTATTTCGGCTGCTTCGTTCGACTATTTTGGCAAAATGGAAAAGCGAAATGAGATAAAAAATGATTTGCTTGCTCGCTGCGGCGCCTTACTTTTGAGAAATGGCGCTGCTGCTGACTGCGTAAGTAGAAAACGAAAGGTTGGCTGCGTTCAAGCAAGTAATTTCTTATATCTTTTTGCCTTTGCTTTTCGCTTCTACTTCGTTATTTTACGAAGTCACAGTAAGCGGCTACAAATTTACTTCTTTATGTTACTGGGAACAATGCAAGTAAAGCAAATATTTCTGTGTTGTCGTTATTTTGAAGCCAGCAATTCAAACCCTGGCCACATTGTTCCTTTTGTATGTACATATGTGTAACCAAAACAAAAAACATCTGACTGCATAAAAAAACAGTGTAAGCACATAGTTTTAAGACACCTAATTTGAAGCAGTGTTTCCACGCTATATGATGTTAACTATTATTTATATACATAGGGTATTCACGAGATGATTTTATTTAAGCATCAAAAAAACTTACTTGTACTTTGTGTCATCATTTGTATTAAAAGATAATTATATTTGCAATTTGCAATCACACTCAAACCAAATACATCGTTTTACTTTGGTCTTAAAAACGCTTAAGACTTACATGCTCTTTATTTGCGAATTTGTGACCCAATATTCGACTCCAGGAAGCGAAGAAGCTGGCTCTTTCCTTGAACTGTTTGCGTGATCCGCAGTCATTAGCTTCTGACAGCGTTTTTCAAGAAATATTTTAAATTGGTCACAAGATGGTATCGCATATAAAGTGGATGCATTCTCCCTTGCGTTACCCTGTCTAGCTTTTGAATAATGATGCAGCCGGAACACTGCTCTTCACTATCTATCGACCGAAGCACACGTAGATGAACATTAATCTTGTCTGAGAATTCACGTAGATCAGCCGTTTTACCCTTCTCCACATTGTTTAAGCCCAGAATCTCAGCGAAATATGCCACAAAGCTCTTACTTTGGAATTGTGATGGTTTTTACAGGAATCGCACGTGATTTAGCGCGTAAAAGATGGACACTGGACTCGCCTTGACATCTCGAGACCACATAAAAACACGATCCGTAGGTACTCAGACTATCATCTCAAAACCCATGAATCTCCAAAGTACTGTCTTTGGAAAAGGATCGCCAAGGTAACCAGAATTGCTGAACTTGATCAAATTCAGCGTAAAAATGACTCCATGCTGTACTTTTATATATATGCTAAACGTATAGGCTATTCACAATGAGCTAAACTCGAGTTCTCGCTGAACTCGCACAAAATTGGAATTAAATCTACAACAACTATAGGAAAAATGAATGAAATTTGTTGATATTGTAATAAATTTGAACTCGAGTTTTGTGCTAGTTCTGCGAGAACTCGCTCAGAACTCGGTAATAATGCTGGTAACTCTGCAGCAGTGCTGCTAAGTTTTTGGTCATGTCCGCCTTTTTTTGGTCATTCTCGACATTTAATAGCTGATTATGTACAAAACAATTTGAAGAACATTTTGAATTGTAATTTGTTTTTTTTTAAATATTAATAAAATAAGTAGCAGGGTTAAAAATGGAAGCTGCAAAAATTATATGCATACAATGCAAATTGTTCTCAATCAACACCAAAACAAAAAAACAGCTGTTCAGAACTCGGAAAAGGCGACTGTGAACAGCTCACCGAAGCTAGCAACAGAACTCGCACTCTGAACGTACAATTATATATAAAACTCTAAATAAAATTTTCTTCATATGGTTTTGTGCAGCGATCAGCTTTTTAATGTCGAGAAAGGCCAAGAAAAGGTGGACATGACCAAAAATTTGGCAGCACTGCAGAAGAGTTACCAGCATTAATATCGAGTTGTCTGCGAGTTTGCTCAATCTGAATAGCCTATTACACAAAAAAATCCTTTGTAGAATATTTTCATATGAAAAACTCCGTTTGTGTAGGGGCCCCCTTAGTTAAATGGAGTTTTGAGGAATGTAGTTACTTGGTCAGCTTGTCATTGTTGAAAAATTATTGATAATTCTGTTTCTACTCTCATATTAAATTAAATTTTAAATCTGTCTTACTCAATTTTATTAAGTTTAACCATAGTGAAATATCAAAATAAAAAAATAATATAATTTAGCATTCTAAATAGAATAAAACATTAGAATGTATCCATGAGAAATGACACTACAAATAATCTACATGATAAAATCAAAGAAATTGTCATCGTTTTGCTTATAAAAATTGAGTGCGCAAAAAGTGTTGATAAAAAAAATAGCAATCAAAACTGCAACGTGAAACTTGTAAATTTTGTATTTCTTTCATAGTTTGAAGTGGCTAAGATTATTTGGTCACACCTTATCACCTACGTGTCTTTCATATATTTGCATTTGTGCAATTAATTTTTCCCGTAATCAAGTATAAGCTAAGTTGAAAATGAAGAAGATATTTTCCAAATTCGACAAGACTGAAAAGTTGGATAGTTCACACAATCATACTATTTCGTCATCGAAAGATATAAACAGTTTTGTAGGCAAAGGTTTTATTGTTGGGCGCGTTCAAGTCATCGTGGAAGATGTTCTGGCGGAAGGTGAGATTCGTAATTTGTTTTTACTACGTAAATGCTTTGTAGATACTTAATAGTATGTTTTGATTTTTATACTCTTTACGCCGTGAATTGTATTATAAGTTTGTCATGAAGTTTGCAACATACAGAAGGAGATATCGGAGACAACATAAAGTATATATATTCTTGATCAGCGCGACGAGACGAGTTGATCTAGCCATGTCCGTCTCTCTGTCTGTCCGTCTGAATGTGTGCGAACTAGTCTCTCAGTTTTTAGCCTGAAATTTTATTTTTACCATACGCATTACATTTGTCGGAATCAACCGAATCGGACCACTAGGGGGTACCACCCATACAAACCTGGATCCAAATTCATGTTATTATTAGACAAGTTTTTTTTTATACTATCGACTTGAAATATGGTACTATAAGTGCCCGACCCATATCCACCAACCATATAAATTTCAAGACAACTAGCAGGGGCGTGAAGAGTATCACAGCTTGGCATAGCCAAAGTTAGTCTTTTTATATATTTTTTGTGTGTGCTCGTGTGCATATGTGTGTGTTTCTAATAATTAGCCACAACGATTCATTTGTTTGTAAACCCAAAACAAAAAACAGCTGTTCAGGATCAATATACATATGTATGCATATCTATCTATAAATATATAAAACAAGGTCGTGTGTGTTAAGCTGCGTTCACATTAGGAATATATTTGCAGCATTGTTATTTTAGGTGCAAATAAAATTTCGTCAAAAAGTTGCAAACATATTTGCCGGTCGTTCACATTCGATTTTTATTTCGTTGTGAAAATATATTTCTGCAAAGACATATTTTTTTCCCTCAACATTTTTTTCCTGATTCCAATGCAATTTTTTTTTAAATAACAATAAAAACAACAAACACATTATCAACTGACAGAAAAATATCACATAGCGGTTTATTATTGCAGGTGTTACTTCATTTCAGTGCGAGTTTTTAGAAATATAAAATTTTGGAGTAGTGTTTTAAGATGATTTGTTGAACAATTGTAAATAAAAATATTCTTGTGAAAATGATCGATGGTTACGAAGACTGTCTTTTTTATTTTGATATTGGGTGCAGCTTCGAATTGTGTTTTAGAAGGCCTGAAACAAAAAAAAAAAAAAAAAACGAAACGAAAGAAAAGAATGGGTTCTAGATTGGGTAAAACGTGGCCAGCTGATGTGTGTTGTTCAAAATTATTAAAAGAGTTGCGACTTGAAACGACTGTTTTATATCACAATTTCGCTGGAATGAGCCATGCAAATTTTAATCATTTGGTACGTAAATTCTGAATTTCATTCTTCTATTTAGTATAAATATAAATAGTATTTACTATATTTACAGTTGAATCTATGAATGTAGTATGCCTTTCACAACAGAATTAATTAGATGTTAATAAACAAACAAATAAGAAACAAATAATTTAAAAAAAAAAAAAAAAAAAAAATCAGGCAAGTGTGAGTCGGTCTCGCACACGGAGGGTTCCGTACCATCGTACAAGAATTTTTGCTTAAAATATTAAATTATGTGCATATTTAACAGCCTAAAAGTATACTACAAAAAATGTGTATTTTTAGTATTTGTTGTTCTACACACAAGTGAATTACACACTCTGTGAAAATGTCCACTCTCTACCTATTACGGTTCATGAGATAGAGCAGGAGTTAGACGGATGAACGTACGGCGTAAGTTTAGTAATAGGGTCCCGTTAGCTCCCTATGGGTATGGAACCCTAAAAATAAAATATAAATAATATACAAACCGAAATATTATTGAGAAATACACAACTGATACCTAATTTATTTGCAGTTATTTGCCCATGCAAAAAATTTGCAAAATACTTGCTCACATCCGTGCACAATATGTTCAAACTAGACAAATATTTGCTAATAATCATTTGCCGGGAAATCAAATTTTCTCTCAACAAACGTATATCAATGAGGTTTTTGTACATGCGCATATGTATATGCCTCTGTTCAGCATAACGGTCCATACACCGTGCATCAATGTGCATCTTAAACAGAATCGATACACTGTGTATCAATATATATGCATCTTCAACACACATCCTCACAAATTTCATTGATTAATCAAAATTAAATAATTTTAAATAATTCTTATTTATTGATATTGATGGTCCAGCATTCGCTGCTAAGGATTAAGAAAACCCAGTAAAACCTTACCAGACCATTCAATGTTAGTAATATTAGTGGCTTTACAGTGAGCGAAGATTCGAATCTATGAAGATGCGACAATGATTCGAGTTTCATTTGACAACAACAACAGGGAAAATGACAAAAATGAGGGTTGTTGTTGTAGAGAGATTCGATTGTGAGATGCTAATCTCAAATAGATTTGCAAAGATTCGGTTTTTTGAATGGTCAGTCTTAACAGGGCTGGGAAATTCTTCCATGTAGGTTGGCAGCATTTTCATAATTTCGTCGTATTTTGTGATTGTCATGTGTCTTCTTCTTCGTTTTCTTGCGCACCGCACATGAAACAGCTGATCATTGCACAAAACAATTTGAAGCAAATTTTAAATTGTAATTTTTTCTTTAAATATTAATGAAATAAGTAGCAGTAATGAAAAAGGAAGCTGCAAGAATTATTTGCATACACTCCTTATTGTTCTCAATCATATATTTCTCACAAAATGTCCATTTTAATTATCACAATTGACCACAACGTTCCATTTGTATGTATAATTAAAATAAACAACAGCTGTTCGTGTTATTAAAATACCACTGTAAACCACAAAACCGAATCTTCGTGATTCGAGCCACTGTAAAGCCACTATAAGTTCACAAAAGAAAATACAATTTTAAATTTCAATTTCAAGCTGACACAATCTTACCTTATAGCTTATATTTTTTTTCACAAAAAAATTGTCCGACATGAAAAAATTGATCATTTTATGATCACGCAATGATTTTAACAAGTTTCCTTTTTCCATAATTTTCATTATATTCCAAAATTTCCGTGAGAAATCAACAAATCTAAAGATTATTCATTTTACAGAGCGAGAACAGTGCACACAAATATTTAATATTTTTGTGCGATACTCGAAAGATATACTTAACTGACCATCTTTGCCGGATTGTGTTTTTTTCAAAAGCAATTATGGTAAGAACTTTTCTTGAGATGGAAAAATGGCTTAACAGCGAGCAAATGATATTGTTAGGCGTTAACAGCATCATTTTTTTTTTGTGATGTTTCTGAGAATATGTCGGTAATACTTTCCAATTTTTGACATATTCTTACTATTTAGCCTTTAACGAAATTAAAAAATGTAATATTTAATTTGTAATATTTTTTTTAATCCCATTACTATTAATTCCAATACATACGACATGCGAAATACGTAGGAAACATGCTGCTTAATTTGCAATTGATCCTAATAAGTATTTTTTAATAGAACTCAAACTTTTGGAAAACATTTTTACATGTTTTGGGTGATGTTCGCATCAAACACCATACAACAAGCAAAATTTTAGTAAATAGAGGCAACGACGTTTTTATAAGTCTGTGTTATCCTAGAGTCGCGATTCCCGCTCAAGTCTGATCCCTGCACTTTTCTAATTTCCTCCAACTCCTCCTAACTCTCCCCCTGAGCTATTGCTCATATTTATAACTAAATTATAATTTATAATTATAATCTTAGTTCTACATACATATGGGCATTTCCATCAAATGTTCAACCGTGACCAAAAAATTAAAAGTTATTAAAATCACATTAAATTAATATATTATTATAGAAAAACATTCAAAAATTTAATATTAATTTTGTAATATTTTTTTTTAATCTCATTACTATTAATTCCATATTAATTTTTCAAATGAACAAGTATCACATGAATTTACTTAACATTTCAAGAAAAACTATTGCAAAGTGACACATTTTGGTTTTTGTTCCTTTGCTTGTTCCACGAAATCTCTCTTACCGACCTATTCTCAAAATTATCATATAATTGGAAAGCTTCGCTGTTAAAAAAAGCTGTTTTTGTAATAATCTGTAAAGTGTTTGTTTCCAGTCTGTAAACTTCAGTTTATGCAGGTTTGCCAACTTACAAGAAAATGAAAATATGTTGAAAATATAAATTTTATGAAAAAAAAAATAATATTATTCAAAAATGAAAACAGGTGTTTCTTAGTGGTTCTCTGAGTAATTCTGACTATTTAAAATGTTTTTTCTGAATTTGATTTTTTCCCCCAAGTTGACAAGCCTGATTTTATCTTATATGTATTTGCGAATGTATGCAATTGATGGCACAATATTTTTGAAAATCGATAATTTTTCACAAAACTATTGTCCTGCATTGAAAATGGATCACTGTGATCACGCAATGATTTTAACACATTTCCTTTTTGCACAGTTTTCATTATATTCTAAAATTTCCGCGAGAAATCAACAAATCGCAAGATTATCCATTTTACAGAGCGATAACAGTGCACACAAATATTTAACATTTTTGTCCAATTATCGAAAGGCGTGCTCGACCGACTATCTTGGCGAATTATAGTCGATTTCAAAAGCTTTGATAAGAGCTTTTTTTTCATATGGAAAAATGGCTTAATAGCGACCGCAAGATAATGTTAGGCGTTGTCCAATTGTGTGATAATGTTGAGAATAGGTCGGTTAGAGCATATGTAATCTTGAATAAATGAGACGAAACAAAAGGAATGATTGCATGTCAGGCGATTGCAAGAAATGCGTTCTGGACATATAAGATGAGTTAGTTCCTCTTACCTATTGAAGAAAAATGGAAGATGATGTGAAGTGGCAAAATTGACGAAAAATATATAATCACATAACCCCTTTCAGATAGCGTTTTGCCCCCTTATCAGACCTTATGTACGAACTTAAGGCGCAGCTTTCTACATTTAAGTTTAATTTTTTTTATTAAGAGAACCCAACAAAAATATTCTGAGGAGATCAAAAAAGGTATAAAGCCTTTTGAGTTAGCTATTCAAATTGATTTCGCCGAGAATTACCGCCTTACCACTCAGAATGAGGTGCAGAGTGCACATTTCAGTTACCGGTAGGTAACTATTTTCACTTGTGTGACTTGGTTTTTGGGAGAAACAAAGTATTTCGCCATCATCAGTGATAACCTAAGCCACAGCAAAGATGATGTTTTTTGATAAAGCTTTTAGCGGAATTCCAAGTTCTCTACGGTAGCCTATCAAAAATTTTCATATTTTCTGACGGAAGTAGTTCGCAGTTTAAAAACAAATTGAATGTATCGAGCCTACCAGATTTATGAAAAAATTAGAATGTGATTTTATCCAATGAAATTTATTTGCAACTTCGCACGGAAAGGGCGTTTTTGATTTAGTGGGTGCGCTTACAAAAAGAAAGGTTTGGCAAATAACAAAGTCTAACAATGCGGTTTTATCCGACTCTCAATCATTTTTTGAATTTGCAAAAAATAACATAAACGGCATAAAAATATATTACATCTCCTCACAGCAAATTGAAAATGGGTCCGTAAAATTACATGAAAAATGGAAAGATGTAAAAAGCATTTCGGGTATCCATAGGTTAGGTTAACGTGGCAGCCCTCCTACGAGAGGCTCACTTAGGCACAAAAACATTATGGCCCATTGTGGTTCCAGCAAAGTATTGACACGACATCCCTTAGTCCGGTGCGGAGAACCACTTGGATTCTGAATTGAACCTAGCTATGTCCTTAATTGGTAGGAGTGATAGTTCGGTTAAGCTGTAGAGGATCATAGTGCCTAAGTGGTTCTGTCTTCTTCTGGCGAGGGATGGACACTGGCACATCAGGTGAAGCACCGTCTCCTCCTCTTCTTCTGAGCCACCCGGGTATCCATAAACTGCATACCTTTTCTTGCGATGGTCGCCAAATAGAAGCAGCTCGGACTGCATATTCTTTTAAAACATTGTTAATTTTTTCATAGATTTAAGACTTTTCTTTAAATATATAATAAAAATAATAAAAAAAAAAAAAATCCGTCAAGTGTGAGTCGGACTCGCACACGGAGGGCCGTACCATCGTACAAGATTTTTTGCTTAAAATATTAAATTATGTGCATATTTAACAGCCTAAAAGTATACTACAATTACAGCTTAAAAGTATACTACAAAAAAGAAAAAAAAAAAAAATTGTTACACAAAAGGTTAAATTAAAAAACAATGCTTTTCAAAATGTGTATTTTTAGTATTTGTCGTTCTACACACAAGTGAATTACACACTCTGTGAAAATTTCAACTCTCTACCTATTACGGTTCGTGAGATAGAGCAGGAGACGGACGGACATCGTAAGCTTAGTAATAGGGTACCGTTAGCTCCCTATTGGTACGGAACCCTAAAAACATAGAATTTTATCCATTGAATAATTTATAATTCAAAAAATTGCAATATATATTTTTGTTTTTTTTTTCTGCTATTTGACTATTATTATTTTTATTTTTTTTTAAAACATGATATTATAAAATAGAAATAGAAAATACAAAAAAAAAATACAATTCATGAACATATATCCCTTCAAAAACTAATTTTCACAACTACAATCGTCGTCTCATCGCATTAAGCATCGAGCCTCATGTAAAATAAATTAATATTAAAAAAATTTATAATTCAAAAAATTGAAAATTCATTTTTCAAACATATGTATAATAGACCACGACACCTCTCTGACTTTTTTTTAAGTTTTATTCTTAGCTTTTGTCTTATGGTTTTTCTTTCCCATTTTCCTTAGCTTATCACATGTCAATTTTCTATCTTTATATCTTTCTTACATTTATTTAATATCTCAGTAGTAAAGTTAGTATTAAGTAATTATTTAACTCTATATTCACATATATACATACAATATATTAATATTATTTATAAGTTATTTGAAAATAGGCAATAAAAAATTGAATTGAATTAGAAAATGTATGTTCGTAATTTTTTTTTTCTATTAATTGTATTTAGTCCGGTAAAGAACTTTAACAAATTAACCTAAATTATATGTATGTTAGGAAAAAAAAAATCACAGGTACGGAAAAATTCGGTTTAACTACTATTAATCTGGTCCATAGTATGATTTCTTTTAAGTCTGCGTTGTGTGGAGTCTGTGTTGAGAAGTTTGTATGCCAGTAGGTTTGGGTGTGATCTGAGCCTTTCAGCGTACCTCTTGCTGAATCGGACAATTTCTTCAATGACTGTTGGCATATGTAGGTCCCTGTGTAGATCGTCGTTGCGAATATACCATGGCACACCGGTGAGTTTGCGTAGTGTTAGGTTTTGATACCTTTGTATGATCCAATGTTGACATTGGATTTAGCTGCAGTTCCCCAAAGCTGTCCAAACTGGCTTCAGGATGAATTTGTAGAGCCGTAATTTATTTTCAAGGCTGAGTTTTGATGTTTTGTTATTAACCAATAAATGCGCTTTGTTTTGATATCTAAGTGCTTTCTTTTAGCGAGTATGTGATGTCTCCACGACAGCCTTTTGTCCAAATTTATGCCAAGATATTTAACGCAATCCGTCAGTATAACTATATATATATGAGCTAGAATCTTTACGTAATGAGAAAACCGTGTGTGTTGACTGTTCAGTGTTTACCACTATGTTCCACCTAAACATCCAAGCTTCGATGTCTCGAAGTTGTTGTTTTAATAGCTGTATGTTCGTAATGATATACAATATAATAATCACAAAAACATCAGTATCAGCAATTTTGCAGTTGTTCTATGCTTTCCCAATAATAATAGATTATTATCAATTTCATTGACTGTATGCAACATATTTAAATTTTTCCTAAAAAATATTTACTTTTTAAATTTTTTATTCTTCTTCATCCCGAAATTTTGGTTGGCATATTAAGCATTATTTGGTTTTTCTTATTTCGCTTATTTTGCTTTAATGGAAAAGAGCCAAATCTCTTTTTATGCTTAAAAACAACTGAAATGTCGAATTCTTTAAATGCAGATTAGCGCGGAAAGCAATAAGCTACTAATCTTTTTTCCTTTAAAAACTTCTGATAAGGGAAAATTTAGCCAAATTTAAAAAAATAGTCGATTTCAAATCCGTCAGCCACAGATACCAAGCAGTTATTTTGACACGGATAACTAATATTTCAACATAATGCGAGGTCTTCCACTTGTTTCATGGCTTGGTATGATACTATATTTGAATTTTCCTTGTAAGTTTTCCACTCAAAAATCAATTTTTGTATGAGTGCAGGAGTGCAGTTCTTGGATCGACCCATTGTAGGAAAAGAAATGACTTCAATTCTGATCAGTACCTGTTGTAAATTATTATAAAATAATAATATTTATCTTTTGCAACCTTTCCTGGGCTAAAAGAGCGACAAAGTCGGGTATGTGCTAGAAAACACAGACCTTTTTGATGTCGGGCGTTTTCAATTTCACCCCCCTTTACCACATTGCATACAAGCTAGCTTCCGCCAATGAGTTTATTAAAATTTATTTTTGAATTTATCAATAGCTCAACTTTTCTTAACATTATATTGCAATGTAATTAAGATATGAACATGTGGCAAACCTTTTGTCTACAATTGTAGTAATTAATTCTTTCAACTTCAATTTAAATACACGCACAATGACTTCAGGACCAAAATTGCTGGACTGAATATCATCAATGCTATTTACGATTTCAGGTCATTGTAGATTCCAAATCATTGTGATAAACAAAAGACGGTTTACCAAAATGTTGAACAATAGACATTGCATCTAAATAATTTTGATACATATTCCTTGGAGATCCACTAAATGAAGAGTTTAAAATTACATTTTAGTTGTTTTAAAGCACAAATTTGCATTTTACCTAAATCTCTTTTCCATTACAGCCAACTAGACGAAATAAGCAAAACCAACCAATGTTGAATATGCCAAGCTGCTTGCATATAAATTTTAACATTTTCGAAGATTCCAATTCGTCTTTAATTCAATTAATTGATAAGTGATAAGTTCAATAAGAAATTTTAATAATTTCATTTGTGAAAGTTGGCATGTCTTCAATGTGTTAAAGGGGGGTGTTCTATACTATTTTTGTTTGTTGAGAAGGAATTTTTTTTGTTTCTTTTCATTTGGTTTTTGTAGGTGTGGGATGTGAACGGGAGTGAGCAGTGTCTAAATATTTGCTTGGCATCTGTAGCTGAGTGTAAAAAGTAGCAAGAGACTTCAAAGAAAAATCATCGATAAGTACCACCACAAACTCGATACGTGTAATAGTGCATTCAGACAGGAGTTGCATCACGATTTTTAACTGAAACTGCGATAAGTGTTTAGACAGACTGCGCCATTTAGAACAGCTGTTTTTTGTTTTGGTTGTACATACAAATGGAACGTTGTGGCTAATTTTGAGAAAATAAAAATGAAATTATTTAAAAAGTGCATTATTAAGAACAATTCACAGTGTATGCATATAATTCTTGCTGCTTCCTTTTTCATTCCTGCTACTTATTTTATTAAAATTTAAATAAAAAATAACAATTTAAAATTTACTTCAAATTGTTTTGTGCAATGATCAGCTGGTTAATGCCGAGAATAATCAAAAACTTGGCAGCAAAAGTACCAGCTGAATCATTACTAAACACAAGATCAAGTGATCTGTTGCAATGATTTACTACAGAGTTCATTTGAAACAAAGAACTTTCAAACAGTGTGTCCAAGAAATCATGTTGTGCAGAAGGAACTAGATAATTCGAGATACCAAAAAAGGACCACGAAATGAATGGGAGATTAAAATCGCCTAGCACGATAAAAGAGTCACGGTCCCGAAGAATGTTATTGACAGAGTAAATGGGTTTCCAAATTGAAATTGAGCGGAATATAAGAACATGATATAATATAAACAGATTCATTACGTAAAAACAATCTTACACAAACTCAACATTGGCTGAACAGTTTAGATCAACAAATTCTGATCTTAGGTGAGAGACAACAGCCGCCTCCGCGGCGAATAGTTTGTAACAAATTGTTTAAGTTTATTGAGCGGATGAATACAGCTGCGGTTGGGGCTATTGAAAAGACGGGAGAATGTGTGTAATTAATCTTTTTTAGGGTTCCGTACCCATAGGTCCGTCTCATGAACCGCAATAGGTAGAGAGTTGAAATTTTCACAGAGTGTGTAATTCACTTGTGTGTAGAACAACAAATACTAAAAATACACATTTTTAGAAGCATTGTTCTTTAATTTAACCTTTTGTTTAACAATTTTTTTTTTTGTAGTATACTTTTAAGCTGTTAATTATGTATATATAATATATGTATACCTTT
This sequence comes from Amiota mariae, assembly GCA_035041805.1. Classification (NCBI taxonomy): domain Eukaryota; kingdom Metazoa; phylum Arthropoda; class Insecta; order Diptera; family Drosophilidae; genus Amiota; species Amiota mariae. Next base: position 139,177 of record JAWNKV010000301.1, read on the forward strand.
AGGCTGTTAAATATGCACATAATTTAATATTTTAAGCAACAAATCTTGTACGATGATACGGAACCCTCCGTGTGCGAGTCCGACAAACGTAGCTTTGCAAACGCCACAGTTTTGGCTAACTTCCAGCAACGTGGGAAGTAGCCAATGCCTATACATCTATTAAAAACAAGAGCTAGTAAATTTAGAACACGTATGGGGAGATGTTTCAAGCAGATATATGGTATATTATGTGTACCTGGAGACTTTTAACGTGGAAACGTTTTTAAAAAGAAAAAATGTAACAACAACATGTTGCCAATATTTTCAATATATTTCGTGACTCAAAACCCCTAGCGCCAAGCAATTGTATATATTCTGAAAATAGTTGAAGCAATACAACCTATAAGTGGAATTGTCATTGTTTGATGATGGTATCAAGGGGGAAGGGCTTTCAAAAAGGTCAACAAAATTGTGAAAATTATTTCTTTTAAGCGTATTGCTTGAGAACGGGTTGCCCTATTTGGCTATTTATTTTTTGTTGTGTTCGTTATTAGTCAAATAAAAGAATATGAAAGAAATGACTAATTACAATGAGAATAGCTTATGTTTGAAGCAATGCTTTGTAACTTAAAGCAGGGGTTTTGGTGTTAAATGGATGGGTGATATAGGGTTTGGGACGGCTTGGTCGATTGCACCGCAGACGCTAGTTGTCATAAAGTCAATTTCGTTACAGGTAGATAGTGAATTTTCGTTTAAAGTAGATATGAATCGGAAACGTTGGTTGATGATATGCCTGAAAATCTTCTAGTAGAGTTTGCTTGTTTGAAGTGGTTATGGTCGACTTCACTTAACAAATAACGGGTAAATAATCTGATTAAAGGTCGTATTGAACTAGTGGCTCAGTAAGATGAGGTGAACTAGCTAAAAAAAGGTATATTGTAGTAGGATATAGGAACGTATGTGGGACCTCTAGAGTGAATAATACTATACTAGCGGAACCCGCGGCCGACACAATCGACTGCATTCTAGAAAAAACATTTGTTTTTTTAAAGTGCTAAATAACCTCTCTGTAAACAATTAATCTTTGTAAAAACTCTACTATCAAGTGATGTCTCACAAATATAAAATCGCAATCCATTAAATGATCGAAGTCTACTGGCGGTAACATTCAATTATCCGTGACTAAACCAGCAGTCTCAATAAAATTCCTACTTTTTGAAACGTATGACCTTGGGATTTATTTATAGTCATCGAAAAAGTTGGAATGACTGGAAATTGAGTTGTTTGAAATTTGAACGGTCAAATAGTTCTCGAATAACTTAAATGAATACGGAGTATTAAAATTCTGGTATTTCGCGCTACACATTTTAACACCTCGCAGTCTATTGAGTTTCGGTACAATCGTTTTACCCGCATTAGAGTTCCATTAACTAATGCTTTTCCTGTATTTGAATTTCGTATTAATAATATCATACATTTCTCTTTTAAAATCAATTTGTTACAACATTACTACAGAACAGTGTAGACGTGTTTTGCGCTCAATAAATAGTGTCCGCATAATAAACAAACATTCACGTAAAGCAAATAAAAAAATAATGTATAAAAAATCACCACTAAGATGAGCTTCGCTCATCAAAAACCCAACAACAACATTAAAAAGGCAACCAGGAATGCGTACTTTTCGATCGTATCTCCTGACCCTAACAAAAAAGTTGATGCGTCATTTTTAACCATCAAACCTCCAGAGCGAAGAGCTAGTTCTTGTTCTCCCGCTCTGTGCATTGATACCGTAGGCACCATGGATCCACTACCATGGAGCAGCCAATGTACATCCCCATAAACTCCACTGTACACAACACCAGCAACTACTGTATCAACAAATACAACTGTAACAACATAAAGCAATCCAGCTATATCAACCGCTACATCAGCATCAAACACAACAACAATTTACTCAACTGCTTCGATCATGTCATCGCAAGCAGTTTTCACATCAACAACAACATTAACAGCAATGCATCCAACGATTGAGCCGCTGGACAAATCAGCAACAGTTACGCCTACACCAAACACACATACGCAAGTACAAAACACAAATAACACCAATAACAATAGCCCCAGTTCTGAACAGTTAAAACCTTGTAAAAGAAACCGTAAATCGCAATCCCCAGGTAAATCAATAGAAGAAAACAATAACAAAAAGTACAAAAGCAATTTGCAAAAAAAAAAAAAAAGCAAAATTAAATGATTACTGGTTGAGCAAATCTAATACTAACAATATGTTCGCACTGATAGCAGAAGAAGACGATAACAACTGCAAAGAGTAAGTCCACAAATCGTATTGCACAAAACAAAGTCAAACAGCCTCTTAAAGTTAACAAGCCACCGCCTATTTATGTGCAGGGGGTAGAAGGCATTAATACTCTCATTAATGCTATTAATGAAGTTATAGAGGAAAACTATATTCTTAAATCCCTGCCCAATAATGAAGTTCGTATCCAAGTGACAGAATCCCAACAATATAGTACAATAATGAAAATGTTTAAAGCTAGAAATACCAAGTATGTACTATACATTTAAGACTAAAGACGAACGCGGTTTTAAAGTTGTGCTGAGACACCTACACCAATCATCTGACACCGACGAAATTAAGCGAGAACTGAAAGAATTAGGCCATCATGTCACGAATGTATTAAATATTCGACAAAGAATCACAAATAAGCCACTTTCCCAGTTCTTAGTCGAACTTAAAGCCAGCCCTAACAACAAAAACATTTATAACATAACTTGTACATTACTTCACACCAAAATACAATTTGAGGCCCCCCATAGTAAGAGAACGATAGTTTTTTTTTTTTTTTTTTTTTTTTGTTGTGCGAAACAAGGAGGTAAAACTCTTCCAAAGATACCTATGACCCGTGCCACAAGTTATGTCGGATTCATTATCCTACCGACTAAAAAAACCCCCTATCGCCTCAAGCCCCTTTCAATCCCTACGGCACCGCCGAAGCATTCCTTCGTAGGGAGGGATAATAAGCTTAAAATCAAGCAGGCGCCATTGTTCTCTCGTACATTCGAGCACCCCTCTTAATGTTGGCAATCTCAGAAGAGATGTATGCCCAGTCATCCACCGATGTTTCCATGCGCCTTACAATCTCATGTGAGCTGCAAGGAGATCCAAGGCGCGCATACACTCTTCGTCGCTCCGCTTCGAACCGGGGGCACTCATGAAGAAGATGCTCCGGATCCTCCACGACATCTCTGTACAGACCACAGAACGGATCCATAGCGTGCCCAAACCTGTGGAGATACTGCCTGAAACAGCCATGGCCAGTTGCGAATTGAGTAAATTCGAACTCCACATCCCCAGAAGGACGCTGAAGCCAATTCGTAATATCTGGGATAAGCTGGTGTATCCTCCGCGACTCTGCCATACTCCAACTGTGCTGCCAAATGTTCAGGTATCTGGACTTAATCTCCTCCATGTCTGCTACCTGAGAGGATGCACGTGCGATGTACTTGTCCCTGGCAGCCAGGGCTTCCAGATCGATTGGCAGTCTGCCTGCAAGTACACCCGCTGCATCGTCTGCCACTGTGCGATACGCCCTACAGATCCTGAGGTTAGCAACCCTGTGAGCACTCCTTATACCACGGAGGTATGACTTGGTTGCAAGTGCCCCGGCCCAGATTGGAGCCGCATAAAGCAGTATGGATTTACTCACCGAACCTAACATTTTTGGATGTGACCTCACTCAGAGTCTTTGCTACCACGACAATAGCAATGTCATCCGCATATCCGACAATCTACACCCCGTCGGGTTTACAAATCCTCAGATTGCCATCATACATGACATTCCACAGAATTGGACCTAGTACCAAACCTTGTGGGACACCTCCAGTAATGTCAAATGTCCGAGTGCCTTCTTCCGAGTCACAGACCAGGATTCTCTCTCTGAAATAGAACACTACTATCCGGATTAGGTAACACGGTATGTCCAAAATGCTTGGCGCGTTTATGATGCAGCTCCAATCTGCAGAGTTGAAGGCATTTTTTATGTCCAGTGTGACCACTGCGCAATACTTCTTGTCACCGCCAAGCCATCTAGTCCCATTTAAGGCCTACCTTGCAATGCCGCAGACCTTTTGTATTGCTCCTACGGTACCCCTTCTCGGCCTGAACCCAAATTACATTTCAGCCAGACCATTTGGCGACTCCGTATACTGCTGCAATCTGGCGCAAATAATCCGTTCAAAGATTTTCCCAGTGGTACTCAAGAGACACAGGGGCCTATACGAAAATGTAAGTCTGGGGCAGGTTTCCTTTCGGGATGAGAGCCAGCCGTTGCTTCTTCCAGCATTTGGGGAAGAGTCCTTCTCTCATGCACCTTGAGAAAACCTCGCAGAAGACGTGAGGTTTCGCTGCAATGGCTCTCTTAAGGATGACATTAGGGATGCCATCCAGCCCAGGCGATTTGTTTACCTTCAGCCTCCTGCCTGCGGCTGTTTGAGAGAGTAAGTCCTGCGCTGCACTGCACCTATTTAGATTAAGCTGCAGACACTTAATCATACTTAGCTTTCAGATCACGCATGGCCATCTTAAAGGCTTCACACTTGTAACTCCCAGAAGCATGTGCATTCTTACCTTCCGGGCAAACAAGACACGTGGGATTTTCGCGACATGTCTTTGCAATATGTCCTTCAGCTCCGCATCTCAGGTATAATTTTGAGCGGTCCGCACTACTCTTGCATCCTCTCGCAATGTGGCCATACTCCAAGCACTTGAAGCACCTTGTGGGACTTATATGTTGTCTCAGACGGCAACGAGCCCAACCCACCTTTAACGATCCCGCCTTAAGCAGAGATTCTGCCTGCTTGACCGGTAAGGTTATATTTGCTGTCTTCGTCCCATCTCTAGCAAATCTCATTGCTTTAATGGCAATGCTGCTGGGCTCAGGTTTCCCTTTTATCGTCCTTAGGATGTCTGCATAGGATAACTCCGACGCTTTAGTAATGACTAGAGCATCGGGCCGTGTTCGGCGTTGTGTTACTTCAACTTTTTTAGGTGGTGGCTTGGAAGGTGCCCCACCCTTACATTCAGGGGATGGTCGCTGCGTTTCCGTCTTCTTTTTCCGCTTCTTCCGATGCTCAGCTACTTGCCATTTATTTTCGTTTGGCTTAGGGTTTTCATCTGCAACCCTCAATGTACACGTGCCGCTATCAGGATTATTATTTATACCTGACATCTTTACAGAGGATGCATCCTCCTTCGCTATATTTACGCTAACCGCACGCTTCACCTGTGCTCTCCCATCTGTTTGTACACCGACCGTGGCCGCTCACTGCTAGCTGGACAGGATGCAACTTTTTGTTAACCTCGTCTCTGTGAAGATTTATATCCGTAGCTAACAGCTCTCTCATCTCGTTGTTAACGTGCCGCTGCTTCTTCATCATCACAGTAAGCTGCTCCAATTTCCTCATTGCGCTTGATGTATGCGGTTCCTCCGGACAATCTTCGTCCACTTGCCTACTGTTATCAGCCGTCGTCTTTCTTGGCAGAGGTGATTTCGACTTAGACGGCCTAGCAGAAACTGAAATAGGCTCACCTAATGCAACACCCACCTCTTTCTCCCTTACTTCTGCATCCTCATTCGCTTGTGCCGACGGCGTATTCTCCACTGCGGCATTTGTGATTACCACCTCTGGCACAATTTCTGATCCTACTTTGAAAGGAGAGGGCACTTCATTTGCACAGGATACTTCCCACGGGATCGTTTGTGGATCTTCGGTCTTTCTTGGAGGTGAGCGGCACACCATGCTGCTCCGCCTGAAGGCCAAATCTCCAGATGAACTTGTAGCTTTGTCCGCTGCGGCAACCAAGTTGGCCATTGCCGTAGTGGTATTCTTTCCGGAAAAATTCGACATTTCTTGATTTGGTTTGCCAGCGCATCGTGTGCACGGGGCGGGCCATAATAGTCAGGAACGGGTATACCCTTGGGACACAGTCCCTACCCTAGTTCTCTGAGGCCTGACCTACGCTTTACCAGTCCCGGAATACGCGGACGGACTGGCGCTCGCCCGGGGCAACGCAGCTTACTGAACTGTGTCCAATGTACACTCCCTGACCAGGGTCCAAAGTGGCTAGTTTCTGACCCACGTCACGCCTGCCGCCTCGGCAGAGCAGGCTCACATCACCCCTTCACCATCATTAGCTGAAAAACTAACAACGATTCGGAGACTCCCAGCGCGACGTGACGAGGATCGGTCAACTCCGCGTTTTAGGCCTACCGCCAGGCTTATATTATGCCGACCTATCAGGTTCAGACGCAGACCAAGAAGCTGTCCAATATGGGAACAGACGCTCCTGGATTTGGGAAAACTTATTACGAAGGGCGGCTTCCATTCGCCCCGTCGCGAGAACTTCACAAGGGTGTGCCGACTTTTAAGCTACCCCTTCCATTCTCGCCGCTCATTGGTCGGGGACTGCTTATTCATTATTCGCAGCTAACCAACAGGCCGTCCACTATCCGCCACCTGTGACCCCCACTCTAGCTTGAGCAACGCCGAGTGAAGAGAACGATAGTGCAATGTTCTAACTGCCAAAAATACGGACACACACGAAACTACTGCACCAAAGATCCTGTTTGTGTTAAATGTGCGGGAAAACATATCACGATTGACTGTCAAATGGATTCATCAAATAAAACAAAATATGCTCTTTGTGGTGGAGCTCATACAGCCAATTATAAAGGTTGCGAAATCTACAAAACATTAAAAATTCAAAGGTTTCCTACTTTTCGACCCAAAACATTGACCGATGAAACAAAAAACGAGCAAAAGTCCGTAACCTCTCACAAAGTGGAAAAAGGAATCAGTTATTCGCAGGTTGCTGCTTCTTCCTCACAGATTAAGCCAATCAATCGACCAGCTGAAAAAGAAAAAGATAAAAAAACATGTAAGAGTACCATCCAAACTGACGATTTCTCAGAACTTAAAAACATGGTGAAAGAAATAATCCAACAAATGGCTAACATGATGCACATTATAATAATTTTAGTAACAAAGTTTGACAAACATTTTGGACAATAAGTTAAGAATAATTGCTTGGAATGCGAACGGACTACACAAACATAGAACTTTTCTTAAATGAGAATTCAATTGACATTGCACTAATTTCGGAAACTCACTTTACAAATCACCACCTAAGCATTCCCGGCTATAAAATATATGGAACAAGTCATCCGGATGCTTCAGGTCATGGTGGCTCTGCTATTATTATCAAAAATAATATACGACACGTTGACATGGAAAACTATCAAGAAGCACACATACAGTCGACCAAATTGATGCTGCAAGATATATATGGATCTTTTACAGTAGCAGCTATCTATTGTCCACCTAGACACATAATCACAACAGCTCAATTTAAGGACTATTTTATTGAGCTGGGCCAAAGGTTCATTGCTGCAGGAGACTATAATGCCAAACATGTAAACTGGGGATCAAGGTTGACAAATACTAAAGGAAAAAATTTACAATGTGCAATTCAAATGATTGGAGGAACGCATATGAGTACTGGAGAGTCCACATATTGGCCAACTGATCGAACAAAGATACTTGATCTAATTGACTTTTGTGTAATAAAAAATATGAATGTGGCACATTTTGTAATTGACTCTCGATTGGAACTTTCTTCTGACCATTCTCCGATCCAAATTAATTATAATTAATCAATAAAAAATGTTTTGCCGCCATGCTAGATGTATAATAAACGAACTGACTGGAACTCTTACATAAAATCATTGATATCAACCTAACAATAAATGTACCTCTTAACGAATCAGACGATATTGAAAAACAATCATACACTTAAATGACATAATGAAAGAAGCAGCTGATAGAGCAATACCCGAACTAAAACCAACAGAGGACAACTATAACATCCCACATTCAATTAAACGCCTTTTTGTGAGCAAGAACAAACTGCGTAAGACTTGGCAAAGGACAAGAGTTCCAAATGATAAAGCAAAAGTTAACAAAGCGATTAAAGACCTGAAAGCCACACTTAAAATTTGGAAAAATGAACAATTTGAAAAATATCTAAAATCACTAACTCCAACGTCTGACACTTATTACTCTTTGTGGAAAGCAGCTAAAGACTTAACGAATCGCACCATATACCAGCCACCATTAAAAAGGTCGGATGGGTCATGGGCTAGAACCAACTCTGACAAAGCTTCCCAATTTGCTGACTATTATAAAATGGTTTTTACTGATAACCAAACTAATTGCAACGCTAATCTTACTAATAGGACTCCTCCACCGCAATACAAATTAAGAAAAATCACAGCTAACGAAATAAGACACTGCATTGAAAAGCGTACTAGTCACAAAAAATCTCTAGGATATGACCAAATAACTGGAAAATTACTAAAAGAGCTTCCTCCAAATGCAATTATATACATAAAAAACTTGTTTAACGCAGTACTAAGACTAAGGCACTACCCGACATTATGGAAAATAACTGAAATAGGTATTACCTATACCGAAATCGGGCAAAGATCCAACTTTGACGTCATCTTATAAGCCAATAAGCCTTCTGCCTTCATTATCAAAAGTATTTGAACGACTTTTGCTTGACAGAATTCAACCAATACTGGATGTGAACAAAATTATACCTGAACACCAATTCGGATTTAAACAACGTCACTTCACAATACAGCAAGTCCACAGAGTAACACATAAAATACTATCAGATCTAGACGATGTGATATCATCAGGAGCTACCTTGATAGTCGCTACTTCTATGTAAGGTATAAAGACGAAACCTCTACATTAAGACAGATAAAAGCTGGAGTCCCACAGGGAAGCGTGCTTGGGCCCTTACTTTATTCTTTATATACATATGACATTCCAATCCCAGAAGACAATTCGTCAATGGGTGGCCACCTTTGCTGACGATACTATTCTTATGTACTCAAACAAAAAGCTTGATGTGGCAATAGATAAGCTGCAAGCAATATTGGACGAAACATGCACTTGGTTTGATTTATGGAAAATTAAGATAAACGAAATGAAAACATTGCAAGTGATATATACTTTACGGACAGCTTATCAGCCAAGACAAGTAAAAATAAAAGGTACTGACATTCCATTAAGCAACGTGGCATGCATATTGACAGCAAATTGACTTGGAAATATCACATCCAGAAAAAGAAAGACCAACTTGTACTAAAATTCAAGCAGTTATATCCGTTTTTCAACAGACAATCACAACTTCATACTAATGGGAAATTACTACTTTACACATCTGTAATTAAGCCAATATGGACGTATGGAATACAACTATGGGGTACTGCCAAGAAAACGAACGTAAATATTATACAAAGACAACAATCTAAAATTCTTAGAGCAATAGTTAATGCTGATTGGTACATAACAAATTATGACATACATAAAGACCTCGGTGTAAAAATTGTGCACGATGAAATCAACAATGCAAGTAAAAAACGTAATAGCAGATTGTCGAGAACAACGCGCGGCTGTGAAATTTTGTTTCCTGTTGGGGAAATCGGCCGCGGAAACTATTGTAATGCTTAAGACTTCTTATGGGGATGCTGCCCTAAGTAAAACCAGAGTTTACCAATTGTCCACCCCCCATACTCACCGGATGTAGCCCCCTGTGACTTCTTTTTGTTCCCCAGACTCAAAAGGAATATGAAAGGAAAGCGTTTTGCCACTGTGGAGGAGGTGAATCAAAAATCGCTGGAAGGCTTAAAGGACATCCCGATGAGTGAATTTAAAAGCTGTTTTGAACAATGGAAGAATCGTTTGGAGAAGTGCGTTATGGGGTCAATGGCGAATACTTTGAAGGTGATCAAAATTTGGTGATAAAATATTAAGAAATAAAGAAGTTATGACGAAATTCCATTTTTTTTTTTGGGTCCCCCCTCGTACATGTGTTGGTCTTGGGGTGTTGAGAGGAACGTTGCGGTATCTCGCGAGAGTGGGGCAGCCGTAAGTAGTACTCAAAAATAAACCAAGCCTTCCATAACACTTCAAACTGACAATTCGAAAATGTTCGTATTGTCAAATATTGTATAAACAATGTTAAAAAAAGTATTAGTGTTTTTTTTTTTTAATTTATTGTTATATATTAAGAAACAAATGTACTTCATCTATTGGGAAATAAATATAAAAAATTATGAGGAGGCTGGACTGATAAAACAGTATTCAAAAACTCAATAGGAAAATTATTATGTTCACTGCATCATCGCTGACAATTTTACAGTTCCTCTCCCGTCATTCGTTTTAAGACTTCTAATAGCGTGGTTACAGTGCTTCAAATTAGGTGTTAATACTGTTTTTTATGCTGTCAATGTTTTTTGTTTTGGTTATACATACAGATGGAACGTTGTTGCTAATTGTGAGAAATTAAAATGTAAATTGTGTGAAAAATAAATGATTAAGAACAATTCGCAGTGTATGCAAATAATTCTTACAGCTTCCTTTTTAATTCCTTATTAAAATTTAAAAATAAAATTCCAATTTAAAATTTACTTCAAATTATTTTGTGCAATGATCAGCTGGTTAATGCCGAGAATAATCAAAAACTTGGCAGCAAAAGTAAAAGACAAAAAAAAACTAAAAAAGCCAGAAATTTCCCAACACTGCTGCGGGGCGACCAGTCGACCGTTGTTTTAAAAGTTTTCTTTCTTCGATTTGTACAAGAACAACCGCAATTATGTCACTTTTCCCTATGGTTGTTTTAAAAATAAACGTTTTTAAACTGTCAGAAAAAAACAGTTTTTTCTTTAAACTACACTATAAATTTATAAATGAACAATCATCATTTAACACGGTTTCACACAACAGATAATCGTAAAGCAGCCTAGACACGATACAACTGCTGTAATACAATTTTATCATAGGGTTAGTGAAATGTGTACAATGAGAGAGTTTTATAATGTTCTCTTTGACCATGTAGTGCATAGTTGTCTCATTTACATCTTCATAAGGTAAGAATGCATCAAATATTCGAAACAAGAAGACGTGAGCGCATGTGCGGAAGATTTTTAAAGTGCCGTCATGGACGTTTTACAACTTCGTTGCATGCGTTGTATGCTGTATCACACACATACGTAAATGTTGTATTCAAGCAGTTGTATCGTGTCTAGGCTGCTTAAAGCAATAGAAAAGAAGAGAGACGTACACCTGACTAGTGATTGAAATTGCTTGAATATTTTCAATGCATTTTTAATTGCTTAACTACGACTTTGAAAAATAACGGAGCTACAGCAAAAAACAAAGGCAAAAAGAGAGAAGAAATTACTTGCTTGAACAGAGCGGAGCCTTTCGTTTTCTACTTACGCAGTCAGCAGCAGCGAAATTATTCAAAAGAAAGGCTCCGCTCCGATCAAGCAAGTAATTTCAGATGTATACTTCTTTGAAAAATTTCCAATGGATTAAAAAATATAACTTCACTATGCACCAATGACATCCAATAGACGGCAATCGCTGTCACAATCAAATTTAGCTTAATGTGTCATTCAATACAACAATTTTGTAAACGTTGATACAGATAATGAGAATTAATGTTTATATTTTGCATCTTTGTATCTCCCGTTTCTAATAAATTGTTTTAACAATTTTAATAATAATTTTGTGGGTGTTTTTTCTAACAGTTTCGCAACAATTTTGCCAATTTTATTTATCAATTTTTACAGGCTCTTCTTATTACATTTATATTTTATTTATTACAGTTAGATTTGTCTATTATATTTTAGAGATTTTCGCAGCTCAGCGGCAGCACATTTTTCGGTGCTGTTTCTAACATGCTACCAGTTTTTCAAACCCAGCAAAAAAGTAAACTGATTTTTTTTGGAAATAGTTTCCCCTAATTATTTCCAGCTGAATGCCAACGTTTTCAATTAGATGAGTATTTACTCCAAGAATGTGTTTGTGTTTAATATCGCTTCTTATAATTATTGCTACTCCACCCCTCATAGACCCCCAACGGTCGTTTCTGTAAGCAGAATAGCATGCGATAAGGAAACTATCGTGAAGGGTTAGCCACTTTTCACTTAGAAAGCAGATATGGAAATGATCCGAATTTAAACAGAGTAAAAGTTCACTTCCTTTACCTTTTACGGCACGTGCATTCCATGTCATGATGTTAAGACCATTACTTAAATTAATTTTAGGTGTTTACGTACTTTAGAGCTAACTGAGTGATAATGTTAACTGCTCTCTATTATTTGTGCAGTAGCTTCGTTTGTCCATAAGTTCATTCAAAAGCGAACTATTTTCGTCCGGCGAAAACAGATCAGGTGAACTTTAATATGTTGTTCTTACTATTGAGCGCTTCTCTGTAATTAATAAAGTTGTTGCTTATTTTGGAATTTGCCATTTGATTTGTGCGTTGTTATTTCTTACTTTAAGCATAGTTACATATGATGCGCGGCGAGGGAAAGCGGGATCGGTAGCGGGGTTATCGCCTTTATTGCACAGCAATATGGGAGAGTTTTTGTGCTAATTGCTGTGTTGTGTGGACCAGCGCAATGTGCACAAGATGTTTTAACATTGCGCTTTCTTGATCCATGTCCGAAAAGTTGACCATTGTAGCACTGGGTGAGTTGGTTTGGTTTTAAGGTACTAGCGAACTTTTGTGTTGTTTATACAGGAGTGATATTTACGCAGGTTTTGGAGCGTTATTATGCCGTTTTGGAAATAAACAAAAAAGTTATAGCCAAGCTCGTGTTGTTTTTTTTTGATAGTCTTGACATCGATGCAATTTAGGTCACGACTAGTTAGTATATCTATTATAATGACTTGCTCACTTTTCCAATCTAGATAATATAGCTTTATAAGACTTTGTTTACCTTGGTCTGTGGGAGTAAAACTCAAATTTAGATTTCTTATGCTCATTGCAGATCAAATTAAAATCTTCTCCTGAGTAGATTTTAATGCCAATCGAAGTAGTCTTGACAGAGTAATTAGCAATGGATGCTTTTTTGATTAAATCGTGGATAGCTGTTGCAGATTGTTATAAAAACCGTAATAGGTGGCGGCAAAATTGACTTTATTGGTCTAGGCTGCTCTGCTCCCATCAGCAGAGTCCTTACTGTCATCATCGATGGTTTGGAGAGGGTGCAAATAATTTTGGTAATTGTATTACATAAACGCGGCATTTTTAGTCTGTCTGAAGCGCCAGACTCAATATTTAAAGCAATTCGATGTCGCTTTATGTTTACAGCTGATATAGGATAATTGTTTTAAAACTCTTATATGTTATGTAAAATTATTTAAAAAATAAAATAAATTTAAACTAAGTGATTCAAACTCGAAGTGATTCGAACCGAACGAACAGACAATTTTCGGTTCGAGTAAATGATCGAGTGCACTCGAAAATTTTATACTCGTTGCAGTTCTCTGATAGGTTGAAAATGATTATGATTATCATTAGAAGTAGGTTAGGTTAGGTAATTCTGGTTGGCCACGCATAGTACCTATATAATTCGTTTTAGCGAAGGAATGTATCATTTAAAATGCTCGCGACTTTAGAAAATCCTAGCAGTTGATTTACCTCCAGTTTAGCAATATCACTTAGATCTCTAAACTGTTAAGCTCCTGGGTTCTTTTGTCGAATTCCGATAAATGCCGGGCAGAAACATAGATGTTCCAAGGATTCCCTATCTTCCATATACTTCCTGCACTTTTTACTGCCAGTTACGTTTAATTTGAATGCGTGTACCGCTATCATGCAATGACCGGTTAAAACGCCTATCAATGTTATAGTGTCTTCTAATTCCAGAGCTTCCAGACTGTCTAATATAGCCCCTGTGGATACATTATTGAATGCGCCTACAGTATCCAGAAGCACCCCAAGGGCATATTCCTTATATTTCAGTGTCAATTCTATGTTAGAAATTATCGCATGTAGTACAGTTTCTGTGGATCTCGTAAACGCTGGGTCTATCGAACCCTCAACATAGGTCCAACGCCTTTTGCACCATGGCTGGGAATACTTGATCAAGTCAAGAAGACTACATGGTACGAATGATTTTACTACCCAATCTATTCTGCTTTTGGTGATTATATCTTTCGGTACTAATCCAACTCCCCAAACTATTTTCTCACTGTGATTCTTGACAATTGAGCGTCAATTCGCCACTTTCTTTCCTGACTAGGCAGGGCATGGTTGGCTGTTTGGTAAGAAGCTTCCTTAGCCTCGCCACCTCTACAGTATTTTCCATGTTCCCACAAAATACCTTCCAGGAGTTTTTCTTGGCTTTACGAATTTCTTGTTTGTATATCTTCAGCACATCCTTATATTCCTTCCAGTATTCTTCATAGTCTACTGACCTAGCCAGCTTGAAGATTTCTCGTAGATAGCGCCTTTGGGAGCCCAACTCCTTGTTCCACCAAAGTGGTTTGGGTCTGCGCTTTGTGCGAACGGGCCGTCAGGATATATGGTATGCTTTTATAAGAGTTTTATTAAATGCTTCTAATTCTTGCTCGAGTTGTGAATGCGATGTAAGAGTTTTTACATTGCTTAGCTCTCTAGTCAAGATTTTTCTATAAAGGTCCCAGTTTGTAAATCTCGGATTTCTTAGAACTTTTTTTTTACGTGATTGGGAGCACAAGCAAGGTTGAATTCTAGATACTTATGGTTCGACCAAAGTATTGCAAGTGGAGAGAGTTATATCGAGAACGTTTTTCGAGGTAGGTCCAACATATGTTGGTTCTTCCTCCCGATTTGAGATATTAAGATTGCATTATAAAATAAACAAAACTAGTGAGTCACCTCTGTCATTGATGTCAGCGCTGTCCCATACCGTGTGGTGTGGTGAGCATTTGCGTCTGCCCCTATGACAACGGGCTGCTTCCTACCGCTGGCTGTATACACCAACGTTTGAAGCTCTGCCGATGGTGCGTCTACGTCATGTGCAAGGAGTCAACACTCGAGGTATTACAACCTTCGCTTTGGGCAAATACGGAATATCACCGCGATCAACTACCTCCAGCAAAGCTCCATTCCATAGGCCTTGGGGCGCTTTGACTGCTCCCTTAACCCATGGTAGTGTAGGATCATCGTTGCATTTGAGGATTTTTATGCCCTGGAACCAGCCCGCCCCATCAAATGATGGCATTGGCGTATTTGGTTCAGCGTCCATTTTCCCAAACATGGCTTCCAGCAGTTTCATGTTCACTGTCTTCCACCATTCCTGAGTTATTTAACCTAGCAGATTGCTACGGTCAATAAGTGCTACGATCAGATGTCGTTTAGCAATGGTTTTTCCGAGTTGGCAACCTCCCCTTTGTGCTTCCTTCTTTTCCCTGAAACACCATCCCTCTCCGTGGAGCGTTGCCTTTTGCTAGCGATGTTTTCTTCGACACGGTTCGCAAACTTCGGGTCGAAGCCGAACATCCCGCCCTTATGGCAAAGTGTGTCCGGCCTCTCCTCTCACTTTGTATTGCGATTTCGCTTTGAGCCCCTCCTTACTTGGCTTGATCTGAGACCCTTTCTTGCAAGCAGAACTGGCACATGTGGATTCCACCGGTGAGAGCAAAAGCTCATTTTCCCCGCGCGTGTTGATGATTGTCACACTTTCTAGATCGGAGTCTCCATGAACTTCAGCATCCGCGTGTCGCATCTTGGTATTTTTGAGGTCTGCGCTGAACCAGCTACAGCCTCTGTAAAAGTAGTACCGCTGGCGACACGGTTTGTATTCAAACCGTGCCTGCCGGTGGTCGCGGTTCCGTACCCATAGGGAGCTAACGGGACCCTATTACTAAGCTTTCGCCGTCCGTCCGACTCCTGCTCTTTCTCATGAACCGTAATAGGTATAGAGTTGAAATTTTCACAGAGTGTGTAATTCACTTGTGTGTAGAACAACAAATGCTAAAAATACACATTTTTAGAAGCATTGTTCTTTAATTTAATCTTTTAACATTTTTTTTTTTTTTGTAGTATACTTTTAAGCTGTAAACTTTGGTATACTTTTAGGCTGTTAAATATGCACATAATTTAACAATTTAAGCAAAAAATTGTACGATGGTACGGAACCCTCCGTGTGCGAGTCTGACTCACACTTGGCTGATTTTTTTAACTCCTTTTTGGTTTTTTAATTCAGAGATTCTACCCCTAGCGTTTTATGCCTACCCGCCAGGCCCTCTTGGCATGACTGATAATACTGCTTCGCTTCCTACTAAGAAAGTGTGGGGCGTTACACCAGTCTTAGCTAGACATAACATTTCCTTAATCCGCCGTTGCTATAATTCATTACGGACAGGTTAAGAAATAGTATGTTGCCCATTGCCCGATCGGGCACCCACGTGGAGGGTGTAACCAAGAGAATTTGCCGACCCTGTGATTAAGTAATCATTGATCACATTTTGGATATGATTTTTAACCGCAATTATCAATCGTTAATTTGATAATGTCATTATCTATGTCCGAATAATTGTGGCCATTTTAGTGGCTTTTCACTTAATCTTTAGATGTAAATATTTTTGGAAATTGGCAAAACTGTGTCAAGGCATGCGCACGCCTCGCTATCCATTGGATAGAATCTCGATATTTCAGGTATGGCGGTTTGTAGGAGAAAAAGTATACTAACAATTTTTATAGAGAATTGCATGACCTACAATATTGTTTTACATATTTTTTCTATAAACTTACCTTTACAAGAAAAATACGAAAACCTGATATTTTTCGCCCGCCCGATTTGTGGAGACCTTTTACATTTTGTTTATAATAGTGTCTTTAACCGACCTATTCTCAAAATTATCACACAATTGGACAACGCCTAACATTATGTTGCGGTCGCTGTTAAACCATTTTTCCATATGAAAAAAACCTATTATTAAGCTTTTGAAATCGACAATCATTCGCCAAGATAGTCGGTCGAGCATGCCTTTCGATAATTGGACAAAAATGTTAAATATTTGTGTGCACTGTTCTCGCTCTGTAAAATGGATAACCTTTCGATTTGTTGATTTCTCACGGAAATTTTGGAATTCAGGAAATGTGTTAAAACCATTGCGTGATCATAATAATCAATTTTCAATGTGGGGACAATAGTTTTGTGAAAAATTATCGTTTTTTAAAATATTGTACCATCAATTGATGGATGAATTGCATACATTCGCAAATACATATAAGATAAAATTAGGCTTGTCAACTTGGGGAAAAAATCAAATTCAGAAAAAAAAATTTAAATAGTCAGAATTACTCGGAGAACCCCCAAAAACACTTGTTTTCATTTTTGAATAATATTTTTTTTTCTTTTAAATATTTTATATTTCCAACATTTCATTTTCTTTAAGTTGGCAAACCTGCATAAACTGAAGTTTACAGACTGGTAACAAACACTTTACAGATTATTACAAAAACAGCTTTTTTTAACAGCGAAGCTTTCAATGAGCTTTTTGTCCAATTATGTGATAATTTTGAGAATAGGTCGGTAAGAGAGATTTCGTGGAACAAACTTTTTTACCGTAGCCTCTCTTTACGAAGTTAATTTTAAAGAAAATGTGCAATTCGAAATGAGCACAGGAACAAAAACCAAAATGTGTCACTTTGCAATAGTTTTTCTTGAAATGTTGAGTAAATTCATGTGATACTTGTTCATTTGAAAAATTAATATGGAATTAATAGTAATGAGATTAAAAAAAAATATTACAAAATTAATATTAAATTTTTGAATGTTTTTCTGTAATAATATATTAATTTAATGTGATTTTAATAACTTTTAATTTTTGATGTGACTCTTTAGTTAAATATATGCGAAATACTTTGAGGTAAAAAGGTATGTATGATTCGGTAAACAGAAGTTAATGTTCTGTCTTAAATAGTAGTACAATAACCTGTTAATTTATTTTCATTGAAAACAACACAACTGAAAATAATGGAGATAAGTAAAAAAAAAAAATCACAAAAAGGGCTCAATAAAATTCGGCTACATTTTATTAAATTTCAGGTGGTTTTGCGATGGTGTTCCTTGCTAAATCTAACGTTGGGAATGCAAAATACGCACTTAAGCGTATGTATGTAAATAATGATCACGATCTTAATGTGGCCAAACGCGAGATACAAATTGCAGTAAGCGATACTAAAATATTTTTATACTGTAGCCGCAATACAATTTTTTTTTACAGAGTAATCTAAGTGGACACAAAAACATTATAGGCTATGTTGATTCCAGTATTAATCCAATGGGCAATGGAATCTATGAAGTGTTACTATTGATGCCTTACTGTAAGCATCACATGCTGGCCATGATGAATGCAAGGTAAAAAATATTAATGAATTTTCATTATATTTATAATCGCTAAAATTTATTACTCTTCACGCAGTGTAACACACAGGAGACATCGGAGACCCCATAAAGTATATATATTCTTGATCAACCCGGCGAGACGAGTTGATCTAGCCATGTCCGTCGGCCCGTCTTTCTGTCTGTATGTATGCAAACTAGTCCCTAGAGAGCTGAAATTTTGCACGGATTTTTCTTTTTACCATACGCATTACATTTGTCGGAATCAGCCGTCTATGATCTGCTTTTGTGGACAAAATGTTTCACTCATAAATTTAGTGATCCCAATGCACAGAAACGTCGAACAATTGAACCAATGGTTGCTGAAGTTGTAATACTCTTCACGCTCCTGCTAGGTGTCCAAGGATCTTGAAATTTATATGGTTGATGGATATTGGTCAGACACTTACAGTTTCCAAATTTCAAACGATAGTAAAAAAAAACAAAAATGTTGTTCTAATAAGAACATGAATTTGGATCCCGGTTTGCATGGGGGTACTCCCTAGTGGTGGGATTCGGCTGATTCCGACAAATGTACTGCGTATGGTAAAAAGAAAGCTCCGTCCAAAATTTTACCTCTTTTAGCTCAAAAACTGAGGGACTAGTTTGCATAAAGACAGACGGATCAACTCGTCTCGTCGCGCTGATCAAGAATATATATACTATATGGGGTCTCCGATGTATTCTTCTGTATGTTACAAACTATTCACTGGGTGAAGATTTTAAAAAGGACCTCAAAATTAGATAGACCAACCCCGATATGTTAGAGGATAGTTTTTTAACATAGATTTTTTAAATTTTAAGAATTATTTTAACATAATGGGAAACATAGTGAAAACACATTACTTGTTTCCTGTAGTATCGGTCACACGATAACGATAGGCGATAACATTAACTGTGTATAAGTATATACATATGTATATGCTAGTTGTGAAATATTTACATACTTCTGAGTAAAGACACAACACTTGGCGCCAAGGATAAAAACAGGCATTTAATGACGTTGAACACACATAAGAGACTGTACCAGCCTACACGATTAATGTGTGGTATAGCAAGCGCTCCCGCAGAATAGCAACGTTTAATGGAGCAAGTATTTGGCGGCATTCCAAGTGTGTCTGTGTTTTTGGATGACATAAAAATCACGGCAGCGAATGATGAAATACATGTGAAAGACTGAAAGAAGTATTCGCGCGTTTGGAAAAGTATAATTTGCGTGTAAATTGGGAAAAATGGCAAATTATGCAAAACGCTTTGAATATTGTGGATACTTAATTGATAAAGAAGGAATTCATAAGTTGCAAAACAAAGTCGACGCAATACAAAACATGAAGAAGCAAAATAATAAGGATGATGTTATAGCAATCTTGGGGCTGGTCAATTACTATGGCAAGTTTGTAAGAAACTTGGGCAGCATTGCGTATTCAATGAATCAGCTATTACGAGATGACGTAGAAATAAAAAGTCAAATGCAAACAACTATAGCCCTGACGCATTATGATCATTATGTGCGAATAGTTTTAGCAGTAGATGCTAGTCCTATTGGTGTTGGTACTGTATTGAGCCATGAGTACGAAGATGGCTTTGAGAAACCTTTACAGTTCGCGTCACAAACGTTAAGCAAGGCACATCAACGTTACAGTCAAATCGACAAGGAGACGTATGCAGTTATTTTTAGTGTTCGTAAATTTTATCAATATTTATACGGCAGAAAATTCACATTGGTTCCAGATAACAAGGCCATTGCGCAAATGTTCGCGCCAAACAAAGGTTTGCCAATACTATCTGCAACGCGGATGCAACATTACGCAGTATTTCTGGAGCATTTTGATTTTGAAATACGTTGCAAATGGTCGAAAGAAAACGCAAATGCGGATGCATTGTCCAGGTTACCAAGTAAAGTGCAAGTGCAAATACATCGAGGAGGTTGACATCAATGGGGATGAGCTTATCGAAAACCTACCAGTAACAGTGATGGATTTGAGAGAGACAGCAAAAAAAGATGAAGAGATCAAAATGTTGGTGCAGTGTTTCAAATATGGTGGTGAAGCTGCTAGTAAAGACAGATTCGGAATTCCGATAAGAGAATTCAGTCTACATGACGGATGCGTGTTGCAGGGTATACGAGTACACATACCAAAACCTTTGCGACAAAGAATACTCGATGAACTACACACTGCTCACTTTGGTATAACCAAAATGAAAACGTTAGCAAGAGCGTATTGTTGGTAGCACCAAATTGATAAAGACATTGAGGATATGGTATTTCATTGTAGTGCATGCCAAGTTAAGCGCGCAGACCTTAAGGAAATACCTTTGGAAACATGGAAATTGGCCACAAGACCTTTTGATCGAGGACACGTTGAATACGCTGGACCATATCTGGGAAAATATTTGTTTGTAATGGTTGGATGGCCGGAAGTACACGTAGTACCTAATATAACGACACAGACAACGATCGATAAATGTGAAGAAATTTTCACTATTTTTGGCATACCTAATGTCTTATCGAGTGATCATGGAACACAATTCAATGCAGAACAGTTTAACAACTTTTTAAAAACTAATGGTATTGTACACAAGCAAGGAGCACTATACCATCCGGAAACGAACGGTCAAGCTGAGAGATTCGTTCAAACGTTTAAGAACAAACTGAAAACTTCAAATTGTAGTGGCAGCACCATGGCTGTAGAGCTCCCAAAAACTCTAATGGTGTATCTCAGAACAATACATTCAGCTACGGAAAAGTCGCCTTCAATGCTCATGTTCGGATTCCCGTGTTAAACCCAGAACACACGGCACTTACACTACCAGCACCAGAAGTTGAGGTTCAGCGACAGACAACCAACAGCGATACTTGCTCTACAATTCCAGCTGAATTGAGCCGACACCTTCAGCATCAGACATAGCAATGCAAGATGAAGTTGTGTTGTGCCGCTCGACACGAAACATAAAGAAGCCAGTGTGTTACACATAATAAGTGGTCGAGAGATGTAGTATCGGTCACACGATAACGATAAGCGATAACGTCAACCAACACTTAAGAAATATGTTTCAGTTTGTATAAGTATATGTTAGTTGTGAATTACATACTTCTGAGTAAAGATAAAGACACAACATTTCCATTTAAATTTATTTCCAGATTACATGTTGGGTTTACCGAGCAGGAAGTGCTTACCATATTTTGTGATATCGCTGAAGCAGTTTCCCGATTACACTATTGTCAAACGCCTATTATTCATCGCGATCTCAAAGTCGAAAATATACTTCAAAATGATATTGGCAATTTTGTTCTTTGTGATTTTGGTTCCGCGACGGCTAAAATACTCAATCCGCAAACACACGGTGTTTCGGCAGTTGAAGAGGAGATTCTGAAATACACGACATTATCGTATAGAGCCCCTGAAATGGTAGATCTTTATAGCGGTCAGAACATTTCTACAAAGGTCGATATTTGGGCTCTTGGATGCTTATTATATAAATTATGCTTTTTTAATCTGCCTTTTGGAGAAAGCTCACTGGCTATACAAAGTGGACAGTTTTCAATACCAGACATCTCCAAATACTCCAAAGGGATGCATCAATTAATAAGATATATGCTCGAAACGGATATAGAGAAACGGCCTAATATATGGCAAGTGTGCGAAGTTTCATTTCGTTTGGCGGGCAAGGATAATCCAGTACAAAATTTGCACGTATGAAAACATAACTACTGTTATATAATTCTTAATTTAATATACTGAATTTGCAGATAAAACCCATTCCAAATTTTGAATTATTAATTGTTCCTCCTTTTGATTCAGAAGTTAAACGCATATCAACTGCTGTTTCAAAAACTGCAAAACCGCAAAGTGTACCTATAGAATCTGGCACAAGTGTAGCGCCACGTCGGAGACCAAAAGGGTCCTCTTCCGTACAGGTTCAAAAATCTCTTGTACTAGGTCTGCCGCCAAGTCTTTCACCTCGTAATAACATAATATCGCCACAACCTCAACAACAGCCAGTAATAGAAAAGTTTCAAGCTAACTTTCCTAAAATAGTAGAAACAACAACTACAAAAATAGACACCGAAGGAGCTGAAGTGATAAACAGTTTCTTTGAATCAAGTTGTTATGCAGATCCGTTTGATGACCACGATAAAATTGCTGTTTCTAGTGATACAAGTGCCATTGCAGAAGTATCACCACTTGACATTACCGTATTACAGCAATCTAGTACAAGTAGTCCCTATCAGCTTATTCTTACATCACCTAAACTGGCTACCGGCGTTATAACAGGTCATCGACGGAATGTTAGTGATACTTCAGCTTACAATAAGTAAGTATTTTTTTGATTTGTACTCAAAAGATAATGTTTTTTGTGTCCATGTTTCTCTTTTTGTGTGCTTTCTTTTCTGAACCGTTGTGCGTTCTCGGTATTTGTTGTATTTTGATTTATGATCTGTTTCTGTTGTAATCATCTTTAAAATAAAGCCAAACGAATCAAGAAAACGATGATGATCCTATGAGCCAGTAGATTTTTAGAAACTTCCATGAAAAAACAACACACAATAACACTACTAAGAATCCCGATATTGATAATTTTCGCTACTATAAAGTACCTACATATTGTTCATCCATTTTTCCTTTTGTAATTTTCGTCAAAACCTTTATTTTAATTTTTAAACAATTCATATCAACGCCATATCACAACAACAATGACATCCATATGCAATAGAACATTTGCCAATGAGACGACTAAATTTTTGGCTTCGTGTAATCACAATGCTGCTAGCAGTGGCGATTTGAAATCAAGTGGATTATCTGTGCATCATTCGGGGTCTAGTCCTTTAATTTATTCAACGGCATCTCGAGGACTTCAAACCTCTATTTCCAATAGCGAATTAAGATGCCAAAATGATAGTGAAACGAATAGATTATTAAGAGGATGCACTTTACAGAAGGATGTTGATACTTGGAATCCATTTGAGGAACAACCATTCAGTCAAATGACTGAAGATTACATTTTTGAAGCAGAGTTTGATAAATTGCGTCAACGCGGAAGTCAAGGCAGTATGAACTTAATTATTATAGTTTAAGTAAGTAGTAAAGATAAATTATTACTATCCATCCAATCTTTAGGTATAACGACGAAATCCACGCATATTCCTACCAAACATAACGTGTTCTCATCCACGCAATCGCTGTTTACAACCAAAGGCCAGCCGTTCGATACTCTGCATGATTTCGAAGACCCGTTTGCTTCAGCACCGTTCAGTCTACCAATAGGTTTGCATGAAAGGGCTGCAGTACTGTGGAAAAACGGAGGTAAAGCATAAAATTTCTTCTTTCACTATATTTGGTATCAATAGTCCAATTCCCAATAAGAAAATTTCAATTAAAGTAAGACAATGCATTAACTTTGTTTCAACCGAACCGAAGTAATAAGTTTACCATAGAGAAGTTAAAATTTGTGTAACATGTTATGTGTTGTAGAATTTTAAATAACAGTAATCCAATCACTACGATTTTGTAATAACTTTCAGTGAACTTTAGAATCTTAAGATAAAGAAATTGAGAAGCTGTCTTAATAAAACATATAATTGATAATTAAAGACAACATATATTGTCTCAAGCGGTTCAGTTTCCAGGAGTCGGAGAACTCAGAATAAAATATGTTATCAGCGATTTGACTGAGACTGACAATATTGCCGAGTGTTGATATATTGCACTCTAACTACAAAAGGGACATAACCCAAAATTTTCAATTTTTCAGTAGAGGTTAAAAACTGTTTATGTTCACATTGAAGGTATATGAAAAGAAAGAAAAACAATGGTAGTTTTTTGGTAAAGCGTTGAGAAAACAACACCAGATTTTTACAGCGGTTTGTGGTGATGTTTAGCCTCCCAAAGCGAACTCTGCGCACGCAAACGAATGAGTTCGCTCTTGTTGGTTCGACTGGTGTGTGTACATAGCGTAACACGTGACATCGAAGGTTTTTCCATTGTACACTCAATGCCTCAAATGTATGCTCTCATGCGTCGTGGTATGACTCGGTAAAACACTTTCGTGGAATTACATTGTCGGCTGGTGTCTTATGGTGCGACTAAGACCTGTTTTATACTCAGAGTTTTTGCGGCAGAGTAGTCTCTGTAGTTTCTTGTTTGTGGAGAAGAGACGCGCGACGCACATTTTGTTCGACGAGGTAAATTTTAACTCACGTACCAGAGTCTCTGCCGACGTTTTTCTCTGTTCTCTTTCGCGTCTTTCGCTGTTTGTTCATTTCGTTTGGCTTGCGTAGTGCGAGTGTTGTTGTGTTTGCTTTGCCTCAAAAGCGACACTCGGAAATATAAAAGCAAGCCGTAGTCACCAAAGAAAAATCGACGATAATTGACCAAATAAAAACTCGTAAGTGTAAATCTAGTCTAATCAATACACTGCCTTTGTTTACGAATTTTACTAGTTCATTGATGCACAACAGCACACGAGTTAATTTCATAGTATTCCATAGCAGGTAGTGCGACTTTTGAAGGTGTGTATGTAGCACAAGTTCCATTTGAGCGTGGGAGGATAATTTTTTCTTTATTGTTGACTCTTGCAATGATCTAGTTCATATATCTAAAAGACTATACCTTTTATTATGTGCATTTGTTTGTATATGGTTGGTGGATATAGTTAGACTCTTACAGTTTCCAAATTTAAGTTCGATAATACAAAAAACAAAAAAGTTTTTCTAATAAGAACATGAATTTGAATTTGATTTTATGACTGGCCCGTTGACTCATTGGTTAGTGCGCCAAGCTGACATCCTCAAGTTGCGGGTTCGATTCCCGCTCAAGACTGGTCCTGCACTTTTCTAATTTCGTCTAGTCCTTCCTAACTCTGATCCTGAGCAGAAAGCCTTTGTCGCTATTGCTCATATTAATAACTAAATTATAATTTGTAATTATAATCTTAGTTCTATATATACACATATACATACATAATTTAAGTTTGTATGGGAGATGCCCCAGATTCGGCTGATTTCGACAAATGTGTTGTGCAAGGTGGAAAGAAAGCTTTCAGCTCTCTAGCTCAAAACTGAGAGACTACTTTCCATACATACAGATAGACACGTCTGAATCAACTCGTCGAGATAATCAGGAGTAATGTAGGAGTATACAACTAACACATAGCGGTCTATCATTGCTGGTGTTGTTGTATTTGCTGATTCTGTTTTACTGTCGCCACGGCCAATAAGTACACCATCTTCAGCCAGAATAAACAATTACTTCCTCGTGAGTAAGAAAGTTTAGTCCATAAAAACGTTATGAGCATAAGAATACATTTTGATCTGACAAGTACTGCGAAGGTGTGTTTTTTATCTTGAAAGTTTTTTGAGTCCAATCAAAATCCAACTAAATTAAAAATAACAATTCGTGAGTTGTAAGTCAGAGCTAGGTCAACAAGCCACCCAAAACAAAAACAACTCCAAAAGTTTTCGCTGCGTCAATTCCGGTAAAATACTCTTAAAAATGGTTTCAGAAAGGAGAATAATAATTACATTTAAAGTAAATCAGTTGTTTTGGTTCAAAGCAAAAACCAAATCTCAGGAGATTTCATCTTGAATCGCATCCGAATACGACGCAATATATAGACAAGCAGATGAATTACAAAAACGGAAGCTTGAATTCTCAGCAGATTTCATCTTGAATTGCATTGGTACATCTCAATTTAATCGAACTAGCAAAATTTACATGATTAATGGCGACGATTTATTCCCGTATTGGGCAAAATAAAAAAAAATTTGGCCCCATAATCAAATTTGGATTGAACGTTTCGAAAAACGTAGTAAAAAATAAAAATTTATAAGTGACACGACAACTATGAAAATGGAAGATTTGGAAGGATTTTAGAACCACAAAGATGACGTATTTGTTTTCATTTATTACATCGGCTGATAAGTTCCAAGTGAGACACACAGATGGCGCCCCAAGTACAGAATTAGTATGGGGATATATGAACGCGCAAATCTCAATAAATGTGAACTCGATAAAGTAACTGACAGTTACTGCATATAGAAAAAGTTTGTGCGATCTGATAAATTTTTGCGCCCATTGATACGCACAAACGTCAACTCATAACTCGTAAAGTAAGGGCTGCCACAAATTTGATAACTGATTTGTTTGAGTTATGAAGTGCAACGGTTCGGGTCGTTCACGAAAACGACCCTATACACTGGTGGAAAAAATAATAGAAACGACATTCAGTTCTACATTTCAAACCATATTGTTAACTTCGTCTGCAAATTTAATGCCCACATCCCACTGTACATGGTTAGTTGATAATTTGGATTTCGGTTTTGTGCATATTTCGGCAGAAATATTTGTTGTGTATTCGACTTTGTTAAGTGACCACGATTTTCATTGCAAAAAAAAAAATAGAAACGCACTTAAATTTTGTCATTATCATTTATTAAAACTTGTGAAATATTGTAAGTAAGGTACTATTTGATAATTTTAAGAAAAAGGATGTGTGTAAATAACAATTCCTGCAAAATTTTTCTTTCGTTTGGGTACTAGATTCAAAATGGGTCGGCAAAACAATGGGGGAAATAGCACACTTAATGAATTGCTCAAAAACAAAATTATGTATTGCTATTCATTTTGAAGCAAAAGAAGAGAAACCAGTCAGAAAGCGAGTAACCTCATTAAGGTTCGATAAACTATTAATTTGACAGTCAAGGAAAAACCCATTCTTTTCATCGGAAGATCTAAGGTATGAGTTAAATACAACTGTCTCTAGTTGAACTATATGAAATAGGTTGGTAGAGGTAGATTTGAAGGCACATTCCGCAAGGAAAGTACCGTTCCTTAGCAAAAAGAACATCAAAAACCGAATCAATTTTGCGAACAAACACATTTAAAGCGGACAAATTGGAAAAACGTTTTGTGGGCAGATGAAATAAAGGTTAATTTGTTTGGATATGATGGGAAACCGAAAGTAAGACGCCGCAAAAATACTGCACACGATCCAAAACACACAATAAAATCAAAGATAAAATGCGCACCGCGGACTACATCAATATACTTAATAGTATTATGTTGCCACATGCCGAGGATGAAATGCCGTTAAAGTGGGAATTTATGCAAGATAATAACCCCAAACACTCCTCGCAACTTACAAAAAAATGGATTAGGGAAAAAAAAGTTTCTTTAATGGAATAGCCTTCACAATCACCGGACCTTAATCCCATAGAGCACCTATGGGGGATATTAAAAAGAAGAATTGGTGGGTTTAAGGCCAAAAGCAAAGATAATTTATGGCAAAAAGAGCAGGCAGAGTTGTGCGCCATTGATTCTACAATTTGTAGCAAACTGATGGATTCCATGTGTCGTAGGTGCGCAAACGTATTAAAAAATCGTGGTAGCACAACAAAATATTAAAATCAATGATATTTTATTCTTATATTTCGAAAACATTAATGTGTTCCTTAGGGTTAACTCTTTTGTTTCTATTTTTTTTTCCAAGGCTACTAAATGAAATTCATTTTGTTGTTCAATGAATTTTCAGAAATGCAACTTTTTTTGCTGTTATTTAAAGCATACTTTAATATACATTAAATAAAAATTATACCATTTGAAACATATTTAATTTCAAGGAAGAGCATTTGAATATTACAAACAAAACCAGTCATTTCTATTATTTTTTCCATGACCATATAATAATATGAATGAACCATAATATTTTTTTTGGTAAGTACTAACCTTAAAAAGGTATATGTAAAAATTTCATGACAATCTGGCAATTCCTTTGAAAGCTACTGATGTTTTACCGACTTATTCTCAAAAACTCAAGCACCGGCTTTTGGTGCATAACAACAGAAGGTTCAACGCTTGCCCGAGGTTTGGTTTTCCCCAAAATTTATAATAAATACATGCGTGTATGAATGTAAGTATTAGAATAACTGTGTGGATTATAATTATACACCGGACGAAATAACGGAAAGTGAAAGTAAACTATCTCATTTACATGGAAAGATTTTTGCGTAAATCAATATAAATTGATTTAATTTTACTCATTAATACTATTATACTTATGTTTAACCCAAATTATTAAAAATAATATACAATACAATATAAAATAACATAAATATAATTATATGAAATGCCTTAGTATTGTAAAAGAAAATTAATATAACTTAAAAAAAATAAAATGTTATTGTAAAAAGAGATTTACCGACCTATTCTCAAAAAAAAAAAAGCCATGATAATGTTAACGCCTAACATGTCGCTGTTAAGCCATTTTTCCATATGCTCTTATCATCAAAGCTTTTGAAATCGACTATCATTCGCCAAGATAATCAGTCGAGCATGTCTTTCGATAATTGGACAAAAATATTAAATATTTGTGTGCACTGTTATTGCTCTGTAAAATGGATAATCTTGTGTTTTGTTTTTTCCTCGCGGACATTTTGGATGCTTAAGAAAATTAGGAAAACAGAAATGTCTTAAAATCGTTGCGTGATCATAGTGATCAATTTTCAAGGTCGGACAATAGTTTTGTGAAAAAATATCGATTTTAAAAAATATTGTGCCATGCATACATTCGCAAACACATATACGATAAAAACAGGCTTGTCAACTTGAGCGAAAAAATCAAATTCAGAAAAAACATTTTAAATAGTCAGAATTACTAGGAGAACCCCCAAAAACACTTGTTTTCATTTTTGAATAATATTTTTTTTTCTTTTAAATATTTTATATTTCCAACATTTCATTTTCTTTAAGTTGGCAAACCTGCATAAACTGAAGTTTACAGACTGGTAACAAACACTTTACAGATTATTACAAAAACAGCTTTTTTTAACAGCGAAGCTTTCAATGAGCTTTTTGTCCAATTATGTGATAATTTTGAGAATAGGTCGGTAAGAGAGATTTCGTGGAACAAACTTTTTTACCGTAGCCTCTCTTTACGAAGTTAATTTTAAAGAAAATGTGCAATTCGAAATGAGCACAGGAACAAAAACCAAAATGTGTCACTTTGCAATAGTTTTTCTTGAAATGTTGAGTAAATTCATGTGATACTTGTTCATTTGAAAAATTAATATGGAATTAATAGTATTGAGATTAAAAAAAAATATTACAAAATTAATATTAAATTTTTGAATGTTTTTCTATAATAATATATTAATTTAATGTGATTTTAATAACTTTTAATTTTTTGGTCACGGTTGACCATTTGATGGAAATGCCCATATGTTTGTAGAACTAAGATTATAATTATAAATTATAATTTAGTTAAAAATATGAGCAATAGCTCAGGGGGAGAGTTAGGAGGAATTGGAGGAAATTAGAAAAGTGCAGGGATCAGACTTGAGCGGGAATCGCGACTCTAGGATAACACAGACTTATAAAAACGTCGTTGCCTCTATTTACTAAAATTTTGCTTGTTGTATGGTGTTTGATGCGAACATCACCCAAAACATGTAAAAATGTTTTCCAAAAGTTTGAGTTCTATTAAAAAATACTTATTAGGATCAATTGCAAATTAAGCAGCATGTTTCCTACGTGTTTCGCATGTCGTATGTATAGGCACCAATTAGTATGGAATTAATAGTAATGGGATTAAAAAAAATATTACAAATTTAATATTAAATTTTTTAATTTTGTTAAAGGCTAAATTGTAAGAATATATCAAAAATTGGAAAGTATTACCGACATATTCTCAGAAACATCACAAAACAAAAAATGATGCTGTTAACGCCTAACATTATCATTTGCTCGCTGTTAAGCCATTTTTCCATCTCAAGAAAAGTTCTTACCATAATTGGTTTTGAAAGAAACACAATCCGGAAAAGATGGTCAGTTGAGTATATCTTTCGAGTATCGCACAAAAATATTAAATATTTGTGTGCATTGTTATCGCTCTGTAAAATGGATAACCTTTCGATTTGTTGATTTCTCACGGAAAATTTAGAATACAATGAAAATTATGGAAAAAGGAAATGTGTTAAAACCATTGCGTGATCATAATAATCCATTTTCAATGTGGGACAATAGTTTTGTGAAAAATTATCGTTTTTTAAAATATTGTACCATCAATTGATGGATGAATTGCATACATTCGCAAATACATATAAGATAAAATCAGACTTCTCAACTTGGGGGAAAAAATCAAATTCAGAAAAAAAATTTAAATAGTCAATTACACTAAAAAACACCTGTTTTCATTTTTGTATAAAATTCTTTCTTATAAAATATTTTATATTTTCAGCATATTTTAATTTTCTTCTAAGTTAGCAAACCATTGCAAGTGGGAGATGTGGTAATCAAGGTGTTTCCTTCTCTTGTGCTTTAGGGCAGGGCAAGTTCTTATCACATGTAGTGCGGTCTCGTCCTCTTCCCTGCAAAGACCATTAGAGAAAATTCCCAGTTTTGTTAGGTGATCATTTAGCCAAGATGGTCTGTCGAGCATCAGGAATATTTGAATATTTCAATTCACGCTTTATGTTGGATGTATGTGCATACATTGTTTAATTTTGCTTTTGAAAAGCCTCGTTTTGGCATGGACCTCAGATGAACTTCACGTCTTTTGTTTTTGTCAAATTTCTGAAAGGTTCTGTCACATCAGCTAGATCTGATATGAATTTTCCCAAACCCAAAAAGTTTCTTTACTCTTCCTTGTTGGCCGGAGATCGAAATTTCGAGACCGTGTCGATTCTTCTCTGATCAGCATTCCTTAGTCAGACAGGATGTGTCCCAAGAAGTGCAGTTTCCTAGTTTTCCAGACACATTTTTCTTCATTATCAACACATTCGCTTCTCTAAAAACTGTAAGCATCTCTTTCAGATTCCTGCCATTCTCACTGTCTGTTTTCCCAAACACAATAACGTCATCCAAATAGTTCAAAACACAGCATTCTCAATAATATAGAATGAGGCAATCACGTTTGAACCTAAGTCCAGGCCTATTACAGTCTCGAAAACGGCTTCAATTCTGAGTAGATCATTTTCAGCATACGCTCGAAATTGATTCTTAGCTTCCATTCGCATGTTCCAGACAATGGCCGGTTTCTTAGAGAGATAATTCCAATCTTTCTCACTTAGCAAATCGATCGACATCAAAATTTTCCGGCCATTGTTTGTAGTGAAGGACTACAACCGTCAGTTACCCGGAAACAACTATGTTTCTTCTACTTGCTCTGGTCGAATATACCCCATTTTTCCCTTTTGCATATACCTCTTACAGACCGGTTTGCTTCCGTTTCATACCATTCTCTTGCATTTACGCGGAAAATGGCCACATTTGTTGCACTTTACGTTCTTGGCGGGACAACTGATATTGGTGCTAACATGCACCCGTCGACCGTATCTACCGCATGCGATATATTGGTTCCTGCTTTCAACTCGTATTGATAGCAAACGCATTGTCTCGGACTGATTGCTTATATGTTCGCGAGCGTGGCATATTTCAATCATTTTCGTGAGATTGTACTGCCCAGGCATCGATAAGTTTATCCTTCAGGTTGATATCCAATATATGACATTTTGCTGCTTGGCTTCGCAGTCTTACTAAAAATTTGTTTAAACAGTCGCTCTCTTTGGGATTCAATGAACGAAACAAAAGTTTGTACTCGGCTAGCCCCTCATCCACCTCTTCGGGTTCTACAAGTGAATACTTCGTGATGTTGCGTACCACCCAAATATAACAATTTATTTTTCTTTGTCTTTTTGATATTTTCTGCATTCAGATAAATAGAAATGCCAATTTTCCCACTCTGAACGCAGTAGCAAAACGGTGGAATATTTGTCGCCATTTCCTGGCTGGCTACAAGCTGAAATTAGATGCAACAATTTAATGTCTTTTTCCTGTTAAGCAATTGCACAAAATTAGTAGCAGCCAAACATTCAATTGATATTCTTTTCCTTACCAATTTCAATTAGAGCGATATTCCAACGTGTAAAAACTGACCTTCCACCTAATGAATTGACAAGACGTAGACGATTAAAAAGAAGCAAACCAGTGGATCCAACATAGTTCAACTATCACATTTTTGTAACACAACTCATAGCTTTGCTTTTCATTTTTTTATCCAATCGTAAATTTACCTCAGTCGCCAATGTAATAACCCGATTTATTCTAGATATCAATATTCAATTTTATTTTATTCACATAACTTTAACAATTAATTTCATTTCAAATCTTTAACGAACAAGAAACAATATATACTGTATATTAAAATTATAAAAGGAAAAATTAAAAATAATAAAAAATTAAATTCATGGGGTACAGAATTTATTTGTACATTAGTTGTTAATATTAAAATTGTATTTTAAAAGGTGGAATTGTGGTGTAAAAACATTATTTGGTTCACAGTTTTTGAATTACTGCTCAGCGCACATCTTTTTTATGTAAATAAGGCCCAGGCGGCAGAAAATACTCTTTCTGAGGGTGCAATCGAGGATCGCGGATTTAGGGGTATTCTGCGAGTCCCGAGCTGTAGGCAACCGGACGGGTCACAGGTTGCGGATAGTAAAAAGCCTTTAGATATAAAATTAACTGCGAATAACCAATAAACAGTCCCGGACAGCGTTCAGCGGCTAGGGGGGGAGAGTCTCAGAGAGGTTTTTGGGTTGCACCAAATTCCCCGTAAATCCTGAGTGCCTATGATCCTTCTAGCGACATGGCGGGTGTTTTGGCGCCATCCAATAACCATTCACGCAAAACAACCTCTGCTTGAATGCATGGCTAACCCCTACATGAGTCGGTAGGCTCATGTCAAAGGCACGGCAGCGGAGGAGCTCCTAGTGAGCCAACGGTAGCGTCCACAGACTTCCAGGAAGTTTACTACCACTATGTGCTTAGTCATTAAAGGATAGTAGGTCCTACTAAGCTCCCGCTTTGTGCTTATAACTATCGCGGGAAATCTACCATCTTGAATAAGAGTTAATTTCAACATGGATCAAAACGTCAAGATTGGAAAGTCTCCAAGGGGTAAGCGTGTATCGAGAAATCCCCTGCTCCGGCAGCCTGCTCATCGGATTTGGAGGTGCAAAATTCATGTTACGTTAACACCAGAAACCACAAAAAAAAGCATCACAACAACCATCGAAATAAACAACAAAATGCATTCACCTTTAAGACGCGCACCACGATTGCCACATTGAATGTAAGGACACTCTATCAATGCGGTAGACTACACCAAGCCGCGGAGGAACTTAAACGACTCCACATCGAAATAATGGGCCTCTCAGAGTGCAGATGGAATGGATTTGGAGAACACCAGATAACAACGGTGAATACTCTGGTAGAGAACCAAACGATACCCATAATGATGGGGTTGGCTTTCTTTTGAGCAAAAATGCCAGCAAGTCCCTTATCACCTGGGAGCCAATAAACGAACGCATAATAAAAGCGAGATTCTATTCCAAAACAAGAAACATCACAATCATCCAAGTTTACGCGCCAACTGAATTATCTGATGATGACTGCAAGCTGAACTTCTACAGCAAGCTGTCAGCCACTCTCTCAAAAACCCCCAAGGGCGACATTATCATATGTATAGGAGACTTCAACGCAAAAGTGGGTTCTGACAACACCAGTTTCGAACACATTATGGGCAAGCAAGGGCTCGGCACGGTCAACACCAACGGCGAAATGTTAATAGACCTTTGCAGCTCATATGACTTAGCAATTGGCGGTACACTCTTCATACATAAGAAATGTCATAAAGCGACTTGGATTTCACCGGACAACAGAACTGAAAATCAAATCGGACATCGGCTCTGATCACCGTCTTGTAGCAGGTCTGATACAGCTTAAGGTAGCTGCAATAAATCTTACCACAAATAAAGCAGCGAAAAAATTTGACGTCAGTAAGCTAAAATGTATCAACACGCGTGCAGAATTTAGTGCCGCTCTTCAAGAAATTGATTCATCCGAGGCGGAATCCCAGGCCGGATTAGAGCAGCAATGGAAATATTTAAAAAAGCGACTTTACGATGCGTGCGAAAGCATACTGGGCTACCGACCAAAAGGAAAGAAAGATTGGATCAGTGAAGAAACCTGGAAAGTAATCCAGAGGCGAAACGAGATAGAGACCAAACAACAACACCTCAGCTTCGAAGCGCTGCGGCACAGCGCTACAACCAGATTAATAAAGAAGTCAAAAAGATGTGTAGACGAGATAAGCGTAACTGGACTGATAGCTTTGGAAGCAGAACTAGCAGCACAACAAAACAATATCAAAGCGCTGTACGACGTCTCATGCAAAATTACCGGTAAAGGTAGTGGAGCTTCACGTCCAATAAGATCAAAAGATGGAACCCTGCTAACGACAAAGAATGAACAGCTCAATAGACTCAATATCAACTCTTACAACATTGACACGTCCGACATAGTTGCGCCACAAACTGGAAACACACAAATACAGCAACAAAACAGAATAAGCTCTGCACCACCATCGCTGCAAGAAATCGTCTCAGCAATAAAAAGCTTAAAAAACAACAAATCGCCGGGATACGATAGAATCCAGGCTGAAGCTCTGAAAGTGTACCCAGAACACACGTCGAAACTTCTGCTTCCAATATTCAATTCTATTTGGGCAGAGGATAAAATTCCCGAGGACTGGTTGCAGGGTATTTTGGTCGTTCTCCCAAAGAAAGGCGATCTCTCTCAATGTAAAAACTATCGCGGAATTATGCTCCTATCCATCACGTCCAAAGTACTGTCCAGCGTACT
Organism: Amiota mariae; assembly: GCA_035041805.1. Taxonomy (NCBI): domain Eukaryota; kingdom Metazoa; phylum Arthropoda; class Insecta; order Diptera; family Drosophilidae; genus Amiota; species Amiota mariae. The sequence continues at coordinate 174,173 of JAWNKV010000301.1, forward strand.
TTTAAGCCGCATTAAATCACAACTTGATCAATTTCTGAGAAAACAGCAAGCTGGCTTTCGCCCAAGCCGCTCATGCGTTGATCAGATTAACACTCTACGCATCATAGTTGACTTAATGAATGAATGGCTATCGACTCTTCAACTTGTTTTTGTTAACTACAGCACGGCGTTTGACAGCATACAACGCGAAAGTATTTGGGAGGCGCTCAGATCTAGAGGAGTTCCTGAGAAGCTGACAGCTTTAATCAGAGCACAATATGCGGACTTCAAGTGCAGAGTACTCCACAATGGCGAGCTCTCAGACAGCATCACAAACAGCGCAGGTGTTCACCAAGCATGTTTACTCTCACCGATTCTTTTCCTCATCGTTATTGATGACATCCTGCATAAATCCATGGATGGCAAGCGAAGGGGCATCTACTGGAACTTCACTGAACATCTTGAAGATCTCGCGTATGTAGATGATATTTGCTTGTTATCTGTGAAGCACTCCGACATGCAAGCAAAGCTGCACGATCTGTGCGCCGAGTCGGGTAGGGTTGGCTTAAAAATCAACATCGACAAAACAAAAGCAATGAAAATGAACACCAAAAACAATGGCAATTTTATGATACATGGCAAAGAAATTGAACAAGTCGAAGATTTCACCTACATAGGCAGTATAATATCCGCGGAGAATAGTGCAGGAAAGGATATTTGCGCCAGAATAAACAAAGCAATAGGCGCATATGCTGCGCCAAATCTGGAACTCGCCGCAATTATCCTTCCAAACAAAAATAAGACTATTTAAATCCAACGTTGTCTCACGGATGTGAGACCTGGCTTGTAACCGACCATCTAACTGGAAAGATTCAGAGCTTTGTCAACAGATGCCTGCGGCGTATTCTCAGGGTGTGGTGGCCAAATGTCATCAGTAATTACGGCCTATACAAAATATGCAAATTGGAACCTATGGCCAACTGTATAAAACTACGAAAATGGAGATGGATAGGCCACACATTGCGAAAAGATGCCACAGAAGTATGCCGACAAGCTTTTGACTGGAACCCCCAAGGAAGCCGTAAGAGGGGTCGCCCTAAGACCACGTGGAAAAGATCCTTACAAAAAGAAATCGACGAATGGAACGAATTAAAGTTGCTAGCAAAAAACAGGATCAGATGGAAATGCTTTATTGAGGCCCTATGCTCCAGTGGGAGATACAGGAAATGATGATGATGACTCGAGGCTGGAATAGCTAATATCCTGCAACTCGTTTTATACAACAATGGGAACTGATTTTTATTTGTATCCCACCATTTTAATGCGTCAAACTCATCGTAGTAGTGTACGTGTGCTGCTATTTATATTTCGGGAATTGGCAATACTAATGTCAATACGTAAAATCTGGCAACGCCATAATAAACTGTCATTTTTTAGCACATATGTACGTACAACGTTTTTATGTACAAACAAAAACGAAATGATTTTGATGATTAAAAATGAATTTAGGGATGTAGTAATTAATTAAATTATTTTTATTACAAAAAAAATAATATTTAATAATAAATTGAAATTATTAATAAATATTGTAGTATTTTGTTAACATGTACAAATACTAAATATACATTTTTAGAAGCATTGTTCTTTAATTTAAACTTTTGTTTAACAATTTTTTGTTTTTTCTACTATACTTTGTGCTGTTAATTGTAGTATACTTTTAGGCTATTAAATATAAACATAATTTTATATTTTAAGCAAAAAAATCTTGTACGATGGTACGGAACCTTCCATGTGCGAGTCCGACTCACACTTGGCTGATTTTTTTTATTAATTATTTAAAAATTTCAATTTTTTCTTTTAATTGCTTATAAAATTTTTATTCAGTAAAATTTAAAATATTTTTATATAAAATAATTAATAGTTTTTACGAAAAATTATATCAAATTAAGGTATATTGCCACTGGCAAAGACCATAAATATAAATAGATAATGGTCTCTGCCGCCACACATTATCTGTGTCCACTCATTGCTGTCTTCAAATAGAAAAATTAAAAGTATTCCATTTGACGAACCAATGATTTAATGTAGTTGATGGGCAACGCATCAAAACAGAAAAACCACCAAGACGCACAAGAGGTATAAAAAGAGTATTTGTGCTTTAAATTAAATAAACCGACGTTTAATGAAACCAAAACCAACCTTCGCCTCATTTACGATAGAAGAGATATGTTGGTTAAAATACAGCTTGGGATCAAACAAGACACCGAGGTCATTAAAAGTAGAGACTCGCTCGAGTTTGACGTCTTTAATCATGTATGTAAACAAATGATATGTTATGAACTTACATTTGGAGATAGTTAGATATAAGTAATTCGCTGAACACTAAGAATGAAAAGAATCAAGATCCTCTTGGAGGCTGAGATGGGAGGCACCATCATTAAATGAAAGGCACAATTTTACATCATCAGCGTACATGGGCACGCTAGAATGTGAGATGGAGAAAGGGAGATCATTTACAAAAAGGTTAAACAATAATGGGCCTAGATGGCTTCCTTGAAGAACTCCAGAAGGGACAAAGACTGGACCAGAAAGAGTGGACTTAAATAACACTCGCTGAACCCTATTTCTTCACTAAGATGCAATCCAACAAAGAAAATGTTGTGGAAAACCTGAAAGATTAAGTTTAAATACAAGCAGGTCGTGTTTAACAGAATCAAGCGCTTTACTGAAATCAGTGAAAATAACATCAGTTTGACGTTTTTCCCTAAAACCAAGATTTACAAAAGATGTAAACTCAAGCAAGTTTGAAGTTGAAGAACGCTTTTGCATAAAACCGTGTTGACAGGGAGAAATAATTGTTTTACAAAAGTGATAAAAGGTTGAAGTGAGCATTTTTCAAACAATTTTGGGATTGCAGAAAGTTTAGCAATACCCCTGTAATTGGATATGTCAGCTTTGTTACCTTTTTTGTGTAGGGGAATAATAAAGGAAAGATGCGCTTTGAAGTGATAAAGTGTAAAGTTTCAAAAGTGGTTTACACAGAGACTCCCCACAGTGTTTAAGCAGACAACTAGGTATTTTGTCTGGGCCTGGTGAGTAAGTGGATTTCAACGATTTTAAATATATCAGAAGGCACTCTTCACTAATTAAAGGAGTAACAATGAGGGTACAATGGGAAATGGGATAAGAATGTCGGTTTTGAATATAAGTTTCAGAGGAATAAGTGAATTGAAAGAATTTTGCAAACAGGTCTGCAATACCCAAATCACTGTGGCCATGTTCATTAACTAAATACAATGATGAGGGAAATAAAGAAGATTTGCGCTTTGAGTTCACAAAGTTATAGAACTGCTTAGGGTCAAGTGATAACTGCAGTCTACAACGTGAAAGATAGTTATTGTAAGAAAGGTTATTTAATGAAAGAAAATTAGCCCGGGTCACACAAAAGTTTGCAAAAGCAATAGAAGAGCCAGATCTCTTAAATTTTTTATATAGCTTCGACTTAATGTTCTTCAGATTTGAAAGTCTTCTTGTAAACCAAGGTGGTGTATATGACACTTTCGAAACAGCGTTATAGGGGACAAAGGCATCAAATATTTTGTATATCACTTCATAGAACAAATTAAAAGCAGTAGTCACATCACTGCAATTGTACAAAAAAGACCAATCTATTCCGAGTAAGACTGCAATTAGTTGGGCAAAGTTCACTTTGCGAAGACAGAATCGACACATAGAAGTAGATGTGGAGTCTGAAACAGGACGGGTTACTGAATGGGATATTTCCAATGTTGGATGGTAAGTATCCTCAGGAATACTTAAATGTTGGCATCTTGACACAGAAGTACCAGTAGAATCATTACTAAACACAAGATCAAGTGATCTATTGTAATGGTTTACTACAGAGTTCAATTGAAACAAGAAATTTTCAAACAGTGTGTCCAAGAAATCGTGATGTGCTGAAAGAACTAGATACTTCGATATTCCAAAAAGGACCATGAAATGAATGGGAGATTAAAATCACCTAGCACGATAAAAAAGTCACGGACCCGAAGAATGTTATTGACAGAGTTAATGGCTCTAGCATGACTCACATAAGTTTCCAAATTGGAATTACGCGGAATGTAAGAACACGATATATAAACAGATTCACGAGGCAAAAATAACATCACACAAATAAACTCTATTTGGCTGAACAGTTTAGATCAATAAATTCTGATCTTAGGTGAGAGACAACAGCAATGAGGACACCGAATAGGGCGATCTATTCTATATGTGATGAAATTTGAACAGAAAATTTCATTACTAACAATACCAGAGTGAAGCAAGGTCTCGGAAAACGCTATAACATCTGATTCAAAGGAGAAACTATCCCTATACAAATTATTAAGCTTGGACAATAAACCTCTAACATTTTGATATATTGTATTATATAGACATGATGAAGGCAGTCAGCTAATATTTTGGAGCCGAAGGTGAACTAGTGTGCACTGGAAGCCTAACAGTACTAGGTCTATTCTTACCATATTTGGAGGCCAGAATTTCGGATTTTAAACTTCGTCAAATGATTCGGAAGGCACACTAATCTGAAACGACGAAATATCACTTGGTTGAGAAAAATTGATTTTTTGCACACTAACCTTTAGATTAGTCTTGGAAGCAATATACCTGTTAATATCGTCACAGGTAGTATCGTAAGAAAGTCTTGATAGGAAAATATGTTTCCGAGGTGCCACTACCGACAAGATGGTGAAACCACATTTAAAGATGTTGATATTGGTAAAGGTTCTATAGTTGCCGTAGATGATATTGATGAATAAGCGGCCTGGTTGGACTCATCGGTTAAATGTACAATTTGGGTAGGGGGTATACCATCATTGACGGCGCCATTGGCAGAATTATCCATAATTGAGCTAGACGGGCGAGGAGCAGCATATCTTGACCGGTTAGAGGCATTGGTGGCAACATTCCCGCTTTTGTCCACAATGGTGTTAGACGAAGGAGGAGAAGAAGTGGGTCTAGATCGTTTGGAGGAAGATACTGCAGATAAAGGTGGAATTACCAGAATTACAGGCAGCACAGTAGTTGAGGTAGGATCGGCTGGAGGAGCAATTATGGAAGGAACAAGAAGGGTGGTGGAAGGTAGTTGGGGAGGAAGCATGGTTGCCCATTGGGAAGGTGTCAATAAGAGAAGGGGAGTAGGTGAATCGAACTGATATTTAGTGAGTAAATCAGTGACCGAATCAAAATCGATCGAAAGTTGCTTTACAACACTATTGAACTTGATAAAATTGTCACGTATACTACGATACATTGACGAAAAATCGACCTGACGTTTAAAACAGGATGGGCAAGACCACGTCAAACTACCACAAACAGTTTTATATCTACCGATTATCCTGTCATAACCACAGCCGTTCAGTCCCGAAAACTTTAAGTGTGAAAAATTGTCGCACAGCCAAAAACGTACTGCGCGTAGAAAATCAACATCGAAAGTATTCTTATTTTTACATGAAGAATTACAACAAATCATTTTCACGAAAAAAATATAATTAAAAAAATAAAAAAACAATAATAATTAATTTAGTGAAAAATGCAGATACTACACTGTAGGTGAGAGCGCACAAAAATCAAACAAAACCAAAGCAAAAACAAATGCTACAGAAAGAAACACAAAACGGTAACTTTGAAAATGTTATATACAATAACAAAGGTAGAAATTATGAAACATTTAAAAACAAAAACAAAATACACTAATCACTCAAAAATGAAATGAAATACCTCAATTAGAAATATTAAAACTTTTAAAATTTATGCACCACTAACTAACCCGAAAACACGATCAATTTAAGTTATGCACAATGTATAAACAGTATTATTATTAAAAATTGAAGTAAAATAATCAGCCAAATCTACCTATTACGGTTCATGAGATAGAGCAGGAGTCGGACGGACGGCGCAAGCTTAGTAATAGGGTCCCGTTAGCCCCCTATGGGTACAGAACCCTAAAAAGTAAAAAAATTAAATATTTATTAGAACAAAAATAAAGACGTCCGCTCTCTTTGAACTATCCTGTTTGATGTAACTTATATTTTATTATTATGTTTACAATTAATTTAGCCATATATAGCACTAATAACACAGGTCTACATGAATTTTTTTTTTTTGTATGAGAATTGTTTCTGATGTATTTTTGAGCGCTGAACACGAATCTGGGGTCAAAAAGGTAAAAACCCAAAAAAGCGTGTTTTTGGGTGTTTTGACTTCCACTTTTCTCAGAAACCTGACGTGTTCGAGACTTCAACTTATGCTTAAATTAAAGCTTGAATCTTACCCTAAAATGACAATATATGTCACTCAAAAATAATTATTATTATTCATTAACTCGGACGTAATTGGCACTGATAGCGACTCAAAAAGCTCTTAAATGGTCGATTCCATAACCTTAGATCAAGTGTTTGATTTTTTTCGTGCGGCATATTTGTTCCGCCATTTTGAATTTGGAGAAACTAACACCATTTTCGTAATCAGCGACCCCGAAAACCCCCGAGAGTTCAATTTTATGGCGTTATATCTACTTTTTGGTTTTGCATGCGCCATCTTTGAGCCGCCATTTTTTTTTTTTGAGTGACACATATTGTCATTTTAGGGTAAGATTCAAGCTTTAATTTAAGCATAAGTTGAAGTCTCGAACACGTCAGGTTTCTGAGAAAAGTGGAAATCAAAACACCCAAAAACACGCTTTTTTGGGTTTTTACCCCCAATTTTCCCAAAATCATGACGTGATGGGCACTTTTGGACCCCAGATTCGTGTTCAGCGCTCAAAAATACATCGGAAACCATTCTCATATCAAAAAAGAAAAAAAAAAAAGTGAATTTTGTAGACCTGTGTAATCTATACATAAAATCTTTTAATAAAACTATTAGAAAATGTCGAATCCTTCTTACCAATCTATTTGTTTTTAACTACATCAAGGTACTTAATTTCATTCACAGGTAAATATATTGGCATTAATACATACACTAGTAACAGTTCCAAATCGATCACAACTGCTTCAGACTTGGCAACAGCCTGTGTTACAACTTCTTCGACATCCTCTAAGTGGCTATTACCCTCGACAATGGAAATCTTAAGCGAGGAAAAGTCTTCACTTGTAAAAAATCTAAAAATAGACTCGGATATTGGTAATAGTGATAAAATAAAAGGTGTAGGTCAAAGTAAATTTGGTCATAATACACCTTCAACGCCAGTGAGCACTGGATATGTAAAATTTCCGTTGGAAGATCGAAATAAGTATGAAAAATTACGCAGTAATGATAACCCTACGTCTGATGATTCCGACTGTGAATTTTTTGTAGAAGATCCAAATAGCATTAACACAAGCAAGAAGGCAATATTTAAGCAGATTGTGACGAACAATATACCAGACACTTTACACAAATTTCAACAGGCTGCGTATCAAAAGGTAGACAAAATGAATCAGCCTATTGTAAAAAAATTATGTCAATCGACTTCAAAACGGCCGTCATTTGCATCCCAGCAAGCTGTGCAGCAAATGAACCAGGCTCTCGAGCAAAATGAGCAGCACCATACGACTATCATTACATCAGTCGTAGCAGTTTCATCCAAAACCAAAACTGATAACGATGTTGATTCTATTGGTTCAGCAAGTGACTTACGCGCGGAAGATGATGACCATTTTAACGAAAACAGTTTAAAAGTTACAAGATTCCGTCGCATCATAGGAGACAATGATTGTACTAGTGAGAGTGTAAAAACTTGTAGTTCCTCGGCATACCACGCAGAGTGTGAGAGCCTTACAACGTATGATGATGACACTAGACGTATGCAGGTTAAAGTGCGGATGCGTAAAAAGGATCGATCAAATGATTCTGATGCTGATTGCATTCCTATCTGCAAGGAAACTAAATTGAGCCCCGTCTCAAATGATTTCCTGCATACATTTGGTGATAAACCTTTATTGCTTGACGATGAACTGGATTATGGCTCAGGCAACTCCAGCGATACGAAATATAGGAATTTTTCTGACTCGGAAAAACTATTTCAAGAAGAAAAACAAAAAAAAATGGGTGAAGAAATTGATGTATTTGCTTTGGCTCCGTTTAAAATACCTGTTATCCGCAAGAAGGAACAAGCAATGCATTTGGACAATGAACGACTACAACAGAATCCTGAGCTGTGGATCTCTTCATCAGTTAAGAGCAGAAATGAACAGTTATCTTTAAATGCTGGTTTAGTAAACAAACCAAATTTATGTTCACCACAACTTGATGAATTCAACGAGACCATTTTTAACCCATTTGTGGGTCCTTCAATAGAAGATTTGTCGGAGCATCGGAATAAGCCAATGTTTCTGCAAAATTCAACCAATTATGGTAACGAAGCTAGCTTAATTCAAGAAAATATACTCTTAAGTGACATCTCACAGTACGATATTTTTGGTTCCGAGCCATTTCCAAAGGTAGTATTTAATAGCATTAATGATGAACCCAGAGATCAGCAATATGCTCAAAATATTGGTTCGAACACGATTTCCTCTTTAGAAGCTATCCAATCAAAAACAACAATATCAACGTCCTTACCAATCATAACGAACACCGCAGCTGCTTGCAACGCTACTTCACCACAACTTTTAACAATAAATCGTTCAATTAATATGAATAAAACTCCCGAATCACTGATCAGTACTTCAACAGGAGAACCTGTTATCTACATCAACGTTTCACAATCAATATCATCAGTAGCTTCAAACAAAAATGTAATTGATGTTCCAATTACCGTTCTTTCAAACAGTAATGCGTTCGGAACAAATCACAACAATGATGTGAGTAATCAAGGAGAGCAGAGTTCCCTGAGATCCATAAGTTCGCCTCTATTAAGTACATATGTCACTGCCTCAAACTCACACAAGGTGCTTCAGACAGAAAAAAATGTATTTCCTATTGCCGACAACGGATTTCTATTGCATTGTTTGGGCTTTATGCCCGATGACAAAGAAGATCCTGAGATATTTCGAGGTAATGACGACCTATTTATTGACAGTATTGGATTTAAAAATATCACACTTAATTCAAGTGAAAAGAGATCTTCTTTGTGTACATTGCCCGCAGCTGTCACACAAGAAGTAAAAAGTCTTGCCAATAAAAATGTTGCCGTCACTTTGGCTCCTCCTTCGTCCCAATTCACTATCAACAAACAGAAACACCAAAATTATAAATCTCATGATAAACACTACAGCTACAAAGAAAGAAATTTTGAAACCAACCCCCATGGTAAAGCACCACCTTTAACTGTAAATTCAGCGCCAAAATTAATTGAAGTAGTGAAATCATCACCAAATGCAAATTTCCAATCAAACACTATACAAAGTTCCGCAAAGACAGGCTTTAGTAACATGAGTTTTGAAGATTTTCCTTCTGATCAGGAAATCGATAGAATGTCAGAGACAATACCCTTTGAAGTTGTTCGCAACGAAAAAATCCTCTTAGAAGCCGAGAAGAAATTTGGATCCTTAAAAAGACGCCATAAACTCTTTTCGTAAAAGCAGTGTGGTAGTTACTTATGGTTTAGCTCTATATGGCACGTATTAATAGAACACTGCTATTTATGTTACATATGAGAGCGCAGTTAATCTCTTTAATATTTTAAATGTATGTTTTTAATTATATTTACAACCGAGCATACACTTGCTCATATATATGAATTTTAATAGAACACTATAGTATGAAATGGATTACCACTACAACTAATTAAGAAAGACTTAATGGAGTCTTTGTAATGCATAGAACCGTGTACAATAAATATATTCATTATCTGCATGGCCAAGCGGCTTTGAAAAAATTATCGTTGTTTAAATAATTGTTATTTCTCAAGAATAATTCAGTTTAATGTCCGATTCACACTGCTTCAAAATTTTTGCTTTTTCTGTTAACGTTTACACAGAAGTTTCGCTTAAAAAAATAGCTGTTTTTTGCTTTGGTTATACATACAAATGGAACGTTGTGGCTAATTGTGATAATTAAAATGGACATTTTGTGGAAAATACATGATTAAGAACAATTTGCAGTGTATGCAAATTATTCTTGCGGCTTCCTTTTTTCATCCCTGCTACTTATTTTATTAATATTTATAAAAAAAATTACAATTTAAAATTTTCTTCAAAATGTTTTGTGCAATGATGAGCTGTTTAATGTCGAGAATGGCCAGAAACCGGTGGACATGACCATGAACTTGGCAGCACAACTCAAAGTATCCCAGTCGTGGCAGAAATTTTTGTTTTCACTTTTGCAGCAGAAACAATTTTGCTTCAAAGTACCCAAAGCAATCCTGAAACTCGGTCATTTGCATGTTGTTGTTGTAAAAATTTCGCAACTTTTTGAGCTGCTTACAAAAAAAGGTTGCATCTGCTCAGTCTGAATCGGGCATAAATTAATATTTGAAAAAACGACTTAAAATGTTCGCTATATAACTTTCAAACTAAGACTAATCCAATTAGTACTTGTTCCGATCGGATGGCTCATGGCATGTCTAGCAGCACATATGAAGATACCACAAAATTGGTCGATTCGTGGATGCCTCAAAAGCTGCCAGAAATATGGAAAAAAGTAGTTGCCTAGCTGAGGACAATACTTTTAATAAAACATAATAAATGTTTAATTAAAATTGGCGGAAACTACCCTACAATCCACACAGCCTTTTATTATTGCTTATATAGAAGACATGTATGTACACAATATAATAGTTTTTTTTTTTTTGTTAATAGCTGGCAGTATTTATTTTGTTTATTGATTTTCCATCTTTTCCGCCTTATTAATTATGGTTCTGATTCTGGGCTCTCAACGCACGGCTCTATGTGTGTTACAATTTCCAAGCCAAACCTGTTCAAATTTGTTTAAAAAGTATAATAATGATTTTAGGGTTTTTCACGAATCGTCGTAAACGATATTTTTTCAATGACCTCAATTTCGTGAACGATCCGTTTTGTTTGCACTTCATAAGCCAGCAGTTGTCATTAACAAACTGCCAGTTGAATTCAAACAAACTATTGAAAATGCCAAGATAAGCAAATTTATTGAAATAAATACAGAAATTATTTACATTGGATACATTGAGAGCCTCCACAAACCTGATTCAAAATTTTTGTATTACGACGATGACGTAAAAACGTCTTTCATATCTGTCATTGCTCAGTAGAGAGCAGTGCTGTTCAATCATTTTTGTTCCCTGAGTCACATTGGAAAAAACGCTGTGAGTTGGGCAGCAGGTGGAAAAAAAAAAATCAACGGCAGTGCCAAGGACAGTGCAGTACATTCAGGATTCACTCAGGCCGCGGTTTGAACATCTCTAGTATAGAAAGTAAATTGTTTCGAGAAATGGACATCGGAGAAATCATAAATGATTTTGCCTTTAAAAAAGCCACGTAAAGTGTCTTTCACTTAAATCTCGCAAGTCTATCAACTGTTCCTAATTGCTCATCGGTCGTCAGAAAAATAATAAATAGGGTATTCACGAGATGAATCATCGAAAATTGTCTACGGTAGCAAATTTAATAGCTCTCGTGAAGGACAAATGGTGCTTGCACTTAGCAAATCAGCTCCTTTTTTATTGCAATTGGTTCTGTTTTGAATTTTTTTGGCGCGTTGTGATTTTACCGTATGATTGGGCAGACTTGCCAATTCATAAAACAGGCAGCCCTCACTTTGCTACGGTTTTCGAAAGTTTTCGATACTCAATTGGTCAGCAAATTTTCTATCCGACGAAATTTTTTTTTGCATACACCCAGGGTCGCTTTGAGTTTACTACGTAGACGATTTTCGACGTTTTCGACATCTCGTGAATACCATAAAATTGTTTTAAAAAAATACAAAAAAAATAGCATGTATCGAATTGCTTTTTTAAATATAAGAATAAAATTATCTAAAGATATATACATATACATACACACCTGGCATAAGTAATAAGTAAATGCAATTTTCATTTCTTTCCACCCCTTTTTTTTTTTACTTTTCTGGTTGTGTGGATGTCGTAAACCGTTTTCAATCTATAGATTACGATGTGGCAAAACTTTTGCAAGCAAGAAATGATTTGGGACTTCCCCCATTTTTGTGATAGCTAAAATTTAGTAAAAAAAAGACAAATTTACCTGGCAAATTTGGGTCGTCGCGGACAGAGTCCAACAGCTCGTCCGCATGTTAATGCGAACAATTTTGGTACGAATTTCGCGGCAGGAGCCAATCGATATGTTTAGGTCCTCAGCAACTTCCCTAACGGTAATTCGACGATTGGCCAATACTATTTTCTTCACTTCATCAAAGTTTTCGTCTGTTGTTCACGTGCTCGGCCGTCCGGCACGCTCTTCGTCGTTCTCATCTTCTCGGCCTCTGAGAACATTTTGTACCACCGATAAATGTTGCTTCGGTGCAAGGTAGCTTCACCATATGCCACAGTCAACATTCGGAATACGTCCGCGTACTTTTGATTTTCACACAAAATTTAATAGGCGAAAATCAAAGACGAGCCAAAACACGTGCAAGCAAAACAGCTGTCAAAAATTAACTAAACATTCAAAATGGCAGACATTGTCAGCATAAGTGAGGGACATGAGTATCAAAATAACGCCACAAGAAAATCGAATACACGTAACCCTTGGAAATTCAAAAATCGCGATACTTTTTGAACAAACCTCGTAGATATATTATATATATAATTTTATTTTGCGTAGAAGGCGATCTGGTCCTTAATTACCACCCAATTTTCTATGCAAAGTTGTATAACATACCATGGACATCCTGTCATTAGGCGCAATTTCTTATTCTGCAAGACTTGCACTCTCTTCCGTTGGGATTTAGCTGCGGTTCCCCAAATCTGGATGACGTATCTCCAAACAATCAATCAATGATTTGAGCACAGTTTATGTGCGCTTCTTCCGTTGAGCAACCAGTGAAGGCTTTTTTATTTTCTTTCGATAGTAACACCGACGTAGTATGCTGACACTATAACAACTTCGGCATAGCCAAAGTTAATCTTCTTTTTACTGGTTTCGAATTGTTGTACAATGCAATCAAGAGGTTGAGAATCACATAATAAATTCACAATGTTAGCAAGCCCCGCTTTGCGAAGGTTTGCTAAGTTTACCATAGAATTTAAAGCCTTTTCACACTGAGGCATGGTTAAATCAATGGTGATGCGGCACTGAACTGTCTCAAAATCGACAACACCCATAAGAAAATGTGACGTCATTCAGGGGTTGTTGTTGTAGAATGTGATGTCATTCAGAACTTAAGGATGGTCAGTCGTGTTAGTGTTGTGCAATTTCTGCCTTTTTTAAGGCCATTTTCGACTGTCTCTCCAAGACCAAAAAACCACCAAGTGTGACCCGGGACAGCGGAGCTTTTGCATCGATCAGTTCAGTGCTGCCAAGCTGCAAATCCCAAATCGCCTGAGCTTTTTCCATAAAATAATAAATCAGCATCTAATCTGCTTCTTCCTAATATATGCCCAACATTATTATGTCAAAACCTACGCCAAAAAAGAGGTTAGCCGATTCCTCGGCAAAAGAAAATCCTTACAAAAGTCTGGGTATCAGAGCTAAATGTGGAAGATTTGAAGACAGTTATACAAGAAGAGAATATCGACAGAAGTGAAAAGTTGGATTTGATAAACGGCACGGTTGCATCCTTAATAAATCAAGAGCTAAAGCCTTCTAGTAATATAATCACAATGTTAGATTCCTTGGAAAATATTTTTGATGACTTATCTGCCAAGCATGGCTCCATTCCAATTATAATTGGAGGAGATTTCAACGTCCGAGTAGGCTTAGAATTAAATTGGAAATTATTTCCGGCAATTACCTGAAGCCTAAATCAATAAAGGGACTCGCTAGATAAGACTTTAAATGTGCGCGGTATCTATGCAACTTCATGGACAACAACGGGTCTTTCTTACTAAACGGTCGCACCCCTGGTGATTTAAAGGAAATTACACCTACTCGAACAGTAACAGTGCTAGTACCATAGATCTAATCTTGGCAAATGTGAATGCAATTCCTTACATTTCTAAGCTACAAGTTCTATATGAGGCAACTGGCTCTGATCACTTCCCATTATTACATAATATCTCAAATTCAAATCTTGAAAAGCCAATTCCGATTCCTAACTTAAGCAAAAGTAAAAAGAAAAGTTCTGAAATGGAACGCTCTTAAATCTCCAGAGTACTTCATTCTATTAAAACAGTTAAGACTTCCCGTAGAGCTTTCTGGGGATAGCAGTAAATCCCTAATCAATTTTCAAAACGATCACACTTAACTTCACAAACAGCAAAAAGAATGTAAACAATGCTCTAAAGCAGTGCAAATTATCAAACTTCGATCCTATTGATAATGCTTCATTTCACCTCGCAAAGCAACGTTATAAAAACCTAGTTCACCACAAAAAAGAACAATACTTTGCAAATATCAAAAACAAATTTGCAAATGTGAATAGTTCATCAGACTTTTGGAGTGTAATCCGGTCTTACAAAATAAACCATTCTAATTCCAACCCAATATCTCTTACGGAATGGGAAAAATTCTATTCAAATATCTACCCACCTCGTTCAGATGTAGCAATTTCAATATGTGGTACCTTTGATTGCTTCCTATATTCTGAAATTTTTTTCCATATTTATTTACGCAATAATTCATAGTTATACAATTAATTCTTAATTTTCACAACTGTTTGATCCTCTTGGATGGCTGAATCCTTTGGTTGTACTATGAAACATTTTTATGCAACAGCTTTGGTTACTGAAAGGTGACTGGGATGAAGAATTGCCACCTGACATTCAAAACCAATGGAAAATCTTTCGAGAAGAATTAAAATAGGTAAATAAGTGTACCATACCTAGGGCAGTTTTTTCTGGTGCTGAGATTTCTTCTATTGAACTCTGTGGATTTTCTGATGCTTCGCAAAGAGCTTACGGTGGTGTTGTTTATTGTAGGGCAATGGATAATTCAGGGACTGTCTACGTAAATCTTATCGCCGCGAAGTCGAAGGTGGCTGTGTTGCCTAGGTTAGAGTTGAACGTGGCATTGTTAACAGTGCAGTTGGTTGAGAAAATTCATGCGTGTTTGCCTATGCCGGTGCATAAACGAAAATATTTCACAGACTCAACTATTGTATTATGTTTTCCATATTTATTTACCGAATAATTCATAGTTATACAATTTTCTTAATTTGATTTTTTACAGAGTTTAGTTGTAACCTTGAGACTTCACTACTGAAAAATTGTTTTTTTGTTTTTTACTTAAGTTATATTTACATACTTTACTTGCTTTACTTTGATTTAATTAAGGAAAAGGGGAAAAAACCTTAAAACTAGTTAATTTATACTAAAACTTAACTAACTTAACTAAACAATTAAGGTTTTGGTACTTAAATCTAATCAGATCAATTAGAGAACTAAGAACCACATTATAAGCTATCTTATATAATACATTTTATTACATAAGTAAATTACGATTATTAAAATTTATGTTGTATTGAACTATTTTTTCTTGTATTGTTCTTACATTGGCTTTTTCATGTAATCGTGTAGTGAAAAAAAATGGAATGGTTCAGTATCATTTTAAGCAAACCAAATCCATATAGTGAAATTGGCTGAATATCGATTTGAATCTTATGAGTTTGTTGTCCAGTGAAAGTTGTGATTTCCGGTTTAAGAGCGGATAATGTATACAAATGGTTTTGTTTATTTTATCCAGAGTTTTACCAATGTGTACATTAAATGTAAATTTTTTGTCTAAGTGTAATCCTAGATATCGTACGCTATTAGTCCAATAAATTCAGTATTATTAATATTTAGATTAGCATTGGGTAAGTGTATACTTTTCCTCCTTCTTGTGAAGTAGATCGCACTAGTCTTGCTAATATTTAACAAAATTTTCCATTTTTTGTAATAATTATCCAGGACAATTAAAGAGTTTTGAAGGGTATTTTGTATATCTGCATACATGATACCCGTACAGTACAGCGCAGTGTCGTCTGCAAAAGTGGAAACAGTGCAGTTATCAAAAATAGATACACCTATACATTATACAAAATCGGACCCAAGACAGATCCCTGCGGTACCCCAGCAGTAATATTCTTAGCGTGGGATTGAATTCCACTTAACTCGACGAAAAACTGTCGGTGGGTGAGAAAACTTTGCACAATTTTTGTAAGGTAAACAGGCGTGTTTGTAATCATCAATTTGTGTATCATGCCATACATATTGTCATTTTAGGGTAAGATTCAAGCTTTAATTTAAGCATAAGTTGAAGTCTCGAACACGTCAGGTTTCTGAGAAAAGTGGAAATCAAAACACCCAAAAACACGCTTTTTTGGGTTTTTACCCCCAATTTTCCCAAAATCATGACGTGATGGGCACTTTTGGACCCCAGATTCGTGTTCAGCGCTCAAAAATACATCGGAAACCATTCTCATATCAAAAAAGAAAAAAAAAAAAGTGAATTTTGTAGACCTGTGTAATCTATACATAAAATCTTTTAATAAAACTATTAGAAAATGTCGAATCCTTCTTACCAATCTATTTGTTTTTAACTACATCAAGGTACTTAATTTCATTCACAGGTAAATATATTGGCATTAATACATACACTAGTAACAGTTCCAAATCGATCACAACTGCTTCAGACTTGGCAACAGCCTGTGTTACAACTTCTTCGACATCCTCTAAGTGGCTATTACCCTCGACAATGGAAATCTTAAGCGAGGAAAAGTCTTCACTTGTAAAAAATCTAAAAATAGACTCGGATATTGGTAATAGTGATAAAATAAAAGGTGTAGGTCAAAGTAAATTTGGTCATAATACACCTTCAACGCCAGTGAGCACTGGATATGTAAAATTTCCGTTGGAAGATCGAAATAAGTATGAAAAATTACGCAGTAATGATAACCCTACGTCTGATGATTCCGACTGTGAATTTTTTGTAGAAGATCCAAATAGCATTAACACAAGCAAGAAGGCAATATTTAAGCAGATTGTGACGAACAATATACCAGACACTTTACACAAATTTCAACAGGCTGCGTATCAAAAGGTAGACAAAATGAATCAGCCTATTGTAAAAAAATTATGTCAATCGACTTCAAAACGGCCGTCATTTGCATCCCAGCAAGCTGTGCAGCAAATGAACCAGGCTCTCGAGCAAAATGAGCAGCACCATACGACTATCATTACATCAGTCGTAGCAGTTTCATCCAAAACCAAAACTGATAACGATGTTGATTCTATTGGTTCAGCAAGTGACTTACGCGCGGAAGATGATGACCATTTTAACGAAAACAGTTTAAAAGTTACAAGATTCCGTCGCATCATAGGAGACAATGATTGTACTAGTGAGAGTGTAAAAACTTGTAGTTCCTCGGCATACCACGCAGAGTGTGAGAGCCTTACAACGTATGATGATGACACTAGACGTATGCAGGTTAAAGTGCGGATGCGTAAAAAGGATCGATCAAATGATTCTGATGCTGATTGCATTCCTATCTGCAAGGAAACTAAATTGAGCCCCGTCTCAAATGATTTCCTGCATACATTTGGTGATAAACCTTTATTGCTTGACGATGAACTGGATTATGGCTCAGGCAACTCCAGCGATACGAAATATAGGAATTTTTCTGACTCGGAAAAACTATTTCAAGAAGAAAAACAAAAAAAAATGGGTGAAGAAATTGATGTATTTGCTTTGGCTCCGTTTAAAATACCTGTTATCCGCAAGAAGGAACAAGCAATGCATTTGGACAATGAACGACTACAACAGAATCCTGAGCTGTGGATCTCTTCATCAGTTAAGAGCAGAAATGAACAGTTATCTTTAAATGCTGGTTTAGTAAACAAACCAAATTTATGTTCACCACAACTTGATGAATTCAACGAGACCATTTTTAACCCATTTGTGGGTCCTTCAATAGAAGATTTGTCGGAGCATCGGAATAAGCCAATGTTTCTGCAAAATTCAACCAATTATGGTAACGAAGCTAGCTTAATTCAAGAAAATATACTCTTAAGTGACATCTCACAGTACGATATTTTTGGTTCCGAGCCATTTCCAAAGGTAGTATTTAATAGCATTAATGATGAACCCAGAGATCAGCAATATGCTCAAAATATTGGTTCGAACACGATTTCCTCTTTAGAAGCTATCCAATCAAAAACAGCAATATCAACGTCCTTACCAATCATAACGAACACCGCAGCTGCTTGCAACGCTACTTCACCACAACTTTTAACAATAAATCGTTCAATTAATATGAATAAAACTCCCGAATCACTGATCAGTACTTCAACAGGAGAACCTGTTATCTACATCAACGTTTCACAATCAATATCATCAGTAGCTTCAAACAAAAATGTAATTGATGTTCCAATTACCGTTCTTTCAAACAGTAATGCGTTCGGAACAAATCACAACAATGATGTGAGTAATCAAGGAGAGCAGAGTTCCCTGAGATCCATAAGTTCGCCTCTATTAAGTACATATGTCACTGCCTCAAACTCACACAAGGTGCTTCAGACAGAAAAAAATGTATTTCCTATTGCCGACAACGGATTTCTATTGCATTGTTTGGGCTTTATGCCCGATGACAAAGAAGATCCTGAGATATTTCGAGGTAATGACGACCTATTTATTGACAGTATTGGATTTAAAAATATCACACTTAATTCAAGTGAAAAGAGATCTTCTTTGTGTACATTGCCCGCAGCTGTCACACAAGAAGTAAAAAGTCTTGCCAATAAAAATGTTGCCGTCACTTTGGCTCCTCCTTCGTCCCAATTCACTATCAACAAACAGAAACACCAAAATTATAAATCTCATGATAAACACTACAGCTACAAAGAAAGAAATTTTGAAACCAACCCCCATGGTAAAGCACCACCTTTAACTGTAAATTCAGCGCCAAAATTAATTGAAGTAGTGAAATCATCACCAAATGCAAATTTCCAATCAAACACTATACAAAGTTCCGCAAAGACAGGCTTTAGTAACATGAGTTTTGAAGATTTTCCTTCTGATCAGGAAATCGATAGAATGTCAGAGACAATACCCTTTGAAGTTGTTCGCAACGAAAAAATCCTCTTAGAAGCCGAGAAGAAATTTGGATCCTTAAAAAGACGCCATAAACTCTTTTCGTAAAAGCAGTGTGGTAGTTACTTATGGTTTAGCTCTATATGGCACGTATTAATAGAACACTGCTATTTATGTTACATATGAGAGCGCAGTTAATCTCTTTAATATTTTAAATGTATGTTTTTAATTATATTTACAACCGAGCATACACTTGCTCATATATATGAATTTTAATAGAACACTATAGTATGAAATGGATTACCACTACAACTAATTAAGAAAGACTTAATGGAGTCTTTGTAATGCATAGAACCGTGTACAATAAATATATTCATTATCTGCATGGCCAAGCGGCTTTGAAAAAATTATCGTTGTTTAAATAATTGTTATTTCTCAAGAATAATTCAGTTTAATGTCCGATTCACACTGCTTCAAAATTTTTGCTTTTTCTGTTAACGTTTACACAGAAGTTTCGCTTAAAAAAATAGCTGTTTTTTGCTTTGGTTATACATACAAATGGAACGTTGTGGCTAATTGTGATAATTAAAATGGACATTTTGTGGAAAATACATGATTAAGAACAATTTGCAGTGTATGCAAATTATTCTTGCGGCTTCCTTTTTTCATCCCTGCTACTTATTTTATTAATATTTATAAAAAAAATTACAATTTAAAATTTTCTTCAAAATGTTTTGTGCAATGATGAGCTGTTTAATGTCGAGAATGGCCAGAAACCGGTGGACATGACCATGAACTTGGCAGCACAACTCAAAGTATCCCAGTCGTGGCAGAAATTTTTGTTTTCACTTTTGCAGCAGAAACAATTTTGCTTCAAAGTACCCAAAGCAATCCTGAAACTCGGTCATTTGCATGTTGTTGTTGTAAAAATTTCGCAACTTTTTGAGCTGCTTACAAAAAAAGGTTGCATCTGCTCAGTCTGAATCGGGCATAAATTAATATTTGAAAAAACGACTTAAAATGTTCGCTATATAACTTTCAAACTAAGACTAATCCAATTAGTACTTGTTCCGATCGGATGGCTCATGGCATGTCTAGCAGCACATATGAAGATACCACAAAATTGGTCGATTCGTGGATGCCTCAAAAGCTGCCAGAAATATGGAAAAAAGTAGTTGCCTAGCTGAGGACAATACTTTTAATAAAACATAATAAATGTTTAATTAAAATTGGCGGAAACTACCCTACGATCCACACAGCCTTTTATTATTGCTTATATAGAAGACATGTATGTACACAATATAATAGTTTTTTTTTTTTTGTTAATAGCTGGCAGTATTTATTTTGTTTATTGATTTTCCATCTTTTCCGCCTTATTAATTATGGTTCTGATTCTGGGCTCTCAACGCACGGCTCTATGTGTGTTACAATTTCCAAGCCAAACCTGTTCAAATTTGTTTAAAAAGTATAATAATGATTTTAGGGTTTTTCACGAATCGTCGTAAACGATATTTTTTCAATGACCTCAATTTCGTGAACGATCCGTTTTGTTTGCACTTCATAAGCCAGCAGTTGTCATTAACAAACTGCCAGTTGAATTCAAACAAACTATTGAAAATGCCAAGATAAGCAAATTTATTGAAATAAATACAGAAATTATTTACATTGGATACATTGAGAGCCTCCACAAACCTGATTCAAAATTTTTGTATTACGACGATGACGTAAAAACGTCTTTCATATCTGTCATTGCTCAGTAGAGAGCAGTGCTGTTCAATCATTTTTGTTCCCTGAGTCACATTGGAAAAAACGCTGTGAGTTGGGCAGCAGGTGGAAAAAAAAAAATCAACGGCAGTGCCAAGGACAGTGCAGTACATTCAGGATTCACTCAGGCCGCGGTTTGAACATCTCTAGTATAGAAAGTAAATTGTTTCGAGAAATGGACATCGGAGAAATCATAAATGATTTTGCCTTTAAAAAAGCCACGTAAAGTGTCTTTCACTTAAATCTCGCAAGTCTATCAACTGTTCCTAATTGCTCATCGGTCGTCAGAAAAATAATAAATAGGGTATTCACGAGATGAATCATCGAAAATTGTCTACGGTAGCAAATTTAATAGCTCTCGTGAACGACAAATGGTGCTTGCACTTAGCAAATCAGCTCCTTTTTTATTGCAATTGGTTCTGTTTTGAATTTTTTTGGCGCGTTGTGATTTTACCGTATGATTGGGCAGACTTGCCAATTCATAAAACAGGCAGCCCTCACTTTGCTACGGTTTTCGAAAGTTTTCGATACTCAATTGGTCAGCAAATTTTCTATCCGACGAAATTTTTTTTTGCATACACCCAGGGTCGCTTTGAGTTTACTACGTAGACGATTTTCGACGTTTTCGACATCTCGTGAATACCCTAAAATTGTTTTAAAAAAATACAAAAAAAATAGCATGTATCGAATTGCTTTTTTAAATATAAGAATAAAATTATCTAAAGATATATACATATACATACACACCTGGCATAAGTAATAAGTAAATGCAATTTTCATTTCTTTCCACCCCTTTTTTTTTTTACTTTTCTGGTTGTGTGGATGTCGTAAACCGTTTTCAATCTATAGATTACGATGTGGCAAAACTTTTGCAAGCAAGAAATGATTTGGGACTTCCCCCATTTTTGTGATAGCTAAAATTTAGTAAAAAAAAGACAAATTTACCTGGCAAATTTGGGTCGTCGCGGACAGAGTCCAACAGCTCGTCCGCATGTTAATGCGAACAATTTTGGTACGAATTTCGAGGCAGGAGCCAATCGATATGTTTAGGTCCTCAGCAACTTCCCTAACGGTAATTCGACGATTGGCCAATACTATTTTCTTCACTTCATCAAAGTTTTCGTCTGTTGTTCACGTGCTCGGCCGTCCGGCACGCTCTTCGTCGTTCTCATCTTCTCGGCCTCTGAGAACATTTTGTACCACCGATAAATGTTGCTTCGGTGCAAGGTAGCTTCACCATATGCCACAGTCAACATTCGGAATACGTCCGCGTACTTTTGATTTTCACACAAAATTTAATAGGCGAAAATCAAAGACGAGCCAAAACACGTGCAAGCAAAACAGCTGTCAAAAATTAACTAAACATTCAAAATGGCAGACATTGTCAGCATAAGTGAGGGACATGAGTATCAAAATAACGCCACAAGAAAATCGAATACACGTAACCCTTGGAAATTCAAAAATCGCGATACTTTTTGAACAAACCTCGTAGATATATTATATATATAATTTTATTTTGCGTAGAAGGCGATCTGGTCCTTAATTACCACCCAATTTTCTATGCAAAGTTGTATAACATACCATGGACATCCTGTCATTAGGCGCAATTTCTTATTCTGCAAGACTTGCACTCTCTTCCGTTGGGATTTAGCTGCGGTTCCCCAAATCTGGATGACGTATCTCCAAACAATCAATCAATGATTTGAGCACAGTTTATGTGCGCTTCTTCCGTTGAGCAACCAGTGAAGGCTTTTTTATTTTCTTTCGATAGTAACACCGACGTAGTATGCTGACACTATAACAACTTCGGCATAGCCAAAGTTAATCTTCTTTTTACTGGTTTCGAATTGTTGTACAATGCAATCAAGAGGTTGAGAATCACATAATAAATTCACAATGTTAGCAAGCCCCGCTTTGCGAAGGTTTGCTAAGTTTACCATAGAATTTAAAGCCTTTTCACACTGAGGCATGGTTAAATCAATGGTGATGCGGCACTGAACTGTCTCAAAATCGACAACACCCATAAGAAAATGTGACGTCATTCAGGGGTTGTTGTTGTAGAATGTGATGTCATTCAGAACTTAAGGATGGTCAGTCGTGTTAGTGTTGTGCAATTTCTGCCTTTTTTAAGGCCATTTTCGACTGTCTCTCCAAGACCAAAAAACCACCAAGTGTGACCCGGGACAGCGGAGCTTTTGCATCGATCAGTTCAGTGCTGCCAAGCTGCAAATCCCAAATCGCCTGAGCTTTTTCCATAAAATAATAAATCAGCATCTAATCTGCTTCTTCCTAATATATGCCCAACATTATTATGTCAAAACCTACGCCAAAAAAGAGGTTAGCCGATTCCTCGGCAAAAGAAAATCCTTACAAAAGTCTGGGTATCAGAGCTAAATGTGGAAGATTTGAAGACAGTTATACAAGAAGAGAATATCGACAGAAGTGAAAAGTTGGATTTGATAAACGGCACGGTTGCATCCTTAATAAATCAAGAGCTAAAGCCTTCTAGTAATATAATCACAATGTTAGATTCCTTGGAAAATATTTTTGATGACTTATCTGCCAAGCATGGCTCCATTCCAATTATAATTGGAGGAGATTTCAACGTCCGAGTAGGCTTAGAATTAAATTGGAAATTATTTCCGGCAATTACCTGAAGCCTAAATCAATAAAGGGACTCGCTAGATAAGACTTTAAATGTGCGCGGTATCTATGCAACTTCATGGACAACAACGGGTCTTTCTTACTAAACGGTCGCACCCCTGGTGATTTAAAGGAAATTACACCTACTCGAACAGTAACAGTGCTAGTACCATAGATCTAATCTTGGCAAATGTGAATGCAATTCCTTACATTTCTAAGCTACAAGTTCTATATGAGGCAACTGGCTCTGATCACTTCCCATTATTACATAATATCTCAAATTCAAATCTTGAAAAGCCAATTCCGATTCCTAACTTAAGCAAAAGTAAAAAGAAAAGTTCTGAAATGGAACGCTCTTAAATCTCCAGAGTACTTCATTCTATTAAAACAGTTAAGACTTCCCGTAGAGCTTTCTGGGGATAGCAGTAAATCCCTAATCAATTTTCAAAACGATCACACTTAACTTCACAAACAGCAAAAAGAATGTAAACAATGCTCTAAAGCAGTGCAAATTATCAAACTTCGATCCTATTGATAATGCTTCATTTCACCTCGCAAAGCAACGTTATAAAAACCTAGTTCACCACAAAAAAGAACAATACTTTGCAAATATCAAAAACAAATTTGCAAATGTGAATAGTTCATCAGACTTTTGGAGTGTAATCCGGTCTTACAAAATAAACCATTCTAATTCCAACCCAATATCTCTTACGGAATGGGAAAAATTCTATTCAAATATCTACCCACCTCGTTCAGATGTAGCAATTTCAATATGTGGTACCTTTGATTGCTTCCTATATTCTGAAATTTTTTTCCATATTTATTTACGCAATAATTCATAGTTATACAATTAATTCTTAATTTTCACAACTGTTTGATCCTCTTGGATGGCTGAATCCTTTGGTTGTACTATGAAACATTTTTATGCAACAGCTTTGGTTACTGAAAGGTGACTGGGATGAAGAATTGCCACCTGACATTCAAAACCAATGGAAAATCTTTCGAGAAGAATTAAAATAGGTAAATAAGTGTACCATACCTAGGGCAGTTTTTTCTGGTGCTGAGATTTCTTCTATTGAACTCTGTGGATTTTCTGATGCTTCGCAAAGAGCTTACGGTGGTGTTGTTTATTGTAGGGCAATGGATAATTCAGGGACTGTCTACGTAAATCTTATCGCCGCGAAGTCGAAGGTGGCTGTGTTGCCTAGGTTAGAGTTGAACGTGGCATTGTTAACAGTGCAGTTGGTTGAGAAAATTCATGCGTGTTTGCCTATGCCGGTGCATAAACGAAAATATTTCACAGACTCAACTATTGTATTATGTTTTCCATATTTATTTACCGAATAATTCATAGTTATACAATTTTCTTAATTTGATTTTTTACAGAGTTTAGTTGTAACCTTGAGACTTCACTACTGAAAAATTGTTTTTTTGTTTTTTACTTAAGTTATATTTACATACTTTACTTGCTTTACTTTGATTTAATTAAGGAAAAGGGGAAAAAACCTTAAAACTAGTTAATTTATACTAAAACTTAACTAACTTAACTAAACAATTAAGGTTTTGGTACTTAAATCTAATCAGATCAATTAGAGAACTAAGAACCACATTATAAGCTATCTTATATAATACATTTTATTACATAAGTAAATTACGATTATTAAAATTTATGTTGTATTGAACTATTTTTTCTTGTATTGTTCTTACATTGGCTTTTTCATGTAATCGTGTAGTGAAAAAAAATGGAATGGTTCAGTATCATTTTAAGCAAACCAAATCCATATAGTGAAATTGGCTGAATATCGATTTGAATCTTATGAGTTTGTTGTCCAGTGAAAGTTGTGATTTCCGGTTTAAGAGCGGATAATGTATACAAATGGTTTTGTTTATTTTATCCAGAGTTTTACCAATGTGTACATTAAATGTAAATTTTTTGTCTAAGTGTAATCCTAGATATCGTACGCTATTAGTCCAATAAATTCAGTATTATTAATATTTAGATTAGCATTGGGTAAGTGTATACTTTTCCTCCTTCTTGTGAAGTAGATCGCACTAGTCTTGCTAATATTTAACAAAATTTTCCATTTTTTGTAATAATTATCCAGGACAATTAAAGAGTTTTGAAGGGTATTTTGTATATCTGCATACATGATACCCGTACAGTACAGCGCAGTGTCGTCTGCAAAAGTGGAAACAGTGCAGTTATCAAAAATAGATACACCTATACATTATACAAAATCGGACCCAAGACAGATCCCTGCGGTACCCCAGCAGTAATATTCTTAGCGTGGGATTGAATTCCACTTAACTCGACGAAAAACTGTCGGTGGGTGAGAAAACTTTGCACAATTTTTGTAAGGTAAACAGGCGTGTTTGTAATCATCAATTTGTGTATCATGCCATACAGTATCAAAAGCTGCTTGAATATCTAAAGTAACTAGACCGATTGACTTCTTATCATGCATATTCTGCTTAATAAAATGTTTAAGCTTAAGAAGAGGATTAATGCAACACATATGGGCCCTGAAATCAAATAAGAGTTAATGGTATAATAGAATGTGCTTCTAGTTGCAAGTTAAGCTTCTGCCGTAAGATTTTTTCGAATATTTTCGAGAAGCAGCATAATAAACTGTTAGGACGGTAGTTTTCAGGCAAGTCAGGTGGGTTCCCTGGTTTTGGAATGGCTATGATTTTAGCAGTTTTCCATGATTTTGGGAAGTAACCAATTTGAAGGCAATATTTAAAGATGGAAGCAAGAAAACGGGTAACACTAAGTGGTAAGTTTTTTATACAAATATTAGGAATATTGTCCAAACCCGGGGATTTCTTCGTCTTCAGTGAGTGAATTATATTTTTAACATCATCAGATGATACAGATGGTGCATAAAACAAATGATGATTGTTGAGTTCACTCACAGAAACCCTAATAGCGCGCATGGTTACGCTTTCTGAAAGTGACTCAGTTACTTTGTGTTTTTCTTGGAATATATCTGCAAGTATATTAGCTTTTTCTTGCCTAGTATAGAACAATCTATCATTGTATACGAAACTTGGTACAAATTGGTTATTGTTTTTGGTAAGTTTTGTTACTTTCCAAAAACTTTTGGAGTGTATACCTAGATTCATAATCTTATTGTTCCAAATAATGTTATTATGTACATTTATTTGTTGTTTAATTTGATAATTAAGATAATTTATTTGGGTTTTACAGATAGGTTGCCTTGTTTTAAACCAATGTCTTCTCACTACGTTTCTCTTTTTAATAAGCTCAGTGATGTTATTATGCAACTTCTTTCAAATTTTTTTAAAAGACTTCGTAGGCACTGTAATTTCGAGTGCAGAGGATACTTCAGTTGTAAGTGAGTCAACCATTTTATCAATCAACTCAATGGTGGGAAGCGCAGTATGGTGAAACTGCATGTCAGTAAAATTGCAGTTCAAGATTTAAAAAGTTTCCAAAGCTACCTTAGCAATTACCGGAAGATGATCCGATGCAAGGTCTTTACAGGATATCGGTTCAGTTATAAAGTTAGGAGAGTTTGTAATAAAAAGGTCTAGTGTTGAGGGTTTTGCTTTGTAGCTTGCTGGAATATACGTTGAATCTTTTGGGTACAAAATTGAAAATATGTCAATGTAGGACAGTTCATAAAGGATATTCCCCCAACAGTTAGCCTTACCGCATTTTCACAATCTATTTATGCAGTTTAAGTCACCACCAAATATATAGTGACAACTTATGCATGAAATTTAAGAAAATCGGTGTTGAAACAGCTTTTTTTGTGGTTGTTGTCATTCGACGGAGTGCATGATCTATTTAAACATTTTGCCAATGATCCATGAAAGTAAACTGAAAACAGTTTAATTATATTTTGCGAGTCTATATAAACTTCTACTCCTATATTTTCAATTAAGTGTGTATTTACACTCGGAACTTCCCTATGCTTCAGTTCATTACTTATAGCTAATGAAATTACAATTCAGGAAATTAAAGTAGTTTAGAGCTCTATGAAGAATAATAAGGTCCAAGGTCCCGACTTGATATGCAGCGAATTTTATAAAGTTCTGCCACCTGAAGGCATATTTTTCCTATATGGCTTGTTTAACAATATCATTAAGTACGGGACAACCCGTGAATCGTGGGTTTGCTCGGCTCTTACCTTGTTCCATAAAAATTGATGATAAAAATAATAATTATAGAAGGATCGCACTTTGTAATTCCGTTGCTAAAATTTTCATCTCAATATTATCCCAGAGACTTACTGCCTGCGCAAATACTAACAAGGCATTACACGAAACGCAAAATGGTTTTCGAAACAAAAGAAGCTGTATCGATAATATTTTTGTGCTGCAATCTGCCAATCATCTCCACCTTAGACATCAAAAAGCTACTGCTTTCGCTCTATTCATCGACTTCCGCAGAGCATTTGATTCTGTTAAGCATAATCTATAATGGCAAAAACTCTACACAATAAGCGTCATCGTTTGTAATTAATATTAATGGGTCTACCTCTAAAAGTATTCCAGTTACGGAAGGTGTGCTTCAGGTTGAAATCCTTAGTCCCCTTCTTTTCATCTTGTTTATCTCAGATTTTGAGGAAACACTACCACCCAGGTATATTGCTTTAGAAAAGTATTGTGAAAGAAATCAATTACAGATTAACACAAAAAAACTCAAATTATTTACTTTAGGAAAGGTGTAACCTTTTCTAGTTCTGCACTAGGTGCGGCTTATTAAGTAGATGCAAAGCTGATTCTTGGGATGGGAAAATTAAACTTTTCGAAAGTGTAGTTTCCTCAACTCTTGTTTGTGTTTGAGGTACTTCAATCAGCTAGAGATTGTCCAAACCTCCTGTTATAAAAAACTTTTGGTCTTATCGAAATACACATCAAATTCACGTCTAAGGTTACAGTTGTGAATTTATAAAGTTGTCTCTATGATTTTTAAGGCTGCCTGGAACTATATACATAGTTAAAATTCTTCAAATGGAGCATTGGTTGCTTAAAATTACCCTCCTCAGGCTAATCCATCTCCATCGGCAAACAACAGCGATAAGTGAATATAATTGGGTAACCCAATTCAACAGTTTTCTGGAAAAAATTGGTTTATCAGGTATGTGGACTCGAGTAATCCAGAAACCTGGCTTGTTATGAAAGCTTAGCTATTGAACGTTTTAATATAATTACTTAAAATTATAAGATCACTGACGGATAAGGCGGCCCCGTACTTCTCGTATCGTAATCATTTTTTTATGCGCAAAACTTTCGCGCAATTTCGCCTATCTTCCAAATATGCTCTTAGATTTTGCATTTAAGGCATAACTAATAAAATTGACCAAAACAGTATATGCAGACAGTGCAGTCTCATACTTTAGAATCGATACAGCACGTTATCCTTGATTGTCCTGGAAGTAAGAATTTACTACTTAGACGACCTAATCAACCTAGCTAATGGAAATATTAATATTTTAGCCAACTTCATGGACCCGCACCCGATCAAAATGATTTTCTATTTTTTAGTTGTATGTCTTAGACTTACAGCTTCAAATTTAAATGATAAGTACTTATACAAATTACCTTAGAAATTCTTTTCATAATTTTAAAACTCACTACATGTATTTTTTAGTACAGTTTATAGTTAATATCTGTTACAAGCTTTTAGTTTAAAGCAGATAATTGAATAAATATAAATAAAATATATAACTCCTAAGTATTTGGCCTTGTCTGAAAGATGAAGCAGTTTTCCATTCAGAAGAGGAAGGTGGAAAGTCGGTATTTTAGTCTTCGTTGTGAAAAGTATCAGTTCCGTCTTGTTGGGGTAACGTTTAGTCCATATCCTGTGAGATTGGAAATTTGTCAAAAGCGGATCGGAGATGAAGCTATGTTACGTTATGGATTCATTATTAATTTTCCCTGCCTTTGGCTATCTTGACTCTTCTCCAGCTGATTGGTATACTATATGGTTAAAATGTATGCATGAACTAAAAATCATTTTACCTTGTCCTGTAGCTTCTATAGCATTATCGGGAGAACCCCATCGATGAGGTTTTATTGGTTTGAGTATCGGAAAAAATCCGAGCAGCAAATTGCGCGCGAGTTAACTGACCTCAAACCATGTTCAGAAATATAGTATGTAGGGGGAAACAAACTAGCATAAGCATAACCAACATAAAATAAGATAAGTAAGAAACTGTAAATAATAAGAAAAATTAAAAACGACACTTGCATGTGTCAGAAAAATGTTAAAGTAAGTCAGTCTTAAGACATACACCGAATAAAGTTGTGTAATCTACTCTGAAGAGTTTTTTTTTGAAAACTAGAAACGTAATTGGCGCATCAACGGGAATTAATATCAAAAGTTATTAATAATCGAATTACGGAAATATTATAAAATAATATTTCATCGACACGAGGTGAAATTTGGTATACGATTTACCGAACTATTCTCAAAATTATCACATAATTGCACAAAAAAAGCTCGTTGAAAGCTTCGCTGTTAAAAAAAGCTGTTTTTAACATCAGTCTGTAAAGTGTATGTTACCAGTCAGTAAACTTTAGTTTATGCAGGTTTGCCAACGAAGAAAATGAAAATGTGTTGAAAATATAAAATATTTTATAAAAATAAAAATATTATACAAAAATGAAAACAGGTGTTTTTTAGGGGTTCTCCGAGTAATTCTGACTATTTAAATTTTTTTTTCTGAATTTGATTTTTTCACCCAAGTTGACAAGCCTGATTTTATCTTATATGTGTTTGCGAATGTATGCAATTGATGGCACAATAATTTTGAAATTCAATCATTTTTCACAAAAATATTGTCCCGATTTAAAAATA
Organism: Amiota mariae; assembly: GCA_035041805.1. Taxonomy (NCBI): domain Eukaryota; kingdom Metazoa; phylum Arthropoda; class Insecta; order Diptera; family Drosophilidae; genus Amiota; species Amiota mariae. Next base: position 204,476 of record JAWNKV010000301.1, read on the forward strand.
GATCACTATGATCAAGCAAAGATTTTAACACATTTTTGTTTTCCTAATTTTCTTCATCATCCAAAATTTCCGCGAGCAAAAAACAAAACACAAGATTCTCCATTTTACAGAGCAATAACAGTGCACACAAATATTTAATATTTTTGTCCAATTATCGAAAGACATGCTCGACTGACTATCTTGGCGAATGATAGTCGATTTCAAAAGCTTTGATGATAAGAGATATTTTTCAAATGGAATAATGGCTTAACGACCGCAACATAATGTTAGGCGTTGTCCAATTGTGTGATAATTTTGAGGATAGGTCGGTAAATAAAGAAAAAATTTAAAAAACTAAGAGGGAAAAAGCCCCTATCAAACCGACCTTGGGTTATTTAATTTGGGTCAATAAAATAATCAATCGTGACATACATTTAATTTACGACATCAACAAAATATCAATAATCAATAAAACAAAAATTAAAATTTAAAAGAAAAAGAATGTCAATTTTATATCGGAAATTCTTCAACAATTTACAAAAATAAAATAAACTCTCACTTTAATACTAACAAAAATATAAAATGTAATATATAAATACATACAATACTTTGCATTTAGTAATTTAATGAGGTGGCATTTGCTTGAAAAAACGGGGAAAGAAAAATCAGAAAAAATACTTTCAACCTTCAAAAAATACATTTAACCTTGAAAAAATAAATTGAATTTGAACTTGAAAAAATGAAGTAAAAACACTAAACGGAGAATAAACGGTATATTAACCGTTAGTTTGAAAAAACGGAGAAAGAAAAACCTAAAAAAAATACATTTAACATTGGAAAAAATAAATTAAACTTAAACTTGAAAAAATAAAGTAAAAACACAAAACGGAGAAAATAAACGTTAGTTCTTTCACAGATGTGAAAGATAAGTGAGATCAAGAAAAAACTGTGATATCGAAGTGAAAAAAAAAAGAAAATTTTCATTAATTTCAATAAAATTGCTGAAGTTATACTGTGCTTAGTATTAAAAAGTATATGCTTTCAACCTTCAATCCACATGAAAATTTTATAAGCAACCCGATCGTAACCTTGCCAAACAACTAAAAAGTGACTTATTAATTATAAAATATACATATACTATATGTACATATGCACAAAACAAAAAATAAAGGATTCATGAAGAAAATACTAAAATTTAAAACACAAACTTATTATTAACAATAATCTCATTATAATTTCTTTATTGAAAACGAAAAATTTTAAAAATAATTCAATCGAATTAACAAAGTTAAGAAATACAAAACAAATACAAATTAAACAAAAAAAAAACAAAAACAAAAAAGAAATATTTTAATAAAACTCAACGACAATGGGAGACCCCTAAGAATATCCTAGGGCAGTTCAGACAAATACAAGCGCTCCATAATGAAAATTATGTTGTGCCATTTATTAAGTCGGTCGACCAAACAATGACGTTATGCGGAGAACACACAACTTTAAGAATTTGGACTCAACATCGTTCTCAACGAAAAACTTCGGGGAAATGCAGTGGCAATTACACATGAACTACCAGACAATACAACTTGGATAGAAGTTAAACAGAAGCTAAGACGGCACTTCAGACCAAAAACGACCTTCGCAGAAATATACTCGTACAACATGCTTCAAGTGGTAAAAGCAAGTAATCTAAGGGGATTATTTGCAATTGTTGAAAAAAGTAAATATGACATAATCACACAGTATGAGTTAGAAGATAAGAAAGAATATTTATATACCCCGGGATATGTGAATAGAGATTTAGTAGCCATCTTGATAGAATAAATTGGTGGGCCAACAAGGGCATTCATTACCGATACCATGGAATTACAAGACATCATACTTAAATATACAAAAAATAAGATGTTAGACGATATAAGAGCAATCGATTACAGACACAGAAAATCACTAAATAATACTAACAATCAGAATACCAATAATTTCACTGGTAATAATAACAATAACGGCCCCATTAATAACAAAAACCAAAACCCAAATAATAACACAATCGATAATAATTACAATCGGAATAGGTACGTTACTAACCTAGTCCCTAATAACAATAGAAATTTAAGACAATATAACCAAAATAATATTAACCAGTATCGAAACGGGTGTGATAGTAACCCAGGCTCTAACAACAACTAAAATAATGATAGACCAAATACAAATACACCCAACAAACCACACTATGTAGAGATACAAACAGCTGAAGAAACTGAACTCGATATCAACGAGGAGGTACATTTTTTAATGTCGCCTCTCGGTTTACATACCCATAATAACAATAACCATAGGCAAATATAACGTAAAATGCCTAATAGATACCGGGTCTACAACAAGCATCTTAAAACTCGGGACCCTTAATGAATATCCTCAAACGCCATAAAATAAAATAAACCCCGTTTCTCTAAGACGTTAAATGGAACGAAGGAAATTAAATATTCGGTGTCAACACCATTTCCCAAACAACTTAAAGGGCTTGGCACGCTACAATGGAAACTCATCGATTTTAAAAACGATCAATTTTCAGATATAATTGGCCAAAATTTCTTAATTCCGCTAAAAGCAAAATTTAATAATGAGCTTCGATTTGTTGAGATCCTCGGAACTTAATTACACTTCGAGGAGTTCAATTATCCAAACTCAATAGAGAATATAAGCGTTTTACAACCAATCGAGAGCGTCGAAAAGCATAAATTCGAACTGAAATATCTAATGGGAGAGGTATTCGATAAAATAACCAAACTACTACACGAATTTGATGAACTTTTTTTTAAAGACGGCGACAGATTGTCTCCCAAATAGGTCCTTATATTCTAAGATATATAGGTACCCGCAAATCTATGAAGAAGAGATATACAGACAAATACAAGAAATGATACAACAAGAAATAATAAGGGAAAGTAATTCACCCTTATGGGTAGTAGAGGAAAAACAGGATAATTCGGGGGGAAAAAATATAGAATAGTTATAGACTATAGAAAGCTTAACGAATATACAGTTGAAGATAAATACCCCATACCCTAATCTAATCTAAATGCCCTACTAGATAAACTAGGCAGAGCACAATATTTTACTACACTCGACCTGGCGAAAAAATTTTAAATAGTCAGAATTACTCAGAGAACCACTAAAAAACACCTGTTTTCATTTCTGTATAATATTCTTTTTTATTTAAAAATTTTATATTTTCAACATATTTTAATTTTCTTCTAAGTTAGTAAACTATTGCAAGTGGGAGATGTGGTAATAAAGGTGTTTCCTTTTCTTGTGCATCAGGGCAGGGCAAGTTCCTATCACATGTAGTGCGGTCTCGTCCTCTTCCCTGCAAAGACCATTAGAGAAAATTCCCGGTTTTGTTAGGTGATAATTCAGCCTACAATGTCCTGTTAATAATCCCGTAATGACTCTCAAGTTGTTCTTCGATGGATTCATACAGTCCTTGTAGCGTTTTAGGTTGTATGTCCCTAGCGCTAATTTGGAGTGTGATAGCCCCGGTAATTTTTCCCAGTATAATTTTCTTTGTTTATCCTCTTCTTCCCAAATAATATGCGAGATGTTATCCAATCCTAATCCACAGAATGGTTCGGGCAATACAAATGGAGTTGATGCTCCATTCCTGGCGAATTTATCTGCCCTTTCATTTCCATTAATCCCTACGTGACCCTAAACCCATAGAATCCACACCTGATTGAGTTGAGCTAGGATGTTTAGCTTATCAATGCACTCCATCACCAGTTTTGATGTGACTTGGTGAGATTTAAGTGCTTTGATAGCTGCCTGGCTGTCAGTCAATATTGCTATTCTGCGGTTCCGGTAGTTCCGTTTGAGATTAAATTGCGCACATCTATCTATCGCGCACACTTCTGCTTGGAAGATAGAAGTGTTCTTACCTAATGGTTCAGAGTATCTTATCCCTGGTCCAAATACACCCGGCCCTGCCCCATCGTCAGTGAGGGAACCGTCGGAGTACCATGTCATCATGTACTGGCTTACCTTGTATGTTTCTGATGAACCTTCCCAATTTTCTTTGTTACTAAGCTCAATTTTGAAGAGTTTCTTAAAGCTGAACGTTGGGAGTATAGAGTCCCTTGGCTTCGAGATTTCAGGAAAATGCTCAGTGTGAAGTTGTGTCTTCCTTTGGTTGAGATAACTTCCTGTGCTGGTGTTGTTCCCAGCTACCCTACAAATCGCCCTCCTCGCTTGTGACTGGATGTAGATATGAAGAGGAGTGAGTTCCAAGAGTACCTTCATTGATACCGTTGGACATGTTCGCATAGCTCCCGTTGTACATACACATGCAAATCTTTGTACCTTGCTAAGAGTGTTAATTACTGTTTGCTGCTTCTTGCAGTTTTCCCAGACTAATGCCCCGTAGGTTATCATTGGCCTGAAAATTGCTGTGTATATCCATCGTAGAATTTTTGGTGTGCAACCCCAAATTTTACCCGCGATAGCTCTACACGTCATGAAAGTTTTTATGGCTTTCTGCTGTACCTCCTCAATGTGGGTTTTACACATTAACTTTTTGGTCTAAATGGATACCCAATAATGTTGCTTCTTTTTGAAGTTCTGTGTTTATACCGTCTAAACGGATAGGTTTAAGACGCCTAAGTTTATACTTCCATGTTAATGGTACTACCGTCGCTTTTGCTGGATTAATTGAATTCTATCACATAGAGTGTCCTCAAATTTACTTCTACAGATGATTACTATTTCGTCCGCATAACCCTGAAATGACAAACCATTGTTTCCTAATTCTACCAATAGCTCGTCTACCTCCTCCACCCTGTGGGCAACCACGTGAGGTCTTAGCGATTATACTTCCTGCACTAGTTGGTATTTCTACCTTCCTGGTGTGAAGCATATTACTCATCCAAGAAGCTAGAGTATTATCAACCCCTCTTCTTGTAAGAGCTCTCCAGATAGCGTCGTGTGAAGTATTGTTAAGAGCACCTTCTATGTCTAGGAAGGTGCATAGCGCCGTTGCCTTATTTTCTAAACTATCCTGCAGTAAGTTTGTCAGTTGATATAAAGCAGTTTCAGTGGAATGCCCTGCTCTATATGTATGCTGACAAGAGTGCAGTGGATTTCGTCCTAAAACAGTAGTCCGGATGTAGTTATATACAACTTTCTCTAAAGTTTTTAGAACAAAGGATGTTGGCAGATTGGCCTAAAGGATTTGGGGTGAAGTGGGTCCTTCTTCCCTACCTTTGGCAGAAATACCACCTTTGCTCTTCTCCATACCATAGGTATGTAGCCTAGCGCTATACTGCTTCTTGCTATTCTTGTCAGTGGACCCGATAGTTGTTCTAAACCTTTCTTGAGCAAGCCAGGAAAGATTCCGTCTACTCCAGGTGATTTCAATGGTTTAAAAGTATTAATTGCCCATCTAATTCTAGCTTCCGTGCAAAATTCACTTGCTATGATCCATTCATTCCTGCACACTCTGCCCAGGTTATCAGTATGCTCTGTCCCTGCCACCACGCATGTGGAAGATCCTGGGAAGTGTGTGTCAAGAAGTAATTTTACCCTCTCTTCTTTGCTTTCAGTGAAGGATCCATCTCCTTTTTTAATCTCTTTGTTATAGAGTGTTAGAGTCTTCCTGTATTCAGTCCAATCCCCGGTATTTTTTGATCTGTTTGATAACCTACGAACTTCCATTCTTAGTTTCATTAGATCGTTGTGTCACCAAGGTACGTCCTTGGTAGAGCTTACCTTGCTTATTGGACAACTATCCTCAAATGAGTCAATAATTACTTTATTGAGACTTTCCACTGCAGTTTCTAATTGTATTGAATTTCTGATGCAGTCTCCTAATTTTATTTGCCTTAGGTTTGCATTCAGATTATTTAAGTATTTATACCAGTTTGTTTTCCTCGGATTCCTTAAAATTCTTTGCGTTAATTGCGCCCTTTTCAAGTCAAATCTCAGTATTCTGTGATCAGACATTGATGGTTCATTGGAGACTATCCAATTCTGAATAAGACCTAATCCCCAGGTATTTCCTAAAGTTAGGTCTAAGACTTCTTTTCTCACGCTCGTTACGAAAGTGGGTGTGTTACCCACATTGAGAATTTCTAATTTACTACTAATGATAAATTCAAGAAGGTACTCACGTTAATTGGTGTCTGTGCTCCCCCATACCTCGTTATGCCCATTGGCGTCACATCCAAGTATTAGAGGTAGCTTCTTCCTTTCACAGTACTCCGCCAGTTTGTAGACAAGATCAAGTGACTTCCCCTGGTAGGTATCCTGATGCGAATATGATTTCTCGTGTGTGTCTGTCGATGTTGATCGGGATCTGCACCGCTACAAGATCTCTAGAGAGGAACTCTGGAAGACACAAGTATTTCAAGTTTTTTGTTAGTACTATACAGGCTCTTGGGTTATCACATATGATATCCCATTTTACCTGCGTATTAGATGCGGTCAAACGTCTGATCTGACCCTTGAATACCCAGGGTTCCTGGGCCAGCACGACTGCCGAGGCGGTCTTCGCATGGTGGAGATTGATTTGAGCTACTCTAATGCTTGCCACTTCCACGTTACTGACGTGCCAGTTTCTTCTTCGCATCGCTCTCCGCCATGGCATCATCGATGTCTGACAGGAGTACTTTGTCGAAGTCTTCTACTTCACCGGTGAGTTTTATCGCTGATAAGTTGATGGCGTTGATGTCTTCGTTTTCGACAGCAAGAACGCTGACTTCGGTTGCAGGCATCTCGCTCCTGACCACTTATTTAGCCACTTATTTTATGATCTGAGTTTTGCTCAGTTGTGGTCCCTGCACCTAGAGGATCTCCACTTGCGCGTCCTTTGTGTAGATTGACTGGGATCTTGCCAAATCTGTAGGCCACTCTGTAACCTTTGGCTTTAATCGCTTCAAGCTATCGTTAACAGCTTCCCGTTCTTCTCGTCTTTACTACTGAAAATTTCCAAAGATTGGTGCTCAGCGCTTTGTTCTGAGTTACCATCAGGTCGAGAAGTTTCTTGTCTTCGATACCCGCTGCTCGAGGAAGGTATACCGTCATCAGATGTACACCGGGGATAGCATCTCCAGTTCATGTCGTCAGCTCTGTCCCCTTCCACCCAGATAGCTTAGGTATCGTCGTCTTCACCCATTCAGCAACCGCTGCGGTGGAACAGTCAACCAGGATGAGTCCGTGTCGAAAGTGTATGCCATCAAATTCAAGTTCGGTTTCAGAACCCTTGAACATTTCATCCATCAGCAGGTTTTCAAGTTGCCCCTGTTCCTCGCGCGAGAAGATGATCTCCGGGTAGGACTTCGGTATTATAGCCAGTCTGACGCCTTTGGTGATGTTGGCGTAGCTGACAACCGCCTTCCTGGAGGCCGCTTCTGGTTTCGGTGCTGGTTTTGGCAAATTTCTCTTTTTCGCAACCCCCAACACAGTATTTGTAGCCCTGCTCTTTTTTGCGGAGTTGCCAACAGTAGGACTGATTTCCGTAGCGCTCCTTTTTCTTACGTCTGTGGTACTCTTTGCGCGATTGAGCACTTTCTGTTTGGCTTCCTCAGGCGTTAAGCCCTCATTGAGATAGCGCAGATACCATTTGGTACCTGTCCCACTCAGACCTGTCGCCTTTCTGGCAGCGCCGAAGGCGGGAAGCTGTCTCGAAGCTCCTTCAGCTCCATCAGCACCCACAGTTCCTCCACTTTATTTCCGTTTCACTGGTCCGTTGCCGTCCGTGGCGTAGGTGTACAGTTGTTGTCTCTATTACCTTTGCCCTCCGTCTGTCCTCTCCGTTTAGGAGTTAGAAATTGACGTTCAGTATTGAGAACAATGCGTTCCACCTGATCCGCCATTTGAGATGCAGTATTTAAACCTGCTAATTTATTAATTTTAATTAAATTTGTTTCCATAATTTAATTCCACGAGTGATGGGGAAGGAAGGTCCGCCGTGTCATAGCCCCGGTGCAACAGTGCGTCGCTGAAATACAGTATAGTAACCCCCAGCTGCAAACATCAAGGCGATGGACGTGCGCTATCCCGGCTTAGGGGGGTGGGGTGTACCTAGTTTTGTCGGGCGTCTCCAGGCTGACCTCTCCATCATGGGTGACCCTGCCAGACTGCATAGACAGTCCGATGGTATAGCCCAGCCCTTCAGAGACGCACGCAAGCCCTACCACCGCGTCAAGGTACTGGTACAAGGAAGGGATAATGTTAGGCGTTGTCCAATTGTGTGATAATTTTGAGAATAGGTCGGTAGGTCGGTAAGATTGTTATACATACTCGTATACATATTTTAAAATAATTATTATAGAATCAAATACAATGTAACTAAATTATTTTAGATATTGTATAAACTTAGAATTCATGAATTTATAATACAGAAAATGAAAGGATCCGGGAGTATCCTTCTTCAAGATGGGGGGAAGTTAAGTGACCTCAAACCATGTTGAGAAGTATGTAGGGGGAACAAACTAGCACAAGCATAACCAACATAAAATAAGATAAGTAAGAAACTGTAAATAATAAGAAAAATTAAAAACGACACTTGCATGTGTCAGAAAAATGTTAAAGTAAGTCAGTCTTAAGACATACACTGAATAAAGTTGTATAATCTACTCTGAAGAGTTTTTTTTTGAAAACTAGAAACGTAATTCGCGCTTTCATTCTTTTCTTGCTGTTCAATTGACAAAATGTAAGTAAATAAGTAATTTTGTTTATAAATTTAAATAAATAAATTATACTTGTATCATTCAATTTTTTTACTAGGGGAAAATACAAGAACACTACTCAAAACGCAATACTCTTCCAATTTATGGAAGAGCACGAAGATATTGCGAGAGGATTCACAAAGCGTGATAAGCCGCTCGTTGAGTCCCTATGACAGCAGCTCACCGAGTCATTGAACAGCGCAGTACCGCCGAATAAGGATGTAATTGGGTGGAAAAAGCTAAGTTTAGAGGCGTATGTGCGCATGGCTTTTTAGGCTGCACCCTCGGTACTTTCAGGTTCAGGCGGATTGGAAAAGTGAGGTGAAGACAAAGTTGGCACACAACCAGATGGAAGCACGGGCGATTGGAGGGGAGCCTTTCACCAAGCACAATCTGACTCAGTCAGAGGAAACAATTGTGCACATCTGTACCTTTGCACAATCGGTGAAAGGTGTATCTGGTGTGGCCCCTTGCGATGGAACGTGTTGTATGATGGTGTCCTAAATGTTTAAATGCCCAACAACGTAAGGGTTTCAGCCTATGCCGATGATTTGGTGATTGTGGTATTGGCAAAGTTCATTGATGAGATTAGATTCGTTTGCAACGATGCTGTAAGGAGAGTTGGTGTCTGGCTGAGCCAGAAGGATCTGCGCCTTGCTGAATACAAACGGCTGGTCAGGTGGGCGTCCATGAGATAATGTCACAACCATCTTTGAGATACTTGGGAGTTGAGTCGAAGGTAGCAGGTGCTGTCGTCAGGCTGATGCTGAACTGTGGAGGACCCCGAGAGCGGAAACGACGACTTTTGGCTAATGTCGTAACGTCGGAACTAGTGTATGCTGCGCCGGTCTGGATAGAAGCTAGAAGAACTAACTCATACATGAGGGAAATGAATGCAGTCTATAGATCATGTGCCATTCGCGTATGTGCTGCATTTCGAACAGTTTCGGGACGCGGTAAGTCACATGGCAGCTCAAATCATGATAGAGCTGCGGCGTATCGAACGTTTACGACAAGTCCAGACGAACGTAGAAGAATCAGGTCTTAGTTTGATATCGACAAGAAGTCCTAACTAAATTTGTATCTCCCTCTTTTCTCCTTGACGTAATACTTAGCAGTAGTGCCAGGGAGACTGTAGGACTTTGGGCGATGGGGTTTAGTGGGTGAGTCAATTCCCACACTTCGGATAGTAGATTCCATTGGCTCTTAATGCTTCCCCATCGAGAAAAAAAAATACTGGTTAGAGAGTTCCATAGGCCGAAGGAAGACTTAAATGTGTGGACGCATTATGCTAGTGGCAAAGCGGCTATCTGGCTACAATGTTTCCATTGTGCATAGAGACCCCTGCTCGTATGATGGTTTCACCTTTGCCAAAATACGGGGTATTCATTTTTGCAGCTGCTACACATCGCCAAACGTCAGTCATGATTCATATGATGACTTCCTGGATAGACTGGTTAGTACTGCGAGGCATAGATCCCCACTCATAATCGCCGGTGACTTTAACGCATGGGCGGTGGAATGGGGTTGTACTAGTACCAATAGGCACGGACGGGCTGTTTTGGAAGCATTTGCATCGCTGGATATGGTTCTACTTAATACGGACAACTCAATCACGTTTGACAACGGGAGAGGCAGTTCTGCAATATATCTCACCTTCTGTAGCACATCAATTGGCAGTGCTATAAAATGGAAGGTTGCAGATGTCTACACCCATAGTGATCACCTTGCGATATAAATTTGTATTTCCCCTCAGGCAGGGTTCACTATATCAAGATTGAGATTGAGGAAGCGGGCATCGCTTGGAAAACTTGGAAGCTGGATAAGGAAACTCTGGACTTGTTAATCTCCGAGTTTGAAGTAGCGCCTGGTAATGCGAGTCAGCAATCCGGGCAACTTATGCAGGGCCTCACAAGGATGTGCGATGGCTATATGCCTAGGAAGACTAGAAGCAATGGCAGTAAACCTAAATACTGGTGGACTGATGAAATAGCGGAACTTCGCTCGTAGTGCCATCAATTACGGAGAAGATTCCAGCGCAGCAGAAGGAGGAATCCTGATCCTCAGGATACTCTTCTCTTCCTCGACGAATTTAGCCACAAGAAGTCTCTACTAAGCAAGGAGATCTGCAGGAGCAAGCGAAATGCCTTTTGCAGACTGATAGAAGAAGTGGATCAGAATCCTTGGGGCAGCGCTTACAAAATTGTAACGCGCAAGTTCAATGGCCTTAAGGCGTCAGTCCCTTCCTCCGCCTCGCTAATGGAAAAAATAGTAGCCACCCTCTTCCCACCAAGAGGATTGTTGAAGATACTTCGACCACTTGAGGTAGAAGCGGCTTTGAGTAGGGTGAAGGTAAACAAATCGCCTGGGCTGGATGGCATCCCTAATGTCATCCTTAAGAGAGCCATTGCAGCGAAACCTCACGTCTTCTGCGAGGTTTTCTCAAGGTGCATGAGAGAAGGACTCTTCCCCAAATGCTGGAAGAAGCAACGGCTGGCTCTCATCCCGAAAGGAAACCTGCCCCAGACTTACATTTTCGTATAGGCCCCTGTGTCTCTTGAGTACCACTGGGAAAATCTTTGAACGGATTATTTGCGCCAGATTGCAGCAGTATACGGAGTCGCCAAATGGTCTGGCTGAAATGTAATTTGGGTTCAGGCCGAAAGGGGTACCGTAGGATCAATCCAAAAGATCTGCGGCATTGCAAGGTAGGCCTTAAATGGGACTAGATGGCTTGGCGGTGACAAGAAGTATTGCGCAGTGGTCACACTGGACATAAAAAATGCCTTCAACTCTGCAGATTGGAGCTGCATCATAAACGCGCCAAGCATTTTGGACATACCGTGTTACCTAATCCGGATAGTAGTGTCCTATTTCAGAGAGAGAATCCTGGTCTGTAACTCGGAAGAACGCACTAGGACATTTGACATTACTGGTGGTGTCCCACAAGGTTCGGTACTTGGTCCAATTTTCTTGTATGATAGCATTCTGCGGATTTGTAAACCAGATGGGGTGGATATCGTCGGATATGCGGATGACATTGCTATTGTTGTTGTAGCAAAGACTCTGAGTGAGGTCACATCCAAAATAGAGGGGACAGTAAAAGCGTCGAGGAGATTTCTAACACAGAATCACCTTGGTCTGGCGGAGCATAAGACCGAGTTGGTTCTTATGAGCTCCAGAAAAAGGGAGAAAACACTCTCGGTGAGAATTGGGAGACATTCTATTGAGTCGAGGCCTTGAATCAAATACCTGGGTGTACTTTTGGACCATCGCCTATGTTTCAATTGGCACTTAAACGAGTCAGCCAGAAAAGCAGCTGCCATCACACAGAAACTGGCCAGGATTCTCCCAAACTTAGGGGGACCCAGACAACAATCTCGGGTTATATTAGGTTCGGTGAGTAAGTCCATACTGCTTTATGCGGCTCCAATCTGGGCTGGGGTACTTGCAACCAAGTCATACCTTCGTGGTATAAAGAGTGCTCACAGGGCTGCTAACCTCAGGTTCTGAAGGGCGTATCGCACAGTGGCAGACGATGCAGCGAGTGTACTTGCAGGCAGACTGCCAATCGATCTGGAAGCCTTGGTTGCCAGGGACAAGTACATCGCAGAACAGGTAGAGTAGGGCAGAGTCGCGGAGGATACACCAGCTTATCCCAGATATTACGAATTGGCTTAAGCGTCGTTCTGGGAATGTGGAGTCCGAATTTACTCAATTCGCAACTGGCCAAGGCAGTATCTCCACAGGTTTGGGCTCGCTGCGGATCCGTTCTGTGGTCTGTGCAGAGATGTCGTGGAGGATCCGGAGCATCTTCTTCATGAGTGCCCCCGTTTCGAAGCGGAGCGACGAAGAGTGTTTGCGCGCCTTGGATCTCCTTGCAGCTCACTTGAGATTGTAAGGCGCATGGAAACATCGGTGGATGACTGGGGATACTTCTCCTCTGAAATTGCCAACATTATGAGGGGTACTCGAATGTACGAGCGAACAATAGCGCCTGCTTAATTTTAAGCTTACTACCCCTCCCTACGAAGGAATGCTTCGGCGGTGCCGTAGGAATTGAAAGGGGCTTGAGGCGATAGTGGGTTTTTTAGTCGGTAAGTTAATGAATCCGACATAACTTGTGGCATGGGTCATAGGTATCTTTGGAAGATTTTTATTTCCTTGTTTCGCATAACACAAAAGAAAAAAAAAACCTGTATAAAACGACAAATACTAAAAAAAACATTTTTGGAAGCATTGTTTTTAATTTAACCTTTTGTTTGACAATTTTTTGTTTGTTTTATGCTTTGAGCTGTTAATTGTAGTATACTTTTAGGCTATTAAATATGCACATAATTTAATATTTTAAGCAAAAAATCTTGTATGATGGTACGGAACCCTCCGTGTGCGAGTCCGACTCACACTTGGCTGATTTTTATTTTACTTCAATGTGTTAATACGAGTAATAATACTGTTTATATTATTGTGCACAACTTTAAATTGATCGTGTTTTCGGGTTAGTTAGTTGTGCATAAATTTAACAATTTTTAATGTTTTCTAATTGAGGTATTTTCATTATATTTTCGAGTGATTAGTGCATTTTTGTTTTTGTTTTTGCATGTTTCATAATTTTTACCTTTGTTATTGTTTATAACATTTCAAAGTTATTATCTGTAAGCATTGTTGTTGCGAAACCAAACTGTTATTAATCAGTGATTCAGTACCGTTTTGTGTTTCTTTTTGTAGCATTTGTTTTGCTTTGGGCTTTTTTGATTTGTGTACATTTATTAGCTGCATTTTTCATTAACTTTTTCATTTTTTTGTAACTTTATTTTTATTTTTTCATGAATATGATTTGTTGTAATCCTTCATGTAAAAATAAGAATACCTTCGATGTTGATTCTAAACAGGCAGTACGTTGTTGGCTGTGCGACAACTTTTCTCACTTGAAGTGTGCGGGACTGAAAGGCCATGACAACGACAGGATAATCAGGATTGAGTTGGTCTTGACCATCCTGTTTTAAACGTCAGGTCGATTTTTCGCCAATGTATCGTAGAATACGTGAAAACTTTATCAAATTGAATAGTTCTTTCGTTTGATTTTGATTCGGGCACTGATTTACTCACTAAATATCAGTTCGATTCACCTTCTCCCCTTCTCTTATTGTCACATTATCCTATGGGCAACCATGCTTCCCCCAACTACCTTCCACAACCTCTTGTTCCTTCCACAATTGCCCCTCCAGCCGATCCAACCTCAACTCCTGTGCTGTGGTAATACCACCTTTATCTGCAGTATCTTCCTCCAAACGATCTAGACCCGTTTCTTCTCTTTCTTCGTCAAACACCATTGTGGACAAAAGCGGTAATGTTGCCATCAATGCCTCTAACCAGTCAAGACGTGCTGCTCCTCGCCAATGGTGCCGTCAATGGTGGTACCCCCTACCCCAATTGTAAATTTACCCGACGAGTCCAACCAGGCCACTCATTCATCAATATCACCTGCGGCAACTTTAGAACCTTTAACAATATCGCCATCTTTGAATGTGGATTCACCACCTATCTTGTCGGTAGTGGCACCTCGGAAACATATTTTCATATCAAGACTTTCTTATGGTACTACCTGTGACGACATTGATTGCTTCCAAGATTAATTTAAAGGTTAAGTGTGAAAAAATTCAATTTTTCTCAACACAGGGATATTTCGTCGTTCCAGATTAGTGTGCCTTCCGAATGATTTGACGAAGTTCGTTCTCCGAAATTCTAACCTCCAAATATGGTTGTTCATGAATTTTAAAATATTAGCTGACATGTCTATATAATACAATATATCAAAATGTTAGAGGTTTATTGTCCAAGCTTAATAATTTGTATAGGGATAGTTTCTCCTTTGAATCAGATGTTATAGCGTTTTCCGAGACCTTGCTTCACTCTGGTATTGTTAGTAATGAAATTTTCTGTTCAAATTTCATCACATATAGAATAGATCGCCCTATTCGGTGTCCTCATTGCTGTTGTCTCTCACCTAAGATCAGAATTTATTGATCTAAACTGTTCAGCCAAATAGAGTTTATTTGTGTGATGTTATTTTTGCCTCATGAATCTGTTTATATATCGTGTACTTATATTCCGCCTAATTCCAATTTGGAAACTTATATGAGTCATGCTAGAGCTATTAACTCTGTCAATAACATTTTTTGGGACCGTGACTCTTATATCGTACTATGTGATTTTAATCTCCCATTCATTTCATGGTCCTTTTTTGGTATCTCGAGGCATCTAGTTCCTTCTGCACAACATGATTTTTTAGACACACTGTTTGAAATTTCCTTGTTTCAAATGAACTTTCTCTCATTAAATAACCTTTCTTACAATAACTATCTTTCACGTTGTAGACTGCAGTTATCACTTGACCCTAAGCAGTTCTATAACTTTGTGAACTCAAAGCGCAAATCTTCTTTATTTCCCTCATCATTGTATTTAGTTAATGAACATGGCCACAGTGATTTGGGTATTGCAGACCTGTTTGCAAAATTCTTTCAATTCACTTATTCCTCTGAAACTTATATTCAAAACCGACATTCTTATCCCATTTCCCATTGTACCCTCATTGTTACTCCTTTAATTAGTGAAGAGTGCCTTCTGATATATTTAAAATCGTTGAAATCCACTTACTCACCAGGCCCAGACAAAATACCTAGTTGTCTGCTTAAACACTGTGGGGAGTCTCTGTGTAAACCACTTTTGAAACTTTACACTTTATCACTTCAAAGCGCATCTTTCCTTTATTATTCCCCTACACAAAAAAGGTAACAAAGCTGACATATCCAATTACAGGGGTATTGCTAAACTTTCTGCAATCCCAAAATTGTTTGAAAAATGCTCACTTCAACCTTTTATCACTTTTGTAAAACAATTATTTCTCCCTGTCAACACGGTTTTATGCAAAAGCGTTCTTCAACTTCAAACTTGCTTGAGTTTACATCTTTTGTAAATCTTGGTTTTAAAGACAAACGTCAAACTGATGTTATTTTCACTGATTTCAGTAAAGCGCTTGATTCTGTTAAACACGACCTGCTTGTATTTAAACTTAATCTTTCAGGTTTTCCACAACATTTTCTTTGTTGGATTGCATCTTAGTAAAGAAATAGGGTTCAGCGAGTGTTATTTAAGTCCACTCTTTCTGGTCCAGTCTTTGTCCCTTCTGGAGTTCTTCAAGGAAGCCATCTAGGCCCATTATTGGTTAACCTTTTTGTAAATGATCTCCCTTTCTCCATCTCACATTCTAGCGTGCCCATGTACGCTGATGATGTAAAATTGTGCCTTTCATTTAATGACGGTGCCTCCCATCTCAGCCTCCAAGAGGATCTTAATTCTTTACATTCTTAGTGTTCAGCGAATTACATATCTCTTCTATCGTAAATAAAGCAAAGAGTGTTTTTGGTTTCATTAAACGTTGGTCTATGGAATTTAATGACCCTTATACCACAAAGACTCTTTTTATATCTCTTGTGTGTCCACTCCTCGAGTATATCTCTTGCATTTTGTCACCGCAATATATAATTAATCAAGTTCGAATTGAGTCTGTACAGAAACAATTTCTCCTGTTTGCCTTTCGTGGCCTAAACTGGAATCATAATTCGCGTTTGCCATCTTACTTGAATAGGCTCCTTCTTATCAGTCTTCCATCTTTGGTGCATCGTAGTATACCATAGTATAGTTTGCTTCATAAGGTCATAGTCGGGGAAATTGATTCTCCTGAGCTATTGAATCAGTTAAACTTTTTGTCCCCAGTCGTCCTACCAGAAATTTTGTTTCTTTAGCATTGAATAGATGCATTACTAACTATACCCAACTATACCCTACACGATCTATTTCGAGTTTTATGCACGTCATATAATAAATTCTATCACGTTCTCACGCCCGAGATATCGCCATCATCGTCATTCACTGCCTACGGGACTCCTGATGACACTGCAGGCTGGATGAACTGGATGCATTATTGTAGTTTATTAATTTATATGTCTCTGACCACATATGGCTGTGAGTAGTAGGGGCATAGATCGCTACTATTTGCAACTAAATTTCCCCCATCGGGTCAGAGGCTGGTATTTCATATTATCCTTATTTATTTATTTTCATGTGTTTTTCGTATTTATTGATTGTTTGTCGTTTTTTTAGGGTTCCGTACACATAGGGAGCTGACGGGACCCTTTTACTAAGCTTACACTGTCCGTCCGTATCCTGCTCTATCTCATGAACCGTAATAGGTAGAGAGTTGAAATTTTCACAGAGTGTATAATTCACTTGTGTGTAGAACGACAAATATTAAAAATATATATTTTTTTGTTCTTTAATTTAACCTTTTGTTTAACAATTTTCTGTTTTTTGTAGTATACTTTTAAGGTGTTAAATGTAGTATACTTTTAGGCTGTTAAATATGAACATAATTTAATATTTTAAGCAAAAAATCTTGTACGATGGTATGGAACTCTCCGTGTGCGAGTCCGACTCACACTTGGCTGATTTTATTTGTAATTTTGTCTTACTATTAAGTGTTAATTGTTACATTTATTTTGGTTTTAAGCTGACAGTTTCTTTGTCAATTCCATTTCAAATAAATAATTGAAAAAAAACAATAAATAAAATAATAACTTGCCAATTGTTATCTCTATAACACTAGTTGAAGAGCTTTCTCGTTTCCTCTCTCAGCTTATAGAACTCTGTGGGAAACTTTTTGACTCATTCTAATTGGACAGAATACATTGCACGCTTCGCCGAAAGCTTTCTCAAGATGGTTAACTTTCCTTTTGTTGTGCTTAATTTTACTGTCCAATTTTCTCTCACTCTCTCATTCTCTTCTCTTCACTCTCTTCTTCTTTGGTCACACTGGTGTGAAAGCAACTATTGCACCTCACACTACTATCGTATACAATAACATTCTTTTGACTAGATAACATTTCTTATGTGCATACTGGTGTGAGAGCAACTATTGCACCTCATACTGTCTACAATTTCAATTTCGTTCCTGGAGTCAATATTTAATCATTTAACAGAGTTAAGTTTCGATTCAGCTACCCTTGTGAAAATATCCCATTTTTAAATGGTACAATAACTTTTGTCTTCAAATTCAGATTATAGAGGATCGTAACCATGATCTGAGAAAGATCTTTTGTTGGACACCCTACAATTTTCAACCTGAACCTCTGAATTTTCCGACAGAAGAGTTATGTCTAGTACCTCTTCCTATCCCGGGAAGTCTGCTTTACTGGGGAATGAGAAAGTGGGTGTATTTTGTCTGTTTCAAACTAACAGATTGGAACTACTAATAAAATTATCCTCGGTGCTTCTCCATAGCGTATGTCGTGCATTGGCGTTGCATCCTAGAAGTAGGGAAGTGGCTCTTGCACTGGCGGTCAACTACACAGCCTCATCCGCATGTGCCTCCTTGTTGTGCGGCATGTAGACGGATGCTATCAGAATGTCTTTCTCATCCAACACTTCGATTTTTACTGCTGTTAAATCGCCTGTGCAGAATCGAGGACAAAGGAAAGAATTGATATTGTTTTTGGCTGAGATACATGTTCTCGGCTTGTCACGTACCTTATTGTGTTCTTGAGCCCCAGAATGTCAGTACTCCTGACCCAATGCTCTTGCACGATGCAGATGTTAAAGTTCTCCTCACCTAGGAAGACGGCAAAATTATTCTTAGAAGCCGGTCGGCTTTTTCGGCGTGCTTTTTGCTTCTTCCTGAAACACCAGGTCGTCCATCAGTTTGCAACATGCAACTCATCTGGTTCTTTGTCCGATGACCGGTAGCACCATACCGTGCTCCAGCTGCATAACTAGCCTAAGCCTTACGCCCTCCTAAGCATTGCTGATCTCAGAAATTTATTTGCCCAAGAACTGCAAAGATGGACGCTAGTCGCATTTGATCACCCTGCAGCCTCAGAGAACCTCAGAAGAGTCGAATCATGTTTATTTGGGTTCTATCTCTCTACCGACGTTGTTGTTGCTACTTCAGTTGACGCTGCAGCTTGCCCGCTGTCAGCAGCGAATAGTTCCTGGCTTGAGGTTAGTAACTCTTCTTCGGAGCTCGTCTTGAGATCCATTTTATACTGTTTTGTTTTGGTGTTATTTTGTTTTTTATTATTAATATTCATATTTTGGTACCACGAGTGTGGGGAAGAGTATGTCCACCGGGCATAGCCCCCTGTACCCCGTCAAGGTTAATTTAAACCAGTGGTCGTCAGGTATCCAGAGCCCACCGTTATAAGACACACTTACACAGTGCCATTTATCCCATGGGTACGTTCGTTACACGCCCGGGATTGTGGGTCTTATAGAGCTTATCTCTCTAGATATTTAGTCAACAGCAGAGACACCTCTTGAAGGAGGCTCCTCACTACGTATGGACGGTATTAAGCGCTGAGCTCTTGGCTTGTTTACCCAGAACCTTGCTCCCCACACAGAAATGTTACTATGTAAATTAAATACATATGTATAATATATAAATAAATGAAGAATTCATAATTTTAATAGTATAATAAAATATTTCAAGGCATAAGAAGGAAAGTTATTTTTCATCAGCATATTGGACTAAATATATTTTATTATTGCCTCATCAATTATTACTTATTGTAGTAAATACAAGATTACGGAAAAATCGATGACAGTGATCATTTTATTTATATACAACTAGCTGTGCCCAACCCGGCTTTGCTGTGGCCCAATCTACATGTGAAATTTTTTATTTTTTTAAATTTCTTTATCCTAATCGCTATTTACTGTAATTATCTACAATACATTTAAAAGAAGAAATTATATTAATTTTATTTTGTTCTGACTTAGAATTCAGAGACTACTTGATTGATTTGAAAATATGTCTCTAATCTTTATATGCAAATTTTGATCCACTAATTTTGAACGATTTTATAAGTTACACCAGTAGAAACCTCTTTCAAATCGGTTGAAAATTACGGGCGCTAGAGGGAAACATACACTTTTTTACTATAAGTAGGTAGATAGATATATTTTACTACAGATATATGTATACAATAGAACTAATATTATAATTATCAATTATAATTTAGTTACTCATATGAGCAATAGTGACAAATGCCTTCAGCTTAGGGAGAGAGTTAGGAAGGATTGGAGGAAATTAGAAAAGTGCAGGACCAGACTTGAGCGGGAATGGAACCCGCGACTATAGGATGTCAGCTTAGCGCACTAACCAATGAGCCAACGAGCCAGTCGGTCATTTTTTTTGGATTTATTTCACCGTGACATGTTATTTTTGCAAATCAACTTAAGTAAATTTTTCAGAGTATAGTTTTACATTAACTTCACAAGTATGATATTAATATTAACAAATGAAGAGATATAGAAAGTATAGTAATATATTATGTGTGAGAAACTTGGTATAAATTGATTTCTATTTCCGGTTAATTTAGTTATTTTTCAAAATTGTTTCGATTGCTTATCTAGGCTCGCTAACTTGTTGTTCCAAGTGAAGTTTTTGTGAACTAATATTTGAGACATAATTAAGTGATTTAGATGGTTAAGCTGTGCTTTGCAGATAAGTTTCCTCGTTTAGCTTGTTAATTTATTACAGATTTTTGTGATTGCTTCTTTGGAACTACAATGTCAAGTGCAGCGGTTACTTTCATGGTAAGTAAAGAGACATTATTATCAATGAATTCAGTCGTAGGAGATTCAGAGTAAATTAAATTTAGTTCCAAGAAATCTTTCTTTAAGATTTTCTTAAAGAGTTGCCCTTAGAGTACGTCGGAAAAGTGTTAGTATGTAAATTAGTTTTGAATGCCACCTTGGTAACTATAGGCAGGTGGTCTGATGAAAGATCGTTATGAGTCGTAGGATCTGTTAACAAGTTTGAAACATTTGTAACAAACATGAGGGTTTAGCTTTGTAATTATTTGGAATGTATTTAGGATCCTTAGGGTATACTAACGTAAATTTGTTGTTAAAGGAGAGGTCGTGAAGAATGTTGCCCCAGCAGTTTGCCCTACTGCAGTTCCACAGTCTGTTTCTACAATTGAGATCACCCCCTAGTACAAAATGCCCATTAATGCGTGAAAATTTGAGAAGATCTGCTTTAAAAAAACTTTTAAGGTTGTTTGTATCGTTAGTTAGATTACAGGACATGTCCAAACACTTGGCTGATGATCTCGGAAAGTACACGGAAAACAGTTTTAAGGTATTTTGAGAATCTAATCGACTTCTACTCCAATATTTTCTATTATGTGAGTATTTAAGGGGGGATTTCTTGATGTTTCAGTGAACTGATAATTACAATGGCGACCCCACCACCCCTGCGTGCGATACGGTCCTTTCTATAAATAGTGTAATTAGAAATTTGGAGCCTATCCCTAGATGTTAGCCATGTTTCGAAGATTAAACAGATGTGAATTTCAATGGAGCTTAGGAAGCTAGAAAGTTCAGCTTGTTTGTGTGGAACGGCACGTGAGTACCATGCCATAATATTGAGATTTATATTATTTACTACCATACACATATTTGATTGCTAATTGAGTAATAACGTTGAATTGTTCACTCTTACAAGAGCAGCTTCGAAGCTTATCCATAAGCTCTATTGTTAGAGAGTTTATCTCCTCAAAAGTAAACAGATCAGTAGATGATTCCTTGGCTGGCGCTGTTGTTGTGGTAGTGTGCGTGAGTGGTGCTGGTGCTCTTTCCTATGAGCCGATAAGAACATTCCTACAATTCATGGGATACAAGTGATTCTGCCTAACAATACTGTCTCTACTAGGAGCAGCGCTAGTGCCTTTGTTGTGCTGAATTGTTTTGGTTTTGTTGTCGTTTTGAGTTTGGTGATCTCTTTTGGATTAGAGAGAGGTACGAAGCACGGCAAGGACAGGCAGCGTCTGTGGAGGGATGAGCACCTTTGCAGTTGGTACAAAGAAATGTACCTGACGTCGTATGGTGACCGGCACAGAATGCACAGGAAGTGGCGACGTTACAACTGTTAGACCCGTGCCCAAAAAGTTGGCTGTTGTAACATTGTGTAAATTTTCTTGGCGATTTAGTCTTGTATTCCCAACGAACTTTTGTATGGTTAATGAATTAGTGATCACTTCGCAGTTTTTGTAGTGTAGTCGCAAAATATACTACATACAAAAGAATTTTAAAGCCAGCTTTCGTCGTTTTTTCCACCGTTCTTACGTCAGTGCATTGAAGACCATGAGATAGTAATATTGTTTTAATCTCTTTATTTGGTAGTTTATCCAAACCAGAGTTAGTTCAGTTAGTTTATCTGATGATTGCGTTTTTCGGGGTCTTTTGTTTGAATTTAACTATTTAGATAATTTTTTATTGTTTGCAATGATTGAACTTTGTACTTGCGTGTGTTTTGCTGTTGTAGACTTAACTGTCATAGGTCTGCCAAATGACGCACTCGATGCATGTTTGGAAGCATTCTTGTTGCATTCGATGACGCGATTGAAGCAGTTGCTGTGTGCGCTGTTGTTGTTGATGATGCCGCTTTAGTTGTTGAAATCAATGATTTGCTTTATGTTGAAATTGTTGTTGCAGTTGAACCAATTGATGCTGGGCACAGTGTAGGTGGAGGTTGCGGTGTTGGGCACTGGCCGCTCCATGGCAGGAAATGACCGGTGCTTATTTTGATTGAGCTCATAGTAGGAGAGCAAGAATTTACTCTACAAACTGCCGACTTTGTAGATAACAAAGTTGACCTACTTTTCTTAGTAGGGTCAGCTAAGACTATCGAAAAATTTACATCTTTAGCCACATTATTAGCTGGCTTTTGGTTAAGTTGACGAGCTAGGCTCATCTTACCGCTTTGGATATTCACTTTTTTTTTGTTTATTGTTTTTTTTTATAATTATTATATGGACACAAGTAATTGAGCGCAAAAACACGTCTGCACTATTCGAGTGTTCAAATTAAATTTTTCGGTCATTTAATAGCAGCTATTATACTTTGACTAAGACGTTCAACATTTTTATTCCTTATTTTACCATGGATAATTAATAGCAGAATTTTCAATCCGTGTGATGCAATTTCTCTTACAGAATTAAAAGTCTAAAATATTTGTTTTTTAATACAGAAATAACTTTGTCCCTCGCGAAGAGATGAAATTCGCATAATATAATTGATTAGAAACGTTTTGACAGACAAAGAAACTGAACTCAAACTTAAAAAAAATTTATAAGAATTGTTTTTATTGTTGAAATACAAATTGGGAGATTTATTACGAATTTCATTCCAATTCCTTCATTCGAGCAGTGAAGACGTGTCAAAGCGCTTATATATTCGTGAAAACAAATAAAAAATAAATTATATGAAAAGTAAAGTACAATACTGAGTCAAAAATGCTGAGATGAGCTCTTACTTAGTCAAAAGACGCCAACAAAGATGGTGAGAAACGCATATTTCTCATTTGTCTCTGCTGAAAATAAAATCAAGCTACCTTTGTTGAGACCAGCAAGCCTTTTTGCTAGCCTTGGTTCCTTTTTACCGTTCCAATGGTAACTATAGATTATCACAGCAAAGAAAATAATAAGACCTGTTTCTGTTGAATTCAATTTGTATAATGTACTTTATTAATTGCAAGCTAACGCAAGCAAGCATATAAGTAAGCATACGAACAACAAGCAAATAGAGGATGAGGTGATAACTACCATACAAAGTGCAAATATACCGCTTTGTCATTACAGCTGCAGGCTGGTTATCATGACCACAGTCCTCACCATAATTATTCCACCGTCTCTGAACAACCTTTCTAAGCACAAGGTCGCCTGAGCTTTGAGCAAGATCTTGCTCTCCTGCCTTGTGCTCAAATAATGTTAGCACTAGAAAAACCCTACCGTGGAGCGCCCAGTGCCCATCCCCGCAAATTCCCTTTTGCGTGGGTCCATCAATGGCTCCTTCAATAACTCCAACAACTGTAACAGGCACGGCACCAATCACATCCAACGCAACAACTGTCAATACAATATCCACATCAACTGCATTGCACTCAGCAACTGCATCTCTTGTGCCAGCGCTTGCAGATACCGCAACAAATATAAACAAACAAACCTTAAATCACAACAATAAAAACGCGTTAAATCAGGCTTCGATCGCGTCATCGATCAGACCTACAACAGTTATGCTTACAGCAGAAACATTCACTAAAGTACAAAGTGCAAAAAATAAGAGAAACCGTAAAACGGAATCTCCAGAAAAGCAAACAGAACTAACACAAAACAAAATCAAAAAGCATTCTACAAAAAACGTTACAGGCAAAAGTTGATAGTTCCTACTACAACTATTTTCATCTACTTCAAACTCTGATGGACGAGGAAAAAGACGAGGATGAATTATCTAGAGCTGATCAATGATAAATCCACCTCCACCACTTCTACTAAAATCAAGCTACCACCAATAACAATCCTTAAAAACTCCCCAAAGCAGGTACATGATATCTTAAAAGGTGTAAACATACTTTAAGTGATTACTCGATTAAAACCATTTCCATTGGAATAAAGGTTTTTGTAAACACAATCAAACGGCTCAATATCATCCGCCAAGAACTCAAAAACCAAAAATTCGATTTTTTCTCCTATGAAAATAAAGTCTCCTTATTTATAAGCCATATAAAGCAGTTTTGTCTGGTTTGGACAATGATGATGTCAAATCCATCCTAAATGGTCTAGGCCTTCAATGTTCCGATGTCAAAAAAAAAACTACTTGAAATGGCCACAAAATACTCTTGTACATAGTGTATTTTAATTCAAAATCCATAACGCTTCAGCAACTGTGAAAGGAACACTCATGTATAAATCACTCTAGTCCGATGGGACTTGTAGTCCATATCAATTTCAAAGCTTACCCAATGCTACAACTGCCAACTTTTTGGCCACGGATCCATGAGTTGTCATGTAAATACTTCATGTGCTCGCTGTGCTGGACAACATCATACATCTACTTGCAAAATTTCTGATTCATGCATTCGAATGTGCAAATTGCAAGGGGGACCACCCATCCACTGATTTATCATGCCCGCGTCGTGTTTCTTACATTGCACTACTGCAAAAAAAAGCACCACATTATAAACAGGCGACAAATCGCAACAGTAATGCTTTCTCAAACGGTACCAGTTGTTGTAGTAATACTATAAACTACAATGAAAACTTCCCAACCATTAAAACCGTTAATCGACAAAATGTGCAGTCAGCTTTTGATTCCAGCAGCTGAGTATCATCGGGCCAACCAGTTACTTATCATAGCTACCAGCAAGCTCTCCTCAGTAACAATTTAAGAGAGCCCACAGCACAATCAACATCTGAGTTTTTTACAATAGATGAATTCACTGCACTCATGACTCAGCTACTTGAAAAACTTAGAGGATGTTCTAGTAAGAGCGAGCAGTTCACAGTAAATACTCAACTAACTATTAAATATGTCTATGCTAGCATTTAAGAAAGATAACATATTATATATTATGGCATGGAATGCGTGTGCCGTTAAAAATAAGAGATTAGAATTCTTAAATTTTATTGCTCAAAACGGAGTTGACATTTGCCTACTCAATGAAACATGGTCGTTTTTCTCTTCCAAACTACCTCATATATATAGTAGGTCTGATCGACACGACAACAGGGGTGGAGACGTCGCTATTATTATTAAAAATTCTATCAAGCATAAGGAAATCCCGAGCCTAAAAACCCATCTTGTTGAAAATATTCGTTTACAAGTTGATATTGACACAAGCACGTCATTTAGAATCTTCTCCACATATTTTCCTGGGCAGTCTGCAAAATGTCTAAACAGAAATTGTAACTTAATACATGACCCCAAATATAAAAAGGAACAGTTTAAAAATGATCTCCTAAAGATCTCATTTATTGATGGAAACTTTATGTTAGGAGGCGACTTAAATTGTAGAAATCGCCAATGGAACTGTTGCAGGGCAAACTGTTGGGGTAACACATTGCAAGAACTTGCATCCTTTGCCAGGTTTTCTATATTATATCCAAAAGATCCTACCTATTTACCAGCATCCTATAAATCAAAGCCATCCACTTTAGACATAATATTAACAAACTCTTCAAGCTACTTAACTAAACCTACAACTTACAATGACATTTCGTCTGATCACCTCCCAATTATCACACACTTAAAACACCAAATACCTTCAACAATAAATACATTTTATAGTACTCCAAAGCAAATTGGAAACTATATAGAAGATTACTAAACTCACAATTTGAAGATTGGCTATCATTAGACTATCATCCCACCAAAGGATCAATTGATTGTATGGCTGAAAACTTGTCTTGTGCAGTTATAGATGCTATTGAACTTGCTGTTCCCAAAAAAGAAAAAACCATTCTCATTAAAACTTCCTGCTTCTATCAGAGAACTTATGACTGATAGAAACTCCATACAAAGGCAGTGAGTTAGAAATAGGCACCCTATTCTTAAAGCTAAACTAAATTTTTTAACCGGTTAATTAAATCTAAGTTAATTGAGTTGAACAATAATAACTATCCCTAGCACTGTTGATCTAGTAAATGCATCACTTGAAGAGCTTGAAAATATTGAAAACTGCAATGTTCCTAGATTTTCCGCCGCCGAAGTATATGACAAGATCCGCTCCCTTAAAAATAAGAAATCCCCAGGTCCTGATTCCATACCAAATGTCTGTATTAAAAACTTGCCGAAAAATGCTATAAATTATTTAACACTCATTTTTAAAAACTCCATTGGATATTTCCCACGGAAATAGAAATTTGCTAAAGTAATAGCAATTCCCAAGCCAGAAAAGCCCACAGAATCACTCGAAAGCTACTGTCCAATAAGCTTACTAAGCGGGTTTTCTAAAATTTTAGAACGCGTAATAAAAACTAAACTAGTTATACACCTTGCCATTCTACCTCTAATCCAGTATGGATTTAGGTCACATCTTAGTTGCATCCACAATCTTAAAAAGTTCATTAAAGAAGAACTATGTTCTAAAAAATCTGTTGGTATGGTTCCTTTGGATTTTCAAGCTGCTTTTGATTCTGTGTGGCATATAGGCTTAATACACAAATTGTATTACTCAAATTTTTCTTCATATCTTATTAAAATCATTAAAAATATTTTAAGTGAAAGACAATTTTCAGTATTTATGTAATGATGATGTATGATTTCTGAAAATTGTAAGCCATCTATCTTTGTTGATGATACAGACATTTACTGCTCAGGGGAAAATTTTGTATTAGTGAAAAACAACTTACAAGTTGCACTCAATAATTTAACAACTTATTTCACAACTTGGAAATTTAAACTAAATGCAAGTAAGACAAAAGCAATTCAGTTCACCAAAAAACGCAAGGCCTGTTATCCTCCAACTACAAATTTAGAAATTGACACTACTAGTGTTCCATGGGAAGACCACTTAAAATACCTGGGCTTACACTTAGACCAGAAGTTAACATTTTGCAGACATATATCTCACACAGTTGGAAAAATAAATGAAACGACATGAATTCTGTACCCTTTCATAATTAGAAAATCCCTTTTATCTGCTCATAACAAAATGGTTATATTCAAAACTATTTTTACACCGATTATCCTGTATGGCTCTGTAGTCTGGGAAGACTAATCTGTAGTTCAAAGAGAGCGGATGTGTTTATTTTTATTCTAACAAATATTTAAATTTTTACTTTTTTATACTTCAATTTGTAATTAATACTGTTTTTATTATTGTGCACAAATTAATTTGATCGTGTTTTCGGGTTAGCTAGTGGTGCATAAGTTTTAATAGTTTTAAATTATTTAATTATTATCATTTATTTAATCTTTGGTTTTGCTCTGTGCAATTTGTTGCTTTTCCAGTGCTTAACGTTGTAAGTAAATATAATTTTTTATTTTTTTGTTGTAATCTTTGCTTTGCATATACTTTTGCTTCTCTTTAATGCTCTTTCATTCTTTCTCCCTCTAAAAATACTCTTTTTTCTTGAGTGCAGTGAGATTTAAATTAATTTGCGCGAAATATTTTGATTGTAGAAAACATAATTACGTATCAATTTCTTGGGGTTGTTTCTGTGCATTTTGTTGTTTTTTGGTTTGCTCTCAAACTGGTTTTGGTTTACATTTGCTCTTATAATCAGCACAGTGCCTGCGGAAAGTGTGCATTTTTCTTTTAAATTTCATTTTTGTTTTTTAATTATATTAAACATTTATATTTTTAATTGAAAATGCATTGTTGTATTATAAAGTGTAAAAGTAAATCATTTACTCCTAAATGCCGCACTGTAGCTTGTTGGTTGTGTGATAATGCGGCCCATGTTGCCTGTGTGGATACCAATGGAAGAATTGCCGATATTATTGATCAAAATATCGGCCTTCGCTGGTCTTGTCCTAATTGTCGGTCTGATGAAATAGACTTTCGTAAATCTGTTACGTTAATGCGTAATGCTTACAATGATCTAGCGAAAGACTTTCGTCGCTTGAATGATAAGTTCACAGCTTATGATAAGTCTTTTAAAGATATTAAAATCTTTGATATATCGCCTAAACGAAAACGGCGTCATTCGCCCAAATCAAAAACTTCTTTCTCACTTTTAAACATACCACCTCCATCAACCCCCACTATTTCTATTCCTACCCCCACTATTTCTTCACCTACCTCCACTATTTCTATACCTACACCTACTTTTACTACACCAATGGGGCAGATGGAACTACCGGTGAACTTTCATAAGAATTCTTATGCATCTGTTGTGCAGCATGTTGCGGCAGAAATAG
This sequence comes from Amiota mariae, assembly GCA_035041805.1. Lineage (NCBI taxonomy): Eukaryota > Metazoa > Arthropoda > Insecta > Diptera > Drosophilidae > Amiota > Amiota mariae. The sequence continues at coordinate 232,933 of JAWNKV010000301.1, forward strand.
CACCTACTAGCTCAAACACTCGAGCTTCAATTGGTCCTAAGCAACTTGTCGCTGTTCCTCCTTCTAAATCTATTTTTGTGTCTAGGTTAACTGAAGATACTTCGGAAGCCGATATTAATCACTACATTCTATCTAAACTGCCAACAATTACAAATGTGAATACCACTAAGTTTAAATTTTCTTTTAAAATGACAATTTCGTCTTTTAAAATATCCGTTCCCCCTGAATACTGTAGTGAACTGTTAGGTCTGAACTTTTGGCCGGCCGGCTGTGTTGTTCACGAATATAACTTTAAAAAACGTGCAAACACTGGTATCATTGCCAAACTCCCCCCAACAAAGTCTACAAAAAACTGATTTCTAGTCGCCCTCAAGGAGCCCTTCCTATGGATCCATCTAACCTCAGTTTGATCATTCATTTTCAGAATGTCAGAGGTTTAAACTCTAAAGTGAATAGACTTTTCACTAATAGTTTCTCTTTTCATTCAGATGTAATTATGTTTGTAGAAACATGGCTTCGTCCAGATGTTCTGAATTCCGAATTGTTTAACAATAATTACTTAACGTTTAGGAAAGATCGATTTGATCGCGTTGGTGGTAGAGTTCTGATTTCTGTTAGAACTTCTTACTCTTCTGACTTCGTGTCTATTGATAATATTGATGACATTGAGTTTATTTGTGTAAAGATTTCATTTTCCAATTCCAATTTATTTATTACACGTTCCTATATACCACCTGCTTCTAATGACTCTGTTTACTTATCACATCTGACAGCTATTAAGAAAGTTTTGTCTTTTATCAAAGATACTGATAAGGTCTTAATCATGGGAGATTTTAATCTTCCAAATATTTGCTGGACAACCTTGGATAATTATAACTCTGTAATATCATCAGTAAGCTGTGAGTTTGTCGATACATTGCTGGATCTTTCCCTTCTGCAAGTAAACTACATAGCTAATTACATTAACCGAATTTTAGATTTGGTCTTTACCGACAGCACAAATGATGTTTCCTTGTTTCGAAGTAATCCTCTTTCCAATCCAGAGGATGCTTATCATCCAACTTTGGAATTAAACATCTTTCTGAATGGGTTTGGATTTCGTTCCAATAATCCTTCTAATTTGCTTTCTACATCAAGACGTGTTTTCTGCTTTAAACAAACTGACTTCTTTAAGCTAAATTCTCTTCTTACAGCCACTGACTGGTCTTATTTGTATTCATGTGATGATGTTGAACTAGCTGCAAAGTTTTTTTATACAACTATGAAAAATCATTTCAAATTATGTGTTCCGAAAATTAAACTGAAATATAACCCACATACGCCACCTTGGTTTTCTCGTGATTTAATTAAATTAAAGAATTTAAAAAATTTAAAAGGTCCGGTTTGTCTGCTGATTATACTAAATACGCTATATCCCGATATAATTTTCAACACCTAACAAATTTCTGCTATCAGTCAGACGTGACACATGTCAAAGAGGATATTAAAAGATATCCTAAAAAGTTTTATAACTTTATTAATATGGAGCGCAGGTTGGATATATTCCCATCCTGTATGAAATTAAATGGTGTTGAATGTTGCAGCGATGGAGAAATTTCCAATCTTTTTTCGAACTTTTTCCAAAGCACTTACACAAATTTCAATATTGATTGTAAAAGTCCATACCCATATCATATTCATCAATTTAATTAATGTAATATGCCAGTTATTGATTGTGATACAGTATTACAATATTTAAAATCTTCTAAATTAAAGTTTTTACCGAGACCAGATGATGTACCTAGTTGTATTCTAAAGCGATGTGCTGATGCTTTGCTTAGACCAATCTGCAAATTGTTTGACTTATCTCTGAATACATCTGTATTACCTAATATTTGGAAGCAGTCCTATATTATCCCCCTCCACAAAAAAGGCAGCAGAGCTAATATATCAAATTACCGAGGAATAGATAAGCTTTGCGCTATTCCGAAATTGTTTGAATATATTATCACCGATCAGATGCAGCATTTCGTTCTTCCTTTATTAAGTACTTCACAGCACGGTTTCACCAAGAAGCGTTCAATTACAACCAACTTATTAGAATTTACTTCGTTGGTTAATTGTAGTTTTTCACAACAACATCAAATGAATGTCATTTACACAGATTTTAGTAAAGCTTTTGTCAGTGTTTGTCACTTCGTACTCCTTAAAAAACTGAATACCTTTGGTTTTCCTCCCAAGTTAGTTAACTGGATTACATTCTATCTAACTTCCAGAACCCAAAGAGTTATTTTTAAAACAGCTATATCTAAGACTATTTGTGTAACTTCTGGTGTCCCTCAGGGTTGCCACCTTGGCCCATTATTATTATTTAATATTTTTATAAACGATTTGCCATCTGCCATAAAGCATTCTAACGTCTTAATGTACGCTGATGATGTTAAGTTATGCCTATCTATTTTATCTCCGGTCCAACAAATGTTTCTTCAAGAAGATCTTGATTCCTTATCTCAGAGGTGCTCTAAAAATTATCTTTCGCTTAATTGTGACAAATGTAAAATAATGTCCTTTTACCGCAAAAATTTAATTGTAAAAAGCTACCACATTAATGATCACACTCTAGAACGTGTCACACAATTCAGTGATCTGGGTGTGTTGATGGATCCAAAGCTGCATTTTGGGACACATATTTCTTGTATCACATGTAAAGCAATTTGTTGCTTTTCCAGTGCTTAACGTTGTAAGTAAATATAATTTTTTATTTTTTTGTTGTAATCTTTGCTTTGCATATACTTTTGCTTCTCTTTAATGCTCTTTCATTCTTTCTCCCTCTAAAAATACTCTTTTTTCTTGAGTGCAGTGAGATTTAAATTAATTTGCGCGAAATATTTTGATTGTAGAAAACATAATTACGTATCAATTTCTTGGGGTTGTTTCTGTGCATTTTGTTGTTTTTTGGTTTGCTCTCAAACTGGTTTTGGTTTACATTTGCTCTTATAATTAGCACAGTTCCTGCGGAAAGTGTGCATTTTTCTTTTAAATTTCATTTTTGTTTTTTAATTATATTAAACATTTATATTTTTAATTGAAAATGCATTGTTGTATTATAAAGTGTAAAAGTAAATCATTTACTCCTAAATGCCGCACTGTAGCTTGTTGGTTGTGTGATAATGCGGCCCATGTTGCCTGTGTGGATACCAATGGAAGAATTGCCGATATTATTGATCAAAATATCGGCCTTCGCTGGTCTTGTCCTAATTGTCGGTCTGATGAAATAGACTTTCGTAAATCTGTTACGTTAATGCGTAATGCTTACAATGATCTAGCGAAAGACTTTCGTCGCTTGAATGATAAGTTCACAGCTTATGATAAGTCTTTTAAAGATATTAAAATCTTTGATATATCGCCTAAACGAAAACGGCGTCATTCGCCCAAATCAAAAACTTCTTTCTCACTTTTAAACATACCACCTCCATCAACCCCCACTATTTCTATTCCTACCCCCACTATTTCTTCACCTACCTCCACTATTTCTATACCTACACCTACTTTTACTACACCAATGGGGCAGATGGAACTACCGGTGAACTTTCATAAGAATTCTTATGCATCTGTTGTGCAGCATGTTGCGGCAGAAATAGCACCTACTAGCTCAAACACTCGAGCTTCAATTGGTCCTAAGCAACTTGTCGCTGTTCCTCCTTCTAAATCTATTTTTGTGTCTAGGTTAACTGAAGATACTTCGGAAGCCGATATTAATCACTACATTCTATCTAAACTGCCAACAATTACAAATGTGAATACCACTAAGTTTAAATTTTCTTTTAAAATGACAATTTCGTCTTTTAAAACATCCGTTCCCCCTGAATACTGTAGTGAACTGTTAGGTCTGAACTTTTGGCCGGCCGGCTGTGTTGTTCACGAATATAACTTTAAAAAACGTGCAAACACTGGTATCATTGCCAAACTCCCCCCAACAAAGTCTACAAAAAACTGATTTCTAGTCGCCCTCAAGGAGCCCTTCCTATGGATCCATCTAACCTCAGTTTGATCATTCATTTTCAGAATGTCAGAGGTTTAAACTCTAAAGTGAATAGACTTTTCACTAATAGTTTCTCTTTTCATTCAGATGTAATTATGTTTGTAGAAACATGGCTTCGTCCAGATGTTCTGAATTCCGAATTGTTTAACAATAATTACTTAACGTTTAGGAAAGATCGATTTGATCGCGTTGGTGGTAGAGTTCTGATTTCTGTTAGAACTTCTTACTCTTCTGACTTCGTGTCTATTGATAATATTGATGACATTGAGTTTATTTGTGTAAAGATTTCATTTTCCAATTCCAATTTATTTATTACACGTTCCTATATACCACCTGCTTCTAATGACTCTGTTTACTTATCACATCTGACAGCTATTAAGAAAGTTTTGTCTTTTATCAAAGATACTGATAAGGTCTTAATCATGGGAGATTTTAATCTTCCAAATATTTGCTGGACAACCTTGGATAATTATAACTCTGTAATATCATCAGTAAGCTGTGAGTTTGTCGATACATTGCTGGATCTTTCCCTTCTGCAAGTAAACTACATAGCTAATTACATTAACCGAATTTTAGATTTGGTCTTTACCGACAGCACAAATGATGTTTCCTTGTTTCGAAGTAATCCTCTTTCCAATCCAGAGGATGCTTATCATCCAACTTTGGAATTAAACATCTTTCTGAATGGGTTTGGATTTCGTTCCAATAATCCTTCTAATTTGCTTTCTACATCAAGACGTGTTTTCTGCTTTAAACAAACTGACTTCTTTAAGCTAAATTCTCTTCTTACAGCCACTGACTGGTCTTATTTGTATTCATGTGATGATGTTGAACTAGCTGCAAAGTTTTTTTATACAACTATGAAAAATCATTTCAAATTATGTGTTCCGAAAATTAAACTGAAATATAACCCACATACGCCACCTTGGTTTTCTCGTGATTTAATTAAATTAAAGAATTTAAAAAATTTAAAAGGTCCGGTTTGTCTGCTGATTATACTAAATACGCTATATCCCGATATAATTTTCAACACCTAACAAATTTCTGCTATCAGTCAGACGTGACACATGTCAAAGAGGATATTAAAAGATATCCTAAAAAGTTTTATAACTTTATTAATATGGAGCGCAGGTTGGATATATTCCCATCCTGTATGAAATTAAATGGTGTTGAATGTTGCAGCGATGGAGAAATTTCCAATCTTTTTTCGAACTTTTTCCAAAGCACTTACACAAATTTCAATATTGATTGTAAAAGTCCATACCCATATCATATTCATCAATTTAATTAATGTAATATGCCAGTTATTGATTGTGATACAGTATTACAATATTTAAAATCTTCTAAATTAAAGTTTTTACCGAGACCAGATGATGTACCTAGTTGTATTCTAAAGCGATGTGCTGATGCTTTGCTTAGACCAATCTGCAAATTGTTTGACTTATCTCTGAATACATCTGTATTACCTAATATTTGGAAGCAGTCCTATATTATCCCCCTCCACAAAAAAGGCAGCAGAGCTAATATATCAAATTACCGAGGAATAGATAAGCTTTGCGCTATTCCGAAATTGTTTGAATATATTATCACCGATCAGATGCAGCATTTCGTTCTTCCTTTATTAAGTACTTCACAGCACGGTTTCACCAAGAAGCGTTCAATTACAACCAACTTATTAGAATTTACTTCGTTGGTTAATTGTAGTTTTTCACAACAACATCAAATGAATGTCATTTACACAGATTTTAGTAAAGCTTTTGTCAGTGTTTGTCACTTCGTACTCCTTAAAAAACTGAATACCTTTGGTTTTCCTCCCAAGTTAGTTAACTGGATTACATTCTATCTAACTTCCAGAACCCAAAGAGTTATTTTTAAAACAGCTATATCTAAGACTATTTGTGTAACTTCTGGTGTCCCTCAGGGTTGCCACCTTGGCCCATTATTATTATTTAATATTTTTATAAACGATTTGCCATCTGCCATAAAGCATTCTAACGTCTTAATGTACGCTGATGATGTTAAGTTATGCCTATCTATTTTATCTCCGGTCCAACAAATGTTTCTTCAAGAAGATCTTGATTCCTTATCTCAGAGGTGCTCTAAAAATTATCTTTCGCTTAATTGTGACAAATGTAAAATAATGTCCTTTTACCGCAAAAATTTAATTGTAAAAAGCTACCACATTAATGATCACACTCTAGAACGTGTCACACAATTCAGTGATCTGGGTGTGTTGATGGATCCAAAGCTGCATTTTGGGACACATATTTCTTGTATCACATGTAAAGCAATTTGTTGCTTTTCCAGTGCTTAACGTTGTAAGTAAATATAATTTTTTATTTTTTTGTTGTAATCTTTGCTTTGCATATACTTTTGCTTCTCTTTAATGCTCTTTCATTCTTTCTCCCTCTAAAAATACTCTTTTTTCTTGAGTGCAGTGAGATTTAAATTAATTTGCGCGAAATATTTTGATTGTAGAAAACATAATTACGTATCAATTTCTTGGGGTTGTTTCTGTGCATTTTGTTGTTTTTTGGTTTGCTCTCAAACTGGTTTTGGTTTACATTTGCTCTTATAATTAGCACAGTGCCTGCGGAAAGTGTGCATTTTTCTTTTAAATTTCATTTTTGTTTTTTAATTATATTAAACATTTATATTTTTAATTGAAAATGCATTGTTGTATTATAAAGTGTAAAAGTAAATCATTTACTCCTAAATGCCGCACTGTAGCTTGTTGGTTGTGTGATAATGCGGCCCATGTTGCCTGTGTGGATACCAATGGAAGAATTGCCGATATTATTGATCAAAATATCGGCCTTCGCTGGTCTTGTCCTAATTGTCGGTCTGATGAAATAGACTTTCGTAAATCTGTTACGTTAATGCGTAATGCTTACAATGATCTAGCGAAAGACTTTCGTCGCTTGAATGATAAGTTCACAGCTTATGATAAGTCTTTTAAAGATATTAAAATCTTTGATATATCGCCTAAACGAAAACGGCGTCATTCGCCCAAATCAAAAACTTCTTTCTCACTTTTAAACATACCACCTCCATCAACCCCCACTATTTCTATTCCTACCCCCACTATTTCTTCACCTACCTCCACTATTTCTATACCTACACCTACTTTTACTACACCAATGGGGCAGATGGAACTACCGGTGAACTTTCATAAGAATTCTTATGCATCTGTTGTGCAGCATGTTGCGGCAGAAATAGCACCTACTAGCTCAAACACTCGAGCTTCAATTGGTCCTAAGCAACTTGTCGCTGTTCCTCCTTCTAAATCTATTTTTGTGTCTAGGTTAACTGAAGATACTTCGGAAGCCGATATTAATCACTACATTCTATCTAAACTGCCAACAATTACAAATGTGAATACCACTAAGTTTAAATTTTCTTTTAAAATGACAATTTCGTCTTTTAAAACATCCGTTCCCCCTGAATACTGTAGTGAACTGTTAGGTCTGAACTTTTGGCCGGCCGGCTGTGTTGTTCACGAATATAACTTTAAAAAACGTGCAAACACTGGTATCATTGCCAAACTCCCCCCAACAAAGTCTACAAAAAACTGATTTCTAGTCGCCCTCAAGGAGCCCTTCCTATGGATCCATCTAACCTCAGTTTGATCATTCATTTTCAGAATGTCAGAGGTTTAAACTCTAAAGTGAATAGACTTTTCACTAATAGTTTCTCTTTTCATTCAGATGTAATTATGTTTGTAGAAACATGGCTTCGTCCAGATGTTCTGAATTCCGAATTGTTTAACAATAATTACTTAACGTTTAGGAAAGATCGATTTGATCGCGTTGGTGGTAGAGTTCTGATTTCTGTTAGAACTTCTTACTCTTCTGACTTCGTGTCTATTGATAATATTGATGACATTGAGTTTATTTGTGTAAAGATTTCATTTTCCAATTCCAATTTATTTATTACACGTTCCTATATACCACCTGCTTCTAATGACTCTGTTTACTTATCACATCTGACAGCTATTAAGAAAGTTTTGTCTTTTATCAAAGATACTGATAAGGTCTTAATCATGGGAGATTTTAATCTTCCAAATATTTGCTGGACAACCTTGGATAATTATAACTCTGTAATATCATCAGTAAGCTGTGAGTTTGTCGATACATTGCTGGATCTTTCCCTTCTGCAAGTAAACTACATAGCTAATTACATTAACCGAATTTTAGATTTGGTCTTTACCGACAGCACAAATGATGTTTCCTTGTTTCGAAGTAATCCTCTTTCCAATCCAGAGGATGCTTATCATCCAACTTTGGAATTAAACATCTTTCTGAATGGGTTTGGATTTCGTTCCAATAATCCTTCTAATTTGCTTTCTACATCAAGACGTGTTTTCTGCTTTAAACAAACTGACTTCTTTAAGCTAAATTCTCTTCTTACAGCCACTGACTGGTCTTATTTGTATTCATGTGATGATGTTGAACTAGCTGCAAAGTTTTTTTATACAACTATGAAAAATCATTTCAAATTATGTGTTCCGAAAATTAAACTGAAATATAACCCACATACGCCACCTTGGTTTTCTCGTGATTTAATTAAATTAAAGAATTTAAAAAATTTAAAAGGTCCGGTTTGTCTGCTGATTATACTAAATACGCTATATCCCGATATAATTTTCAACACCTAACAAATTTCTGCTATCAGTCAGACGTGACACATGTCAAAGAGGATATTAAAAGATATCCTAAAAAGTTTTATAACTTTATTAATATGGAGCGCAGGTTGGATATATTCCCATCCTGTATGAAATTAAATGGTGTTGAATGTTGCAGCGATGGAGAAATTTCCAATCTTTTTTCGAACTTTTTCCAAAGCACTTACACAAATTTCAATATTGATTGTAAAAGTCCATACCCATATCATATTCATCAATTTAATTAATGTAATATGCCAGTTATTGATTGTGATACAGTATTACAATATTTAAAATCTTCTAAATTAAAGTTTTTACCGAGACCAGATGATGTACCTAGTTGTATTCTAAAGCGATGTGCTGATGCTTTGCTTAGACCAATCTGCAAATTGTTTGACTTATCTCTGAATACATCTGTATTACCTAATATTTGGAAGCAGTCCTATATTATCCCCCTCCACAAAAAAGGCAGCAGAGCTAATATATCAAATTACCGAGGAATAGATAAGCTTTGCGCTATTCCGAAATTGTTTGAATATATTATCACCGATCAGATGCAGCATTTCGTTCTTCCTTTATTAAGTACTTCACAGCACGGTTTCACCAAGAAGCGTTCAATTACAACCAACTTATTAGAATTTACTTCGTTGGTTAATTGTAGTTTTTCACAACAACATCAAATGAATGTCATTTACACAGATTTTAGTAAAGCTTTTGTCAGTGTTTGTCACTTCGTACTCCTTAAAAAACTGAATACCTTTGGTTTTCCTCCCAAGTTAGTTAACTGGATTACATTCTATCTAACTTCCAGAACCCAAAGAGTTATTTTTAAAACAGCTATATCTAAGACTATTTGTGTAACTTCTGGTGTCCCTCAGGGTTGCCACCTTGGCCCATTATTATTATTTAATATTTTTATAAACGATTTGCCATCTGCCATAAAGCATTCTAACGTCTTAATGTACGCTGATGATGTTAAGTTATGCCTATCTATTTTATCTCCGGTCCAACAAATGTTTCTTCAAGAAGATCTTGATTCCTTATCTCAGAGGTGCTCTAAAAATTATCTTTCGCTTAATTGTGACAAATGTAAAATAATGTCCTTTTACCTTAAAAATTTAATTGTAAAAAGCTACCACATTAATGATCACACTCTAGAACGTGTCACACAATTCAGTGATCTGGGTGTGTTGATGGATCAAAGCTGCATTTTGGGACGCATATTTCTTGTATCACATGTAAAGCGTTAAACGTTGGTCTAAAGATTTTAATGATCCTTACACCACCAAATTATTATTCACTTCATTGGTTAGACCAATACTTGAATATGCTTCATGTGTATGGGATCCACAGTTTAAAAAGTATAGTGATAGTATTGAGTTTGTTCAAAAGCAATTCTTGCTTTTTGCACTGCGTCACTTACACTGGGATCCCAATATAAACCTTCCATCTTACAAAAGCCGACTTAAACTAATTCGCCTCCAAACATTATCAAGTCGCAGAACGACTCTTGGTGTCACATTCTTGCACAATCTAATTGTAGGCAGCATCTTTTCCCCTTCCTTGCTTGGTTGTATTAATTTTAATGTTCCTTCTCGGGTTACTAGGAGTTATTCTCCTATACTTGTTGGTACATGTAAGACTACTTATTTGCAGCATGATCCTTTTCGTGTTTTATGTCAATCTTACAATCTATACTATGACCTTGTATCTAATTCTATTTCTTCCGATCATAGAAAATCTAATCTCTTAACTCTCCTTAACACATAGTATTAATTTAACTCTTTAACTTTATTTAAATTTATCTTAATATTGCTTTATGATTATTATAAAGGGCTGATGACATTAGGTCTGTAGCCGTATATTAGTCAATTAATTTCTTTTGCATGTTACTAACCTCCAGTAGTTCAGTACCGAAGGGACTTGTGGTCGATACCCAGTCTTATTCGGTTTCTAAAAAATTAAAAATTTTTATCGATACAGGGGCGTCAAAGAATTATATAAAGCCGTTACCAGGACAGGCAATTAGACCGGTCGATACAAATTTTTCTGTTAAGTCCATTCATGGGGCAACCAATATAACATATAAATGTAAAGTAAACTTATGTGAGGTAGATTCCGATTTCTTTATTTTGCCAGATTTGTCAACTTTCGATGGTATTGTGGGCCTTCACATACTAAATCAAGTCCACACGACTATCAATTTAAGGGAAAAAATTATAGTGCATGATTTTGGCTTTGAGGCCATGTTCTTCCTTGGTGGTCAGGATGTAAGTCATTTGCAATTACAAACCCAGTCCATCCCTGGCTGCGTTAGGGAAAAATTTAATAATATTATTTTTAACGTGTCCGCAGTTTTCGCAGATTCCAATGAAGCATTACGATATAATACAAATGTGGTCGCAACGATTCGTATGAAAGATGAGCAACCGACTTATGCAAAATTCTATCCTTACCCATTGGGTGTAGCGGAGTTCGTTGAAACTGAGGTTAAGGACCTCTTAAAAAGTGGCATCATTCGCCCTTCACGTTCGCCATACAATAACCCATTCTGGGTTGTAGACAAAAAGGGGCTTGACGAGAATGGAGTCAAGAAAAGAGGATGGTTATCCACTTTCGAAAGTTGAATGAGAAAACCATTGATGAATCATACCCTTTTCCGAACGTAGGGATTATTTTATCAAATCTGGAAAATTCACAGTTCTTTACGACCTTAGATTTAAAGTCAGGTTTGCATCAAATTGAGTGAGCGGAGCGAGACCGCAAGAAAACTGCCTTTTCTGTATGCGGCGGGAAATACGAATTCTGCCGCCTGCCCTTTGGGTTGAATAAGGCCTCGGGGATATTCCAGAGGGCCATTGATGACGTTCTCAGGGATCACGTTGGAAAATATTGTAGACCACTTAAAACATATTGAACTAGTGTTAAATAGTCTCCTGGCTGCGAACATAAGAGTGTCTATAGAGAAGTCGAAGTATGTTAAGCAATAATTGGAATACCCCGTATTTGCGGTGGCAGCAAACGGTTTTAGGACTTGCCAGCAGAAGGTTGAAACAATTCGAGATTTTCCTCAGCCAACAACGTTAAGAGGACTTTGTGCTTTCCTGGGATGACAAGGTTCTACAGGTGCTTTATGTGCGACTACGCAAAAATAGAGAAACCACTCACCAGTATCCTAAGAGGTGAGTTCGGTAAAGCATCAGCCTCGCAATCAGAGAAAATTAAGATTTTCTTAGATGAATATCAGCTAGGTGCTATCGAAAACTAAAGACAATATTATTGTCAGAGGACGTCATGCTGGCATACCCTGATTTCAAAAAACCCTTTGACTTGATCACAGACGCATCTTTGCATGCATTGGGTGCGATTTTGTCCCAAGAGGGTCGACCCATCACTATGATCTCTCGAACGTTAGAGAAAAGAGAGAAAAATTATGCTACCATTGAAAGAAAGCTTTTAGTTATTGTTTGGGCACTACGCAATCTTAGGCCTTATTTATATGGTGTGAGGGATTTAAGCATCTTTACAGACCACCAACCCTTGACTTTTGCATTATCGGATCGAAACCCGAATGCTAAAATCAAAAGATGGAAGGCAATCATAGAAGAGTATAATGCAAAGCTGCATTATAAGCCTAGTAAAGACAATGTGTTGGCTGACACCCTATCACGCCAGCACATATATGCTTTGGACTCTGAATTGGAATCGGATCAGGCCACAATACATAGTGAGGAGTCATCAACTTACGCAATTGAGACTGTAGACAAACCAGTCAATTGCTATAGAAACCAGCTGATATTGGAGGCAGAACAGCCTTTGCTGATTAGGACTTTCGAGGTCTTTGGCAACAAACGAAGACATTTCATTTCGTTTACTGACAGTGATGATTTGTTACGGGTCATGCGCAAGTTCAGCATGGAATAGTGGAAATGTTCCATACGTTCCCTAATAGTGGAAATGTTACCTTCCGCTATACAACTAAGTTCGTGATGGATGTGACTGATTCAAATGAACTGCTGGAAATTATTAGTCAGGAGCATAATAGAGCACACCCAGCGACTCAGGAAAACGCTTAACAAATTTTAAAGGATTATTTTTTCCCTAGGATGGAGAAAAGGCCAAGGAAGTGGCTTTGAACTGCCGTGTTTGTTCAAGAGCCAAATATATCAAACATCTAGTTTCGGAAACCTCAATCCTAGAACATATAGGTGAAATACTGCATATTGATATCTACTAGACAGGTCAGACGTATTTCTTAACTTGCATTGATAAGCTTTCTAAATTTGCATTTGTACAGAAAATCGCTAACGAACCATTTTGGATGTGAAACCACTCCTTCTTCAGCTGGTGAATATATTCTCGGGCATAAGAACTGTGTATTGTAATAATAAACGGCCCCTTAACTCAAGTGCAATTAAGGACTGCTTAAAAATATATTTTGAAATCGAGCGAAAGATTGATGACATGACAGACCTTATTCTCTTGGCTACTTACAAATACAATAGAAAAATTCACTCTGTGATCAAACAGAAGCCCTTGGATTTTTTGCATCCTACCCCATCTATGGCCGCGGAAATATCCAATTGTCTTAGGAATGCTCAAAAATCTAGCCATAGGACGCACAATGCTGATAGGGTGGGAAAAGTTGACAATTTGGGGGATACGGTCTTTATTATAGTATTATTGAGAATTACAAGTGATGAAGTGTTTAAAACTTAACCTAAATCGGTTATTCTCCCAAACAGCGGTAGATATGGAGGCTGACGTACTAATTGTTAGTAAGTTCGATAATGCAAAGGAAGATTCAAATGTATAAATATAGAATGCCAGTGGCAAAGCAGCTATCTGGATACAAGGCGCTACTGCCTTTGAGCAGAGGGACTCCTGCTCGTTTGATGGTTTTACCTTTGCTAAAATACGCGGAAACAATTTTTGCAGCTCCTACCATCACGCAGGATTCCTTTGAGGACTTAATCGACAGACTGGTCAGTGCTGCGAAGGACAGATTCCCTTTGAGCGCTGGAATGGGGTTGTAATTTATTTATTCATTTATTCATGACATTGACAAAAAAAAACCATCACCTCAAAACAAAAAAAAAATGTAACAATTAATACTTAATATTCGGTTTGGCCGTTGAAGTTGATGCATGACCAGGCTTACCCCATAATATTTTGCACTTTGGGTTATCGTAGTGAATCCACTTTTCGTCCCCCGTCACATTTCGATGCAAAAAAATCCTTCCGATTATGACTTTGGAGCAGTTGTTCATACGTGAAAAACCGACGTTCGACGTCTCTTGGCTTGAGTTCATAAAGAACCCAATTGCCTAGTTTTTGCACCATACCCATGGCCATGAAACGGATTGAAATTGCTTGTTGAGTCGCTCCTCATTTTGAGTTTGGCATGAATCTTGGTTCCTTGTGGCTGGTGTCAAAATCGCTACTTTTATAGTATAACGAGTACTCATATGTTTTTGTTGATGGAGTATGTTCCCCATATGTGAAGCACACACAGCAATCGATGTCCATTAACTGTACTTTTCTTCAAATGAAAACCAAAAAGCAGCGCTTCCCGCAAATTGCGTTTTATCGGCACAAAAGTTGACATGTTTAGAGAACAAAGAAAGTTTGTTGTGTACACTTCAGCGAAATGACATAAAAGGATTTTTGGCGAGAAATAGTGACGCTTTAACGTGAATGTTAGTTATCTCAACTTTTGCAAATCCCTTAAAACTTATTTGTACACCTAATAATAAATAAGGATAATATAAAATATCAACCTCTGACCCAATGGGGGAAATTTATTTGCAATAGTGTTCACAACCATGTGTGGTAAACTAATAAACTACAATAATGCAGACGGTATAGGTGACCCAAATCAGCGACATCCAGTTCATCCAGCCAGCAGTGTGATCATGATTCCCGTATGCCGCGAATGACGATGGTAGTCATCGATAAGGGTGATGGTTTCCTTGAGGAACTCCAGAAGTGAAAAAAACTGGACGAGAAAGAGCCTAAAGTCAAGACTTACAAAAGATGTAAACTCAAGCAAGTTTGTAGTTGAGGACCGCTTTTTCATAAAAATAATAAATAAATAATTGTTTTACAAAAGTTATAAAAGGTTGAAGTTAGCATTTTTTCAAACAATTTTGGGATTGCGGAAAGTTTAGCAATACCCCTGTAATTGGATATGTCAGCTTTGTTACCTTTTTTGTTTAGGGGAACAATGAAGGGTTCCTTCCAGACAGGAGGGAAAAAAGCGCTATGAAGTGATAAAGTGAAAAGTTTTAAAAGTGGCTTACACAGAGACTCAGCACAGTGTTTAAGCAGACAACTAGGTATTTTGTCTGGGCCGGGTGAGTAAGTGGATTTCAACGATTTTAAATTTGTAAGAAGACATTCCTCCCTAATTATAGGAGTAACAATGAGGTAAAAATGGGAAATGGGATAAAGATACCGGTTTTGAATATAGGATTCAGAGGAATAAGTGGATTGAAAGAATTTTGCAAACAGGTCTGCAATACCCAAATCACTGTGGCCATGTTCATTAACTAAATACAATGATGACTGCTTAGGGTCAAGTGATAATTGCAGTCTACAACGTGAAAGATAGTTATTGTAAGAAAGGTTATTTAATGAAAGAAAATTAGCCCGGGCCACACAAAAGTTTGCAAAAGCAATAGAAGAGCCAGATCTCTTAAAGCTTCGACTTAATGTTCTTCTCGTAAACCAAGGTGGTTTATATGTCAATTTCGAAACAGCGTTGTAGGGGACATAAGCATCAAATATATTGAATATCACTTCATAGAAAAAATTAATAGCAGTAGTCATATCACTGCAATTGTACAAAAAAGACCAATCTATTCCAAAACGACTGCCGCAGTATGCATCCACATATTTGCTTAGCTAAATGAAACATGAGCCAGCACTTCAAGGCCGATGAACTCGGACAAGCCGCTTACACTGCATTTATTAGCGTAGTGATCAGAAAATATGTGGATACACGCGCACCAAGTCACTGAAGTTAGAGAAATAAAATTAAACTTCGACAAATCTTAGATAGTATCAAAGATACAAACGACGCCATTGCTGTAAATTTGGTAAAAACCAAACTCAAAGGAACCGCCAGAAACCTCATAGGAAATGAAACCACTCTTCAATCGATAATAACACGATTAATAAAAACGGTTAATGGTGAATCAGTTGAAGTACTGACCGCCAAAATAAATAATATAGTACAAAACAATAAATCAGCTAATACCTACACTAAGGAGGTAGAAGATTTAGCTAAAGCCTTAGAAAACGCCTACATATCCGATGGATTAACACCCGAATTAGCCAATAAATATACCACACAGGTCGTAGTAAAGGCAATGACTAAATATTGTAAGTTCGATAAGGTTAAACTTATCAGGGAGACTGGACAGTTCAACATGAACAATGCCGTAGCCAAGTTTGTCAACAGTTGCACAGAAGTAACTGGACAAAGCAACACCATCTTGTGGTTCAGCCATGGGTCAAATAGAGGGCATACTCGCGCTTCCAATAGATGACTCAGAAACTACAGGCCAGGTTACAACAATCATAATAATCAGTAATACCAAAATACAAATAGGTCATAACAGAAAAAACGGCAACAGAAGAGGTAGACGATACGCAGCGGTAATAATAATAATAACAATAACAATAACAATTGAAATATTAGAGTAGTAAACAATTCAACTGGTTCGGAAAACCAGGAACAGCTTCTGGGAAACTAAATATATACCATCTAAACCTCAATCTCATTTCCACAAGCTAGATCACAAGTGATAAGACGAGTACAGATCGTATCAAAAGATACAGAACTCTTAGTATTCAACCAGGAACTTCAACTTGGAGTTTTCGTAGCCAACAGCATAGTAAATAGCAGAAACGTTGTAAATATCACCAATGAAACAGTAAAAATCAACGGAAATAAAAAAAATTCTGAAAGCTTAGAAAACTACTACGTAGTTAGTCCAAGCATTAGAAAAGAAAGTAGAAAACAGGAAATATTAAGCAAATTAAAACACAACTTCCCACCATTATTCATAGCAACACTCACCAAACTTTGTTCAGAATATAGCCACGTGTCCGCTTTAGAATCAGAAAAAATTACATGTAATAACTTCTGCAAACAAAAGCTAAGATTGAAGGATGAGACACCCACCTACATTAAGAATTATCGCATACCGCAGATATTGGGATGCTCTGAAAAGCATATGACAAAGAACTTGACAGATGTTTTTAGTCTATGTCGAAAATATAACATAAAGTTTCATCCAGAAAAATGGTCCTTCTTTATGCACGAAGTAACATATCTCGGGCATAAATGCACAAGTAAATGTATCCTACCGGATGATAGCAAATTTCAGTACCCACTGATGCCGATAGTGCTAGAAGATTTGTAGCTTTCTGTAACTATTACAGAAGATTCATTAAATTTTTTTCTTCATATTCACGTCATCTTACGAATTTAACATAGAAAAACATTACTTTTAAATGGACAAAGGAATGTCAACAAGCATTCGAACATCTTAAAAGAGAATTGACGAATCCTACAATTCTCCAATATCCAGATTTCAGCAAAACATTCTGTATTACCACAGATGCACGAAAATATGCTTATGGAGCAGTACTCAGTCAAGAGTACGAAGGAAAACAACTTCCTATTGCCTTTGCTTCAAAAACCTTTACTAAGGGAGAAAGTAATAAAGCCACAATTGAGCAAGAACTTACTGCGATTCACTGGGCTATAACTCATTGCCGACCATACGTGTATGGCAGACCGTTCATGGTCAAAACGGACCACAAACCGTTTACATATTTGTTCTCTATGAAGAGCCCCAGCTCAAAATTAGTTAGAATACGACTAGACCTAGAAGAATACGATTTCTGTGTCGAGTATCTTAGAGGCAAAGAAAATTACGTTGCGGACGCTCTTTCCCGAATAACAATCGAAGAGCTGAAAGAAATGAATAAAACCATCCTTGTCATAAATAAAGTGACCACAAGGTCTGCCAATAAATAAAGAGAAAAGAAACAAAGGTATCCGGTATATTAACAAGAAGCTTGACTTAGGTCAGTTTTTCTTGAGGCTAAATAAAGAAGCCTGTATGCATAACATCAATTTATTATAAATGCCACCTAATTGCATTTGTGACAATAAATTAATTTAAAGAAAAGGGCAATGAAATATTAAAGAATTTATTAGTAGCGCTACTGCCTAAGGTGTCCATAATAAAGTCATGACCATGCAAAGAAAAAGCATGCTAAAACTCAATGACTATTACTGAAACGCCACAAACTGCTTTTGACTCTGTACTAAGTAGTTGATACAATTGGACCACAGCCTAAAACGGAAAATGACAATGAATACGCAATTACGCTAATTTGCGACTTAACTAAATATTTAATAGCAATTCAAGTACCAAATAAGAGTGCGAAAACAGTACCAAAGGCGATCTTTGAGTCTTTCATTCTCACGTACGGTCCAATGAAGATGTTCATTACGGACATGGGAACAGAATATAAAAACTCAATAATCACAGATTTGTGCAAATACCTAAAAATAAAAAAACATAACTTCGACAGCACATCACCATCAGACCCTAGGAACTATTGAACGCAGTTATAGAACATTTAATGAGTATGTGATCATACATACATATCTCAGTATAAGTCTGATTGGGATGAATGGCTTAAATACTTTACGTATTGTTTTAATACCACACTATCGGTAACACATGGATATTGTCCATATGAGTTAGTTTTCAGTAAACTCTCCAATGGATTTGAAACATTCAGTAGCATAGATAGTATAGAACCCCTTTACAATATAGAAGATTACACTAAGGAAACTAAATACAGATTAGAAATTGCATATATACTGTAACTAGCTTAGATAAGCGCCACAATGTAGTTATATCTGATAATGAAAAAAAACAGCAAAAAGTACATAAAGATCGTTTAAAACAATTCAGAAAAAATTAAAATTAATTCAAAATAAACACAACAAAAAAAAAAATTATAATTTATAATATATATATCTATATTATATACACATGTATCTACAAAAAAAAAATTAAAAACAGACAACAGACAAACTTAAGACTTAATGATTTAACAGAATGAATGGATTAGTTTATAAAACCACGGTCATAAACGTTCAAGACGTCAAACGATTTAAAATAATAAACTACACTGCATTTAGTTGGGCAAAGTTCACTTTGCGAAAACAAAAACGATGCATACAAGTAGATGTGGAGTTTGAAACAGGACGGGTTACAGAATACGATATTTCCAGTGTTGGATGGTAAGTATCCTCAGGAATTCTTAAAGGTTGGCATCTTGAAATAGAAATACCAGCAGAATCATTACTAAACACAAGATCAAGTGATCTATTGTAATGATTTACTACAGAGTTCATTTGAAACAAGGAATTTTCAAACAATGTGTCCAAGAAATCATGTTCAGCTAGAAACTTCGAGATACCAAAAAGTACCACGAAATAAATGGGAGATTAAAATCACCTAGCACGATAAAAGAGTCACGGTCCCAAAAAATGTTATTGACAGAGTTAATGGCTCTAGCATGACTCACATAAGTTTCCAAATTGGAATTACGCGGAATGTAAGAACACGATATATAAACAGATTCATGAGGCAAAAATAACATCACATAAATAAACTCTATTTGGCTGAACAGTTTAGATCAATAAATTCTGATCTTGAGAGACAACAGCAATCAGAACACCGAATAGGGCGATCTATTCTATATGTGATGAAATTTGAACAGAAAATTTCATTACTAACAATACCAGAGTGAAGCAAGGTCTCGGAAAACGCTATAACATCTGATTCAAAGGAGAAACTATCCCTATACAAATTATTAAGCTTGGACAATAAACCTCTAACATTTTGATATATTGTATTATATAGACATGATGAAGGCAGTCAGCTTATATTTTGGAGCCGAGCTTGGAGCCGAAGGTGAACTAGTGTGCACTGGAAGCCTAACAGTACTAGGTCTATTTTTACTCTTATGTTTAAATTCATGAACAACCATATTTGGAGGTCAGAATTTTGGATAACGAACTTCGTCAAATGATTCGGAAGGCACACTAATCTTGAACGACGAAATATCCCTGTGTTGAGAAAAATTGAATTTTTTCACACTTAACCTTTAGATTAGTCTTGGAAGCAATCAATGTCGTCACAGGTAGTATCATAAGAAAGTCTTGATATGAAAATATGTTTTTGAGGTGCCACTACCGACAAGATAGGTGGTGAATCCACATTCAAAGATGGCGATATTGTTAAAGGTTCTAAAGTTGCCGCAGGTGATATTGATGAATGAGCGGCCTGGTTGGACTCGTCGGGTAAATATACAATTGGGGTAGGGGGTATAACACCATTGACGGCACCATTGGCGAGGAGCAGTATGTCTTGACCGGTTAGAGGCATTGATGGCAACATTTCCATTTGTGTCCACAAAGGTGTGCGACGAATGAGGAGAAGAAGCGGATCTAGATCGTTTGGAGGAAGATACTGCAGATAAAGGTGGAATTACCGGAATTACAGGCAGCGCAGTAGTTGAGGTAGGATCGGCTGGAGGGGCAATTATGGAAGGAACAAGAAGGGTGGTGGAAGGTAGTTGGGGGGAAGCATGGTTGCCCATAGGATAAGGACAATAAGAGAAGGGGAGGTAGTGAATCGAACTGATATTTAGTGAGTAACTTAGTGCCGGATTCAAAATCAATCGAAAGTTACTTGATTGAACTTGATAAAATTGTGACGTATACTACGATACATTGACAAAAAATCGACCTGACGTTTAAAACAGGATGGTCAAGACCACCTGAATCCTGATTATCCTGTCATGGTCATGGCCTTTCAGTCCCGCACACTGCAAGTGAGAAAAGTTGTCGCACAGCCAACAACGTACGGCCTGTTGAGAATCAACATCGAAGGTATTCTTATTTTTAGATGAAGGATTACAACAAATCATTTTCATGAAAAAAAATAAAATCCCAAAAAAAACAAAATAATAATAATTTAATTAAAATGCAGATACTAAATGTACACACTGTTAGTGATAGTAGAGAGCTCACAAAAATCAAACAAACCCAAAGCAAAAACAAATGATTCAGAAAGAAACACAAAACGGTACTGAATCACTGATTAATAGCAGTTTGGTTTCGCAACAACAAGGCTCACAGATAATAACTTTGAAATGTTATAAACAATAAGAAAGGTAAAAATTATGAAGCATGTAAAAAGAAAAACAAAATACACTAATCACTCAAAAATGAAATGAAAATACCTAGATTAGAAATATTAAAACTTTTAAAATGTATGCACCACTAACTAACCCGAAAACACGATCAATTTAAGTTATGCACAATAATATAAACAGTATTATTTATTTATTATAAATAATTATGTAATTATACAATAAAGTACCTTATGATATTAGAGTACTAGCTATTTAGGCCTAAAACTCTCATAAACAGTATTATTATTACAAAGTGTTGTAAAAAAAGTGAAAATTTATTTATTAGAACAAAAATAAACACGTCCGCCCTCTTTGAACTCTTCAATGAATGTCATAGCACCAATAGTTGTGGACGGGCTGTCATAGAAGCATTTTCTTCCCTAGATATGGTTCTTCTGAATAGGAATAACTCAATAGATCATACCTTTTGAGGATGTACCCCCAATCACTAGTCTTACGCTTGAAGCTGCTATGAGTAGGGTGAAGGTAAACAAATCGCCAGGGCTGGATCCCTTATGCCTTACTCAAAAGGGGCATCGCTAAAAACCTTCTGTGAGGGTTTCATAAGGTGTATGAGAGAAGGACTCTTCCCCAAATGCTGGAAGAATCAACGTTTGGATCTCATCTCGAAAGGTAACCTGCCCCCAGAGCTGCCATCTTCTTATAGACATCTGTGTCCCTTGAGTACTATTGGGAAGATCATTGAACGGATTATTTGATTTACAGAGTCACCGAATGGTGTGGCCGAACTGCAATTTGTTATGGCAGCAAAGACTTTGAGTGAGGGCGCTTTCAATGTAGAGAGGACAGTTGCAGTTTCAAGGAGGTGGCTTAGGCAGAACCACCTTAGTCTGGAGGAACATGAGACCAAATTGGTTCTTATGAGCTCCAGGAAAAAGGAGGAAACACTCTCAGTGAGATTTGGGCTCCACGTAATTGAGTCGAGGCCTTGCATCAAATACCTGGTTGTTCTTTTGGACTACCGACTATGCTTTACGTTCAACCTAAATGAGTCAGTCAAAAAATCAGCTGCCACCACAAAAAAAAAAAATGGCCAGAATTCTCCCAAACCTAGGACCACCTAGACAGCAAATCCGGATTCTACTAGGTTTGGTGAGTAAATCCATACTGTTTAGATCTGGTGTTTTATGTGGATCTGATGGCCAATATGTTGGTTTGCTTGTTGAAACAGCAATACAGCCTGTCTCTTGAAGTGCGTTATACAGCTCTCTTCCTTTCGTCGTTGTTAGTCTTGTTCCCCAATGTATGAAAACAATTTTAAATAGTTAGAATTACTCGGATAACCCCTAAAAAACACATGTTTTCATTTTTGTGTAAGATTTTTTTTTATAAAATATTTCATATTTCCAACATATTTTCATTTTCTTCTAAGTTGGCAAACCTGCATAAACTAAAGTTTACAGACTGGTAACATACACTTTACAGATTATTATAAAAAACAGCTTTTTTAACAGGTAGGTCGGTAAAAAACACTTAATCGGTTTCTGTCACTTTCTCGCTAGGTGAGAATCACTTCCGCACTTAAAAAAATTCTTCGGTTCTCTTTGATTTCCCTCTATTATATTGGCCGGATTATTGTATTCCTGTTTTTTTTTTCTCTGTGTCCTCTCCATTATCTTTTGTAGTTGTTATTATTTGATTGAAAAGTAAGTATTATATTTATTTTTATTTATTATTAAATTATTTTATTTTACAAATTAGCAAATTATCAACTTTAGTCATCCATAGTCGTCTCTTACTCAGCTCTTTTTATTCAACACTCCCAAGCCGCAAATTAAATTGCGCCAGACTTCGAAGCCGCATATTTTACAACGCCGTAATTTTATAGTAGTCAGCACTGCATTCAGAAAAGTCAAATCAATCAGCGTTTACTAAGTGATTGGAAAAAGTTCAGCGATTGGTTTTGCTGAACGCGCCCATTGTTATTTATTTCCAATTGATTTGTTGTATTATTACAATTGTTTTTCATTACAATTTTAATTTTTGTTTGGACTATTATGTGGAAATCTATTAACTACAGTGTCAAGAATAGGAATTTGATAACCTAAACTTTCCTCCTGTGAATGAACTGTTGCATTTGTTGAAAAGTTGTCATCTTCCTGAAATATATCTGTGTCCATTAAATTGATTTCTTCGTTTTTAATTCTACTTAAGAAATCTGCTAGTTCCTTTTCAACAGTAGCAAAATTTGCCTCGTGCTTATTAAGCGTCCTGCAAGCATATGCAATTGGATGTTCGTCTTGTGACAAAACGGCCCCTATTGCAAAGTTGCTAGCATCCGTTATAATTTTAAATTTTTTGTAAAAATTGGGATATCGCAAGATTATAGAATTTGTTACCAAATCTTTTAATTTTTGAAAAAACTACTATAAAATTGGGGTTATTTTCATTTGTATACTGACCCTTTTTTAGACATCGTGTCATGGGATAACTTATTTTTGAATAGTCTTTAATACATTTTCGATAAAATCCTGTCATCCCTAGACAACATTTTATTTGTTTCGCGAAGTTAGTTGGTAATTTAAGAATTTGTATTATATTGACCTTGCTAGGGTCTGACTTCAATCTTTGTGCCGTTAGGACATGCCCCAAAAATTGAGTCTCTTTCTTTAGAAAGTTACACTTATCGACTTGTATTTTTAGTTTTGCCTTTCGCAATGCTTTGAATATAACTTTTAAGTTTGAAATGTGTTAGTCTAATATAGTACTAAATACTAAAATATCATTCATGTAGACTACACATATCTCATTTATATAGTCCTTAAGGACTTTATTCATCAACCTCTGAAAAGTTGATGGTGTACTAGGTGGGGTGAAAAGTAACCTCCTTGGAAATGAAAAATATTTTATTTTATGTTTTTTTTATTTTATTCAATGTAGTCCACTTTTAGCTCGATACACTTATTCCAGCGATTTTCCAACTTCTTGATCCCGCCCGAAAAGTAATTTTCCAGAAGGACTGCAAAATACTCCTCCGCGGCATCGATGATTTTCTCGCGTGATCTGAATTTTTTATTGATGAGCCATCTTTTGAGGTTTGGGAGGAGATAATAGTCCGAGGGAGCCAAATCGGGCGAATGCGGTGGATGCGGAAGCAATTGGAGCCCTAAATCATTGATTTTAGCCGTGGTTGTGATACTCGCTGTTGATGTTTTTTCCTTTTTCGAGGTAGTTCACGAAGAGTATGCCATGACAATCCCAAAAAACCGAATAACCTTTCCGACCCATCGAGCCTCCCTCGGCCGCTTCGGAGCACTCGTGCCGGCTTCAGTCCATTGCCGGGCACTCATTCTGTTTTCTGGTGTGTAATAGTGGATCCAGGTTTCATCAACAGTTTTCAATCGACGTCAAAAGTCCGCCCGATTCCGCATCAGTAAGTCCAAACACTCTTTGAAGTGCTCTCGCGTTCGTGTTTTTGGTCCGGAGTGAGCTTGCGCGGCACCCAGCGGCAAGATAACTTTTCATGTGCAGAATCTCGCCCAAAATATGGCGTGTGCACTCACTACTAATCTTTGTGGCATCTGCTAGCTCGCGCACCTTCACTTTCCGGTCAGTCAACACCATTTCATGTATTTTTTTGACATTGTGCTCTGTAGCCGCTGCGGTCTTCATCGGTAGTGGAGTTGCGGCCACCACGAAACTCTTGAAACCAATATTTGACGTTATAATCTGACGGAGCATTAGCCCCATAATATTTATCCAACTTTTCTTGTTTCCTTTGCCGTTTTGCCTCTCAAAAAATAATGTTCTTTGAGAGAACGAAATTCGTTTTTGTCCATACTCAACATGATGGAAAACACGTCAACAACAATCAGCTGTCAAAACAAAACTAAGAGCAGTTTCGCACTGAAATTTGGCATGTCTGCCTAAATATGAACGGACTACAAGGCACCTTTTTTGCAGTAGCAGCGCATTCTGGTGGTAAAGGAGGTTACTTTAAACCAAACGGCATTCGAACAAATTCATAATGCCCCTGTGGCGTTGAAAATGCTGTTTTTGGGCTATCTTCCACACTTGCCAGAATTTGGTGAAATCCTTTAGCTAGATCTAGAGTATTGAAGTACTGAGCTCTACCTAACTTGTCTAATAAGCAATTTAAAATTGGTATAGGATACTTGTCATCGACCGTGAACGCATTTATCTTACGGTAATCGATAACCACCCTATCCGGTGTCTCCTGGAAACCGTTTTCATCTCAATTCCAACCCAATTCCATTTTACAGTGTGCTGGAAACAGCTTTTGACGGTTTTGAGAACGCCTAATTTTGTACAGGCGAGTGGGTTAAATTCTCTATTATCTCAAGTTATTAAAGGAAAAAAAGTACGCAGAACTGTAGTTTATTGTTTTCCTCACTAAACTGCATTTAAAGAATCCAACATTTCAGTTGTTTTAAAATATAAATTTGCTTTAGACCCAAATCACTTTTCCTTCAAAGTATAATAGACGAAACAAGCAAAACCAACCAATGCTGAATATGCCAACCTGCTTGCATATAAATTTTAAAATTTACGAGATTCTAATTCGTCTTTTAGTGGCTTTACAGGGGCTTGTATCACGAAGATTCGGTTTTGCGCTTTACAGTGCTATTTTAGTATCACTTTTATTTTGATTATACATACAAATGGAACGTTGTGGGTAATTGTGATAATTAAAATGGACATTTTGTGAAAAATATATGATTGAGAACAATTTGGAGAGTATGCAAATAATTCTTGCAGCTTCCTTTTTCATTACTGCTACTTATTTTATTAATATTTAAAGGAAAAATTACAATTTAAAATTTTCTTCAAATTGTTTTGTGCAATGATCACCTGTTTTATGTATGGCGCGCAAAAAAAAACGAAGAAGAAGACACATGACAATCACAAAAACGACGAAATTATGAAAATGCTGCCAACCTACATGGAAAAATTGCCCAGCCCTGTTAAGACTGACCATATAAAAAACCGAATCTTAGCATATCTATTTGAGATTAGCATCTTTCAATCGAATCACTATACAACATTAACCCCTCAATTTTGTCATTTTCCCTGTTGTTGTTGTCAAAATAAAACTCGAATCATAGTCGCATCTTCATAGATTCGAGTCTTAGCTCACTGTAAATCCACTATTTAATTCATTTGCGGAAGTTGGCATGAATACAGTTAGGCTCTACACGATTTTTGTATGTTGAGATTGGAATTTTTTTCTTTTCGTTTATTGACCAACCACACCTTACTCTTCTTTGCTAACACCTTAACTTATTTCTGCTTGACAAGCCTTTAAACTACTTCATTCTCCTTTCTTGTATTCCTTTTTTTCGATGCATGCCCACACACATGCTATGCACGCAGTTTGTTTGTCATGAAGTTTGTAAAACACAAAAGGAGACATCGGAGACCCCATAAAGTATATGTCATCTTCTGAAGCAACGCTCATTGCATCAGGCGTCGCGTGGATGGCGTCAGTTGTTGCCGTCTGTCTGGTGCTTCGAATTTTTTTTGTTATCAGCGAGAACCGAGCGTTGTATGTGTTTTTTCATCCACCGTTCAAAGAACAATTAACTCTTCTATTCTCATCACTCATTGCTTATACACACACGCACACACTCTCTTTGTTGCACTCTTTACTCACACTACAACGCTCAGGCCACGATCGATAGAGAGACACTCAATGTTTCGCTCTCTATCTATAACTTCAGCGAAATTCACGTAAACAAACAAGAATGATCTCTAAACATCTATAATGATCATTTACTATAGTAATCAAACGATATTTTGTACATTCTCTCTCTCTTAGAATACCCAAGCTTCAAAAGGTAAGGGAATATGCGACTCAAATAGTTCGGTACGACACGGCCATCCTGACATTAACAAGTCCTCATGTAGACATTCAAAAAATAAAATTTTAACAATTTCTCTACATAAAAACTTTTTATTATTATCTTACAAATCTTAGTACATTGGCAAAGATGTTTTATATTACATTTACTTTCCTATTCTTATATTTTTTCTCAAAACTGAAAACTCTTCAGAGGATTCGATTTCTTTCAACATTTTTACCAAAAAGTCAACCTTCAACCACGTTACTATTAGACACTCACTTCGTACAGCATAAACCTTTCTCTCTGACACTCAAGACCTCTGTTACATCACCAAATGCACCACACACCATGATCAAAACCGAAGTTCTGCACTTGTGCTTGCACCTCAATAAATGTACTATAACTTGCCTTATTAACACTACCGCCGGTTTCAACGGCTTCTTCAATTTCAATTACACCCACTGGTGTCTACACTATCGTCTTTTTCAACGATTTCTTCGTTCTCTACACACTCACTGGTGTCCATACTATCGTCTTTTTCAACGATTTCTTCGTTCAGGACACACTCAGTTGTCCACATTATCGTCTTTTTCAACGATTTCTTCGTTACAACCGCCGGAGATGCTTGTACTTTCATCGTTCATATCTAACGCAACGGGTATCTGGCAACTTTCTTTAATGATCATATGAATACTTATAAGCTCGTTTATTATTCATTGAATGCAACAGATATCGATCACCGTCAAGAACCTTAGCCACCAAGAATGGTCCCTTAAACTTTGGATCAAGCTTAGTTTGGTGTCTCTCTTCATTTTAATCAAAACATAGTCACCTATTTTGTGCCTAATTCTCTTTGCCTTATTTTTTCTAACCTCGCCTTATCGTAAGAAACTGTTCCTATCATATTTGTAGCCGCTTGAGCTCTTACATTTGCCAAACCAACTTCTATTAAACGTGTTTTGTCACAGACACTCAATTCAGTGTCACTAGTAATACGATCCTTATAACCCTCACATATTGATAACGTATTAACAACTGTTGTTTTATAAACCAATAACAACATCATATTTTAAAAACTTGTCCTTTACTACATACAGCAAAACCTCTAAAGAGTGTTCACTTATTTTAACATTAGCAAGAATCTGTAAAGAGCTATATACTGAGTCATTTTCTATTCCCTTTAAAACTACTACATTATTAACTCTTTTTCCTGATAGTTTTCTGCCACCGTCTCCTTCACAAGTGAACATTCTGCACCGGTGTCAAAACAAAATGGAAAAGACTCACCGCGATGGACCATGTTTCCTTTGAGTACTCGCAGATAGAACACAGGTCGACTCTCTTTCCTCGGATTGCTTCTTTGCCGTCGCCTGCTTCATTTTTTAAGCATTGTGTTGAGATGTGTCCATGCTCACCGCATTTGTAGCATGTAATGGATTTTCCTCGCTGCTGACCACCACCATGTCGTTCACCATGCTGATCACTACCATACGCAATTATCATGCCAATTGTTTATGAGTGACGTCACCATACGGCTGCCATATTCCTCAAGATACTCGCTGCCAGTTGGGCGGCTGTTTCATACGTTTAGAAACATTGCCGCTGGAGTTTCCACATTCCCATATCGCTGCACAAAAAGTTCTCTGAATTGCTACCATGTAATTCCAGCTTAGCAAACTTGTGGCAGCCATTGAGATGCGCTGCCTTCCATTGCCTTACTTAAGGCAATTACGAGCGCTGGAAGGAGGAGATTCTCTATCATGATGATGTCGGCTATAGCACACCATGATGTTGCATCCTTATTTACCAAGTCAGGATTAAACTTGGGAAGCGTGACAGTCTTTCCTTGTAGTGAGCCTGGTGCTGAAGACTGTAAAGCTTTAGCAAGCTCCATGAAGTTTTTATTTTGGAGATCCATAAAGTCACGCCTCTGCCCTTGTGAAAATAAAGGCAGGAAGGCCGATCTCACTTCTGATGTCGCATCATCATCTTCTGAAGCAACGCTCATTGCATCAGGCGTCGCGTGGACAGCGTCAGTTGTTGCCGTCTGTCTGGTGCTTCGCATTTTTCTTGTTATCAGCGAGTACCGAGTGTTGTGTGTGTTTTTTCATCCACCGTTCAAAGAATAATAAAGTCTTCTATTCTTATCGCTCATTGCTTATACCTTTTTGTGCTGCTCTCCAAACACACACGCATACACTCTCTTTGTTGCACTCTTTACTCACACCACAACGCTCAGGCCACGCTCGTCTGTATGTATGCAAACTAGTGCTTCAGTTTTTGAGCTAGACAGCTGAAATTTTGCACGAAGCTTTCTTTTTACCATACGCAGTAATTTGCCGGAATCAGCCGAGTCGGACCACTAGGGGGTAAGCCCCAAACAAACCGCGATCTAAATGAAAGTTCTTATTAGAAAACTTTTTTGCTTCTCATACTATCGACTTGAAATATGAACACTAAAAGTTTCTGACCTATATCCACCAACGATATAAAATTCAAGACCCTCGGACCACTATGCGGAGTACGCCCCATACAAACCGGGACCCAACAGAAAGTTCTTATTAGAAACACTTTTTTGTTTTTTGTACTATCGACTTGAAATTTGGACATTATAAGGTTCTGACCCATATTCACCAATCATACAACCAACCAAGACCCTCGGACTACTGGAAGGAGCATGGAGAGTATTACAACTTCGGTATAGCCAAAGTTAGTCTTTTTTATATTGTTTTCTTCTTATTGTTAATTTTCTTTATTGTTTTATTAAATACTAGACTATCAAAATCGACCAAAAAAACAAAGCAACAAAAGCAAAGTGTTTCTAATGTTTAACTTCGGTCTTGTGCCTATTGCCGCACTCAATCGAAATTTTCGTATCGAGCGTTGTGCTTGCTTTGAGAGAGACACTCATTTGCTCTCTTTTGCTTGCGTTTATTCAACAATAATGAAAACAACACACAAGAAGTAGTGAAGCATTAACGACAGACAAGCTAAATAAAATGTTTGTGTATGGATTTGCCAAACTAATAACAACAACAATTTTGAGAGCAAACACAATTTCGGGAGCGTACTCAGATACTAATAAATGACAGGAAAAAATACAACAATAACAACAACCAAAGAAATTTCAAGCAGCGCAGCATTAACAACGAAATGAACGTAAAAAAGTTTTGTGCTTGGTCTTGCAATGGTTTTCCAATCACTTAATACTAAAAATTAGTGTATTAAAATTTAAAAAATATAAAAAATAAGTATGCAATTTGATACATTTGGATTCATTTATTCTTTTAAAAAAATTATTAAAATCGCGGTAAGGTTAAAAGAAACCGGTTGCTGTTCAGAAAGACAATTAAATACCAGGAGTAGTTAAAGAAAACAAGAGATTATATAGTGGCATATAATAGCTTTGAGAGTATATTCAAGGTTAAACATCCGAGATAGAGTGGAAGGAAAATAGTTTTCAGAGCGATTATGACTTTCTAATCTTTACGGACAGTTCGAATATGGAATGTGGTGTATCTGCAGGGGTGTACTCACCACAATTAAACTTATATCACTCCTTTCACATACCTAACGAGGCGACGGACTTTTAGGCATAAGTCCTGGAAATTAGAGAGGCAAGTCGGCTGGCAGAAAATACGTACTGGAAGGTCGTGAGATAGCTATCTTCGTTGATAGTCAGGCGGCACTCAAAGTACTGCAATCCGCCATTGTGAAGTCTAAACTCATAAGGGAACGTAGGATGGCGATAAGCTAGATGTCTTATGGGTTCTCGGCCGTAGGAACATTGAGGGAAATGAGAAGGCTGACGAACTGGCTCGCTTTGCTGCATCTCTTGATATATCGTTAGTGGAACAGGTCTTGATTTTTCTAGAGTTAACTGTAGGTGGAAAGATTTTGAATCTGGCAGAGTAGCACGTATCACTTGGCCTAGTTACAACGAAAATAGGTCTTTTAGACTAATCAATAGAAGACGCAAAGATACTGCAAGGATCACAGCGGTTTTTACTGGTCACTGGTATGTTGGAACTCACGCGGAGATACTGGGTACTTGTAGAAGTTGTGGAAACGTAGAAGAAGAAGAGTCACTCACCCACTTTCTATGTCAATGCCCAGCGCTGGCAAGAACTAGAAATAAGTTTCTAGGTAAATAAATCATCGATAACCTCTCTGAATGTTCGGTCGCATGTCCGGTTGATCTTTTAAAAAACCTAAACTTTACGGGATGGGTTTAGCAATACTGCTTGTGTTCGGCGATGAAGTGGTTTCAAATCGGCACTTGCAGTGCCAATTGTGGACTATACAAGTCAGCCACGATAGCAAACCAACCAAGCAGTGATGGCGTTAGTCCAACCGGGTGTGACCGTGTCTAGGCCGCATAAAACTTGATTATTATAATATTTTAGGCATACCGTTAAAAACTTATACTTCACAAAATTTCAAAATGCAGTAGAGTCTTAAAGATGTCATGCAATTTTAGTTACTCTTCTCTTTGCGTATTCTGTTTAAAATTACGCAAATTTTGCTACCTATGCAGATAGGACGGGATGATACACGTAATACAATCCAAAATTCATTAATTTAACTAAGGAATTGGACTATTATTTGCTTTACGCCAGCTGAACATGATTTCCATAAAATGTTTAATTTTAGTGTTTTGGTTATTTGGCCTCGTACCTCGTGCCCTCGACGTATCGAAAGTTGCAAATTGTTTATTATTGAAGCTAATCGAATGACGTTTCTGTGATATTTGCACATTTAAGTCATGCAAATAACTCACGTCGGTGACCGTTATTATCCTGCTATGGATTTAGACATGGATGTTGATATAGTTTCATGGTGTTCATAGTGTTGTTGTTTTATTATTGTTGTTGTTTATGACAGTAACAGTGGCCAAAACACATGGAAGTCGATGTCATTTACGTGCATTTTTTTCTTATCTTTACTCTGTATTTTGTCTTACATTTTTGAAACATCAATGGAATCTGAATACTTTCTTTTGACTTCTTTGTTGACTCCAACTGGCGGTTATGCTCTGATCCCGGTAAGTATGTGTTCTTTTCTCACGACGATCTTCAATGACACAATAACACTCTTGAAACAGAAGTCACACAATTAAGTTTTCATATAAATTATACAACTGTATATGATTTAAAACTTTTGAAAAGACGACTTGATCGATTTTAAAATATGTCTTTAAGTATATGAGTTAAGAATATCTTTTGTGTCATCACTTTCATAATTAATATTCCCATTCATAACATCATTATCGTCACCATTATCATCATCATTATCATCATCATTATCATCATCATTAGTCCGTTACCTCAAACAAGAACACCCTTCCAGAAACCTCCACGAACTCATAGAAACAGCAGTGAATGAGTATAATCATTCAATCCATTCCACTACACAAAATAAATAATTTAGATCTTTTTTTCGGACGACATTATCCTCCTGGATCAGTAGAGTACGAAAAGACAGGCTGGAAAATTACGAAAAACTGATTCAGAAACAGGAAAAGGACTTAAATTATCACAACACTAAT
Source organism: Amiota mariae (assembly GCA_035041805.1). Lineage (NCBI taxonomy): Eukaryota > Metazoa > Arthropoda > Insecta > Diptera > Drosophilidae > Amiota > Amiota mariae. Next base: position 265,287 of record JAWNKV010000301.1, read on the forward strand.
AGGAAAGAACGTATAACATATAAGTTTTCGTCAAACAGAACAAGCGTTTAGGAACCAAAATCTAAAAAAGATATCAACAGGAAATAGTTAAGGAAAATCAGAATATAACCGTCACCACTACGTCTGGTGGACAGGTTCACAAAAGTAGCATTAGAAACTGATAGTTTCCTCTATTAATTTTTCTCAGATTCATCTTTATAATTATTTTCGTACAACCTGGTCTAACTTCCGTAGAAGTACTTCACTACTCTCAATCGGAAGTCATCACCCTAGAAAATGGATTAGCAAAGATTAAAACCGGAACCTTCAAAATACTCCACGTTATAAACCTAACAGAGTATACTATTACACTCAATGATATAGAAAATAATTTAATAAACAGACTAAGCAACTCCCATACCTTGCGTCCTTTCCTTATCCAAGAAATACAATCCTTACATGCTTCCATAGACAATCTAACTCCCACTAACAAATATAAAAGATCCATTAATGCAATAGGTTCGGCATGGAAATGGATTGCCGGAAATCCCGATAATGATGACCTCCAAATCCTTACTAATACCATGAACAAAGTAATTGGTAATAACAACCAACAATTAATAATAAATAAAAATGTAATAGAACGAATTAATAACAAAACTCAGATGAATAATGATATTTTAAAAATATTTAAAAACAGCGAAAGTTCCCAATTATTAGTCATTTTCTATTGCAAAATAAAAATCGATTTATTAAAACAGGAAATAAATAATTTAAAAATGGCTCTACATTTATCGAAAGTTAATGTGTTAAACACTTTTTTACTCTCTTCATCAGAAATCAAAATATTAAAAAATATATTAGAATATGAAGAATTTGAAGAGGCATTAAACATAGCAGATGTGAAAACTGCCCATAATAAAAATGTAATAATCTATGTAATTTCAATACCTAAAACTTTAAAAGATAATTCTAAGAAAATTATCATAAAACCAATAAAGTTAAATAAAAGAATTGTTAAACTGAATTTCAATAATATTGTAACTGTCCAAATATATGGTATAAAAAATAAATACAAAACAATGTTAAATAATTTAGAAATCTGTTTAAATACAGTTGTAGTAACGTAAGTTCTAACGATAATTGTATTTCGAATATAATAAACAATAAACTACATAAATGTAACTATTCAAACAATGATCATGTCAAGAAAATCGAAAGAATAAATGAATTTTTATTGTTAAATCAATTTTACGGAAATGTAACAATTTATCATATGATTAAAACCCTAAATGGGACATTCATTATTAAATTAAGAAACGATACAATAGTTATAAGAAATAAAATATTTAATTCATACGAAATATCAAATGTAAAACCACTTCCCGCTATGTTGCAACTATCTCACAACCAATCCAATTTTGAAGAAATCCTATCACTCCAACTAATGAAAGAACTTAACGTTCAGAACATAGAAAAGATAAATTCCCTCAATCTATTGGCTAAGTCTAGCACATTCGCCACATTTGGTCTATCGACTACCATCCTATTCTCAATCCTGATCATATTCCTAGAAATCCTATACCACCTCAAATTCCATCCCCTCAAATTCCGCTGCAACAAATTCCAACTCAAAGACTTCTAAACGATATATACAATGAAGTTCTCAGAAGCTCAAATCCAAGAGATATCCCGAATAGTAAACCAAATAGTAAATCCTCTCGAGGAACCAGAATCCCCTCCAATCATTGATTTTACACGCAATATGAGCCAGTCCGAGAGAATACCGGACACTGTTAAAACCTTTCGAGATTTCTCAGGCAAGCCTGGAGAGTTTAACTCTTGGCGTAAAGCCGTAGATAGAATCTTAACCCTATATGAGCAATACAAAGGTACCCCCAAATATTTCGCCATTCTGCATACTATTCGACATAAAATTGTCGGAGAAGCTGATGCAGCACTCGAACCATACCGAACTCCATTAAACTGGGTTCAGATGAAAAAATGTTTAATGCTTCATTATTCAGATAAGAGAGACATCTCAACCCTCGAATATCAAATGACTATTTTGATACAGGGTAATGATTCAATTTTATCGGAAAAAATTCTATCATTTGTCTTTATTCTTAGACAAAATTGATTGCCTTGAGTTGAGTGACGATGGACTCAACGCCATGACACAAATCTATCGTGACAAGGCATTAGATACTTTCATACGCGGTCGCAATGGAGATCTTCCTCGACTCTTGAGTGTCAAAGCACCAACTAGCTTACCTCAAGCCTTACACATGTGTTTGAAACTAGGTAATTTAGATTACCGAGTTCATTATGCAAACGCAAAAAGTTCTCCTATAACCAAAAATACACGACCATTCTATCCTGAACTTACTCAGAAAACTTTCTATCCCAGGTCGAATCAAGGACAATAGCGTCCACAATTGCAACAACCTCGTCCACATTTTCAACAATTTCGTTTATCACAACAATTCCATCAACCTCTCCACAATTTCAACAATTTCGTTTATCACAAAAATTCCCACAATATCGCCCACAACAACAATATCTTCCACAACAACAATATCGCCCACAACAACAATATCACCCACAACAATATTATCCACAACAGCAATATAGACCACAACAACCATTTCAACAATACCAGCCCCGACCCCAACAACAGAATTTCAGACCAACACTTCCAAAAAGTGCACCGATGCCAATGGACATCGATCACTCCACCCAACACCATAATAGACCCAATCAAGCCTTTAAGCGACCAAATACAATGTCTACTCAACAACCTCATAAGCAACAGAGGGTATTCAATACTGAAACTGTAGTCTATGATAATGAGCAACCATTTTCTGCAGATATGCCTTATGATGAAGAAAATTCAGTAGCTCAAGATCCACAAGGATATCCACAGGACTATCCACAGGATTATACTCAAGAATATACTGAAGAGATCCCCGAAAATATTGACATTGCTTACAATGACGATATTAATTTTTTAGATTAGCTTCCTTCACTCTTCCGTTTTATCCATTCAGAATGAAAAACGAGAAAGTGTTAAAATTTCTTCTTGACACCGGATCTAACAAAAATTATGTCAAACCCCAATTCATTAGGAAACCAATTTCAAATGAAGCAGTATTTACTCTAAAGTCTCTCGCTGGACAATCTGAAATAACCCAGCATGCCAACATTAAGATTTTAAATGATGAAATCAACGAACTAAAATTTTTCCTATTACCCGATTTGCAGACTTTCGATGGGATTATCGGAAATGATACCCTAAAGGCCCTTAAAGCCGCAATTTATACCGAACAAAACTACTTTACCTTACTCCAGAAGTACCAATATCGTCTAGAACAACTAGAGTTTGAATCAGTCGCTCACCTACAGCTTCGATTAAATCATATGACACCAGAAACTGAAAAGGTGTTCAGGGAAATCATACATTCTTGTCCCACACTTTTCTCCGACCCAGATAAAAGCTTAACTTTTGTCACTAATGTAAAAGCGGAAATCCGTACTAAAAGCGAACGACTAATTTATTCTAGGTCATATCCATATCCAATGGAGCTTAAATCTGAAATCGACAAACAAGTCGAAGAATTACTTCGAGACGGTATCATACGTCCTTCCAAATCACCATACAATTCTCCAGTATGGGTAGTTCCTAAAAAACAGATGCTTTAGGAATAAAGAAATATCGAATGGTCATTGATTATAGAAAACTCAATGAAGACACCACCTGATAAATATCTAATCCCGGATTTGAATAGTTGTCGGCCAAAATGGTATACGTACCAATCCTCAAAAAGTTGAAGCCATTGCCAAATTTCCAAAACCCAAAACGTTGCATGATCTTCGTTTCTTTTTAGGAGCAACAGGCCACTATCGCAAATTCATTCAAGGCTACGCCCAGTTTGCAAAACCCCTTACAGAAATATTAAGAGGAGAAATGGGTCGCACTCCTAAAACACTCTCGAGGAAAACACTTCTAAATCTCACTGAACAACAAACTAATGCATTTAAACAATTACGTAGTTGTTTAGTTTCAGAATATGTTATTTTTCATTATCCCAACTTTGATAAACCTTTTGAACTAACGACGGACGCTGGAGCAGTCCTTTCCCAAGAAGGAAAACCAATTTCTTTCCTTTCACGGACACTTGGAAAGTCCGAAGAACATTTCGCAACAAATGAAAAAGAAATGCTCGCAATTATTTGGGATTTACAGTCCCTACGTTTTTTCCTGTACGGATCAAAAAAAATTAAAATATTTACTGACCACCAGCCACTTACTTTTGCACTTAGTAATAAAAAACACTAATGCAAAAATGAAGCGATGGAAAGCTCAACTCGAAGAATACAATCACTAGTTGATCTACAAATCCGGATATACAAATGTCGTAGCAGATTTTCTTTCTCGACCTCCAATAGCCAATATAAATTCCTTAACAGCCACAGTTCATAGCAGTAACAGTTCTTCAGAGAATTTAATATCTTGTAGTGAACTACCTATAAATGTCTGAAACTCCTAACTATCAGTTCGAAATAGTATTTCCAACCTATCATCGTCACACCATCATCCAACCAAAATATTCAGCTGGAATTCTCACGGAATTTCTGAAAAAATATTTAAACCCCGCTGTCACTAACTGTATTAAAACTGAAGAACCTATCATGTTGTTAATACAATCTGTTTTCCCCTTACATTTCTCAAATTATAAAATTCTGTTTACACAAATCCAAACCAAAGATATTAAGAATGAGACACAACAAACTGATATCATAATAAATACCCATAACCGAGCCCATAGGAATGCTCAAGAAAATAAAAAGCAGATCCTAACACAATACTATTTCCCCGGAATGACAAACAAAATAAACAATATTGTAAAGATGTGTAAGATATGTAAAGAATGCAAATACGATCCAACCCAAGAAACCAAATCTTGGGAAAACCCCAATGCCCACATAGCCAGGTCACACCATCCATATCGATATCTTTTCCACGGGAAACTCAAAATTCTTGACTTCGATAGACAAGTTTACTAAACTTGTAGTCGTCAAACCCATAGATGGGAAAAGTGTCAAAAACATTCGAAAACCACTAAGGGGAATGATATTATATTTTATTTCGGTGTACCCAAATCCATAGTTTTTGACAACGAAAAATCCTTTAACTCTCAATCATTGAAATTTATGCTCGAAATCGAGTTAAACATTCAAATATTTACAGTAACTCCTTACAAAAGCGAAGTAAATGGTCAAATCGAAAGATTCCATTTTACTTTAGCCTAAATAGTCCGTTGCCTCAAACAAGAACACCCTTCCAGAAACCTCCACGAACTCATAGAAACAGCAGTGAATGAGTATTCATTCAATCCATTCCACTACACAAAATAAATAATTTAGATCTTTTTTCCGGACGACCTTATCCTCCTGGATCAGTAGAGTACGAAAAGACAAGGCTGGAAAATTACGAAAAACTGATTCAGAAACAGGAAAAGGACTTAAATTATCACAACACTAATAGGAAAGAACGTATAACATATAAGTTTTCGTCAAACAGAACAAGCGTTTAGGAACCAAAATCTCAAAAAGATATCAACAGGAAATAGTTAAGGAAAATCAGAATATAACCGTCACCACTACGTCTGGTGGACAGGTTCACAAAAGTAGCATTAGAAACTGATAGTTTCCTCTATTAATTTTTCTCAGATTCATCTTTATAATTATTTTCGTACAACCTGGTCTAACTTCCGTAGAAGTACTTCACTACTCTCAATCGGAAGTCATCACCCTAGAAAATGGATTAGCAAAGATTCAAACCGGAACCTTCAAAATACTCCACGTTATAAACCTAACAGAGTATACTATTACACTCAATGATATAGAAAATAATTTAATAAACAGACTAAGCAACTCCCATACCTTGCGTCCTTTCCTTATCCAAGAAATACAATCCTTACATGCTTCCATAGACAATCTAACTCCCACTAACAAATATAAAAGATCCATTAATGCAATAGGTTCGGCATGGAAATGGATTGCCGGAAATCCCGATAATGATGACCTCCAAATCCTTACTAATACCATGAACAAAGTAATTGGTAATAACAACCAACAATTAATAATAAATAAAAATGTAATAGAACGAATTAATAACAAAACTCAGATGAATAATGATATTTTAAAAATATTTAAAAACAGCGAAAGTTCCCAATTATTAGTGATTTTCTATTGCAAAATAAAAATCGATTTATTAAAACAGGAAATAAATAATTTAAAAATGGCTCTACATTTATCGAAAGTTAATGTGTTAAACACTTTTTTACTCTCTTCATCAGAAATCAAAATATTAAAAAATATATTAGAATATGAAGAATTTGAAGAGGCATTAAACATAGCAGATGTGAAAACTGCCCATAATAAAAATGTAATAATCTATGTAATTTCAATACCTAAAACTTTAAAAGATAATTCTAAGAAAATTATCATAAAACCAATAAAGTTAAATAAAAGAATTGTTAAACTGAATTTCAATAATATTGTAACTGTCCAAATATATGGTATAAAAAATAAATACAAAACAATGTTAAATAATTTAGAAATCTGTTTAAATACAGTTGTAGTAACGTAAGTTCTAACGATAATTGTATTTCGAATATAATAAAAAATAAACCATGTAATGTAACTATTCAAACAATGATCATGTCAAGAAAATCGAAAGAATAAATGAATTTTTATTGTTAAATCAATTTTACGGAAATGTAACAATTTATCATATGATTAAAACCCTAAATGGGACATTCATTATTAAATTAAGAAACGATACAATAGTTATAAGAAATAAAATATTAAATTCATACGAAATATCAAATGTAAAACCACTTCCCGCTATGTTGCAACTATCTCACAACCAATCCAATTTTGAAGAAATCCTATCACTCCAACTAATGAAAGAACTTAACGTTCAGAACATAGAAAAGATAAATTCCCTCAATCTATTGGCTAAGTCTAGCACATTCGCCACATTTGGTCTATCGACTACCATCCTATTCTCAATCCTGATCATATTCCTAGAAATCCTATACCACCTCAAATTCCATCCCCTCAAATTCCGCTGCAACAAATTCCAACTCAAAGACGTCTAAACGATTTCTGAAATCAATCGGGGGCGATTGATATTTCGGAGGGAGGAGTTAAGAATATCTTTTGTGTCATCACTTTCATAATTAATATTCCCATTCATAACATCATTATCATTATTCCCACACTATTTTTCGCAGACGCCATGTCCGCTTCCCACGATACAACATCCTAATATAGAACACATAGAATTCTTTCCGCTGACAGTGCACTTTCTGTCACGTATGCCAATATCATCGAATCTCGAACAGCAAGTTCAAAGTGATCTGCACGTACATAGCGAACCTTTTGTTGTAAGTAAAGTTTAAGTTAGTTCTTACCCAAACTCAATGTAAAGCACATTGTGCTGCAGTTATGAAATAACAATTCATAATAAGTCACATACTGACAAATAATAAACTTATTTTTATTTTAAAAAGTTAAAAAGAATTGTTTTAATTTATATATGCAAAATTTGATCCACCAATTCCGCCATTTCCGGTAGATTTTCTAAAAAAAAAATGTATTGCATATTGTATTGTCATCAGAAATAAAGATGATCAATTCATCAAACCGGTGGCCGTTTAACAGAATTTTCGAGTGATAGTAACCCTAAAAAGAAACAAAATTAAAGAAACCGATCAAAGAAAAAACTCAATACAAAAAAAATTAATAAAAATCTGGTAACTATCCGGTATCCGTCCGAATTTCAAAATTTGTGTAAGTTTTTTTTATATGCCATATTAATTTTTATTATCTTTTTTAGAGTTTCGTACCCATAGGGAGCTATCGTCCTACCGTCTCCTGCTCTATCTCATGAACCGTAATAGGTAGATGGTACGGAACCCTCCGTGTTCGAGTCCGACTCACACTTGGCTGATTTTTAGGGTTCCGTACCCATAGGGAACTAACGGGACTCTATTACTAAGCTTACAATATCCGTCCGTCCGTCTCCTGCTCTATCTCATGAACTGTAATAGGTAGAGAGTTGAAATTTTCTCAGAGTGTGTAATTCACTTGTGTGTAGAACGACAAATACTAAAAAATACATACATTTTTAGAAGCATTGTTCTTTAATTTAACCTTTTGTTTAACAATTTTTTGTTTTTTTGTAGTATACTTTGAGCTGTTAATTGTAGTATACTTTTAGGCTATTAAATATAAACATAATTTTATATTTTAAGCAAAAAATCTTGTACGATGGTACGGAACCCTCCGTGTGCGAGTTTGACTCACACTTGGCTGATTTTTTTAAGTGTTTTAAGTTTTTTTTTTGTTACATATTTACATTTTTATATTTTTTTTAGATTATAAATTTTTTTGTGTCTTGTAAATTTTTTTTTTTTTTTTGAGAATATATAAATAGTGAATTATTAAAATGATTGAGTAGGGTCAATTGCTGGGGGCGGTAGGACGGATGGGCGGATAGTGAACGCGGTCAGGCCGTTGTAGCCTGAGTCGTGCTTTTGGGAACTGGCCAGGAGTCAGTTCATGGATGGGAAGGAGCAACCGCGGCAAGTAACATCAGTGGCAGCTGTGGATTTGATGGTAAGGTTGAGTAGGTAGGGTAGGGTAGGCATAGGTTTTTGTTTTTTGTTGTGTTGTTGTATAGGGTAGTGAGTGCTATGTTAGGATGTTGGTGGAATTACAAGAATAAATAAATTGTCCGGCCCTGTTCCAACAGAGAGGTTAAGGACCTCACCCTGAGCCGTTGCTAGCAGTAGCAAGCAGAAACAAATAAAAAAGCACTTACAGGTATGCCCCAATTTCGTTCTACTGAAAGTGAAGAAAGTCGGAATGAGAAGAAGCCTTTATTATAGTTGGATATGAATTTGAAAATCACGATATTAGAATGAGTGAGTAAAATGTTTTCTGATTTGATGCCCACAGTGAATATTCTGAACAGACGTTTTTGTTTTGGTTTTACATATAAAGGGTGTTTTTTTTTTTAAAGGTTCACAACTTTGAGTTGGCAACACTGCTTTATTTGACAACCGATTTAACAGCTGATAGTTGCTTTTTGTTTAGTTTGGTTTGGTATTTCATCTGACACCTTCCGGTTAGTTAAAATAGATCGCTATATGAGAGAACAACGTGTTATTATTATTAAAAACTTAATAATGAAGTTTAATAATCGAGTAATTTCTCGAAGAACAGACATGAATTGACCACAAAGATTGGATTATTTTCTTTATGTAAAGTCACTTGCCTACGCCGATAAACCAGAGACAATTGAACACCTGGAAATCAACATTCGAAGAGTTATTGGCTAAATAAAACCGCAAATGCTTCGAAAATTGTGTGAAAATTAGACTTCCAGATATAGCATCGGCCGAGCCTGCAACATGGCGAAAATCAAATTGAAACATTAATGCAGTAAAATATCTATCCAATAAAGCCAGTTTAATTGATATTAAAAATATTTTTCTTTATTTTATTTTAATTTAAACTTGTGAACCTCTAAAAAAAACACCTTTACATGCAAAACAAAGTTTGTTGAATTGCGAAAATTAAAATGGAAATTTTGTGAAAAATACATGATTAAGAACAATTCGTAGTCTATGCAAACAATTCTTGAAGCTATTTTTTTTGCATTTTTTCAACTAATTTTATTAAAATTTTGAAGAAAAATGTATAATTTGAAATTTGCTTAAAATTGTTTTGTACATGATCAGCTGTTTAATGTCGAGAATGAATGAATGAAAACTTGCTGCCACAGAGAGACCAGCATTAAAACTGAGTTCTGCCTGAGTTCAAGCAGAAGTTAATCAGAACACAGAGCTCTCAATAATACAACAGCAACAAATTTCGTTCATTTTCCCTATTGTTGTTGGCGTCAGAACTCTCGAGTTCTGCTTAAGTTCTGCAGAAATCAGAATTTTAAACACTGTGGAAACACTATAAAGCGTTTGTTTACATACACGATTGAATACGTCCAACTCGAGCATACAAGGCAATGTCGCTGACACCCGTCAGTTGGTTAGCTAATGCGAGAAGGCGTAAAATCCAGGCGCGACGGTTCCCAGAATGGGCAGCTTCCTGGTCAGCGTCTGTTCCCATGTCAGGGGCGGCTGTAATATACCTGGCTGAAGGTAAACGGCTATGGGTAGGATCCCAGACAGAAAAACAAATATGGAAGTTAAAAAGAGAGTGAATGTTACGGTGCAAGGTGTAGGGATCCTAGTACCGGCGGCTATGGAGTGTGACAAAGCGGGCCCCCCCAGTCGTCGAGATCCTATGACAGCAGTGGTGATGCAACCTATGCCGACATGCTTAGGCTGATTAAACAGCAGCCAGAACTGGAGGATTTTGGCAAGAAGGTGAACAAAATATGGAAAACCCGTAAAGGAGAATTGCTGCTGGAGCTAAAAGGTGGAAGCAAAACCAGAGCAAGGGAATATAAAGGTGCCTTAATTAAAGCTTTGGAGTAAAAAGCTTCAGTTAAGACTCTTTGTCATCAAACATTGGTGGAATGTTGGGACCTGGATGAAGTCACCACACGAGAGGAGGTGTGCGAAGCCATACGCACTCAAATTCCAGCCCTCAGTTGCATGGAGGCGTCAGCGGTTAAATCTATGCGTAGGGCAAGATATGGGACTCAAACTGCCACTATTGAGCTCCCTGCTGCTGAAGCCAAACTAATTATGGATGCGGGACATATACGAGTTGGATGGGTTCGGTGCAGGATACGTGGAAATATCGCACCGATCAGATGTTATCGCTGCCTCAACTACGGGCATGTTTCCCACCAATGCGAAAGCCCGGTGGATCGTACAGGCGAATGCTTACGTTGCGGCAAAAAAGGTCACTTAGACAGAGGTTGCCAAGTAGCACCGAAGTACTCAATATGTGTAGACGGGGACAACAATCACGCTACAGGCTGTTTCCAGTGCCCCATGTATAAAAGAGCGATGTTGCAGCTAAGCAAAAATAGTTAAGGTGATCCAAATCAACCTTAATCACTTCAGGGCCGCCCAGGATCTATTGTATCAGACCATTACTGAAAGGCGCATTGATGTTGCAGTCGTGTGTGAACCCTACCGTGCACCTCAGGCGAATAACACGTGGGTAACTGATCAGACGGGAGGGGCCGCAATCTGGGCCTGTGGCCAACTCCCAATAGAATCCAGTGGCCCATCGAACAACAAGGGATTTGCTTACGCCAGAGTTAAGGGGACCACCAAGTGACTACCTAGCAACTTTCAATGCGTTCCATGATGTTCTCGTATGCAATGCTCGTGGAAAATCCCCTCTGCTAATTGCTGGGGACTTCAATACTTGGGCTTATGAATGGGGAAGCACGAGAACTAATGCTAGAGGTTCGGCTATCTTGGAGGCATCTGCCGCTTTAGACATCACTATCCTCAATACGGGTAACACGGTGACTTTCCAGAATAGCCGCGGGGAGTCATTGATTGACCTTAGTTTTGCCAGTAGATATCTTGCCCACCTCTCAAAATGGGTAGTACTAGATGTCCTCACACTCAGCGATCACAATGCAATCGAAATAAACACCCCGAATGCATGTCCTCGCCGTAGCTGTAGACCAAGTTCGAAAGCTCAAAAGAACGGATGGAAAGTAGGCGCAGCTTAGAAGGCAAGAACAAAGAGCAAGGGGATCAGACAATTTTGTACGTCAGCAGGCTGAATACAAGGCGAAACGTGCTGAGTTGCGGAAATCCATCCAAAGGAGTAAAAGCATACACTTTCAGGACCTATGTGAAGACCTCAACAATAACCCTTGGGGAGGAGCTTACAAACTGGTCAAGCAACGCATGGAGTCGCTGGCCCAGCGCCGATCAGTGCAGCGGTTATGTTAGACTTTGTGCGAAACCTCTTCCCGCAACATGAACGCACACATTGGACAAGGGAGGCTGTCTTGGAACCCATTCGCACAATTACGGCAGATGAGCTTCTGGACGCCTCCAAAAAAAAACAGGCAGCAAGAAGACCCCTGGCTTGGATGGAATCCCCAACAGTTTCCTAAAATATGCAATACAGAGGAATACAGACGTCTTCTGTAGAGTGTTGAATACGTGTCTGGAAGAGGGTGTTTTTCCCTCTTGCTGGAAGCGGCAGAGATTGGTGCTGATACCGAAAGGTAACAAGCCGCCGGATCAGCCATCATCATATAGGCTACTGTGTATGCTAGACACAATGGGTAAGTTACTGAAGCGTATCATATGTCGGCGCCTCGAATTGGTCACAGAGGGTCCAAATGGACTACGCAAAAACCAGTATGGTTTCAGGAAGGAAATGATTGATGCAATAAGTAGAGTCCGCGATATCGCTCTGAATGCGATCGCTGTTGAACGATGGCTTTGGGACACAAAACAGTATTGCGCTGTAGTTACCCTGGATATTAAAAATGCATTCAACTCAGCAAGATGGTGCAATATACTACGCTCCTTGGAGAATCTCAGTGTACCAAAGTACCTTCTCAGACTGGTGATGTCATTCCTGAGCAATCGAACGCTTCTATATGACACAGAAATAGGCCCACAAATGTACAACACAACTGCTGGTGTACCGCAGGGATCTGTGCTCGGCCCAATCTTATGGAATGTGATGTACGAAGGAGTGTTTAGCGTGCCTCTACCAGATGAAGTAGAGATAATTGGCTACGCAGATGACTTTGCAGTAGTTGCAGTGGCAAAGACGCTCCTGGAACTCCAGGGGAAATGCAACTCATCCGTTGTAAACATTAAAAATTAGCTTTGGCAGACTAGTCTAGAGTTAGCGGACCACAAAACTGAGCTAGTTCTAATCAGCAGCAGGAAGAAGCTTGAAACCCTAAAAATTCAAGTCAGGGCACAAGACATAACGTCCGCACCTTTCATTAAATATTTAGGGGTCCTACTGGATTGTCGACTCAACTTCAAGCGAGAAAGCGTCGAAGAGCTACGCAGCCCTAGCAAGGCTTATGCCGAATGTTGGAGGGCCCAGACAACCAGTGCGTGAGCTGCTTGCAACAGTCAGCAAATCGATTATCCGATAAACTGCACCAGTGTGGTCCTGTGCAACCAAACACAAGGAGCTGCCTCTGTGTATCGACTCAATTCGATGAGGGTATGTTGCGCGTTCCGAACGATTTCAGATGACGCAATAAGCGTCATTGCAAATTGTAAACCGGTAGACATGGACATTAATGAGTTGGCGGCGATATATGCTTTGAGACGGGCAGAGCGTGCCACACATAATCAGGGCGCCACACTAACTGCCTCCTGGCAGGAGCGTTGGCAAAGCTCAACAAAGGGGCGTTGGACGTTCGAGTTAATACCCAACATCAGTGTCTGGGAGACCCGAAAACATGGAACTCTGAATTACCACCTCACGCAGTTCCTCACACGACATGGCTGTTTCCGGGAGTACCTGCACATATTTAAACATGCAGATGACCCGCATTGCCTGTACTGCACAAACCATCTGGAAAATGCTAGCCATGTTCTCATGGAGTGTACCCGATTTGTGCATCTCAGAGAGTTAATCACGTCGGAGATAGGTGAGAACCTCACACCAAATGGCGTGATTAACTTTATGTTAAAGGATGAAGACTCCTAGAACAAAGCTTGCAGTATAATCGTTGCTATAATGCAACAGGTCCGCAGAGATGAAGAGTTGAACAGAAGAGTGGTCTAACCTAGCTCCCCCTGGCGAAGAAATGCCTCTATTGGCGGTCCCGCCAGGGTTGAAAAAAGAGCCAGCGTAGGCCGGGGGTGGTTTTAGTACGTAGGCACCACATGAGACTGTTTGCCTGGTAAATCGTACATGCTAGTAGGTCGGTCTACTAGAATCTTTAGAAGAATGGCGAATCCAAAAAAAAAAAAAAAAGTCCAACTCGAGCGAGTCTCTACACTCCTCGAGTATTGCTCTTGCATTTGGTCACCGCAATACATAAATAATCAAGTTTGAATTGAGTCTGTACAGAAACAATTCCTTCTGTTTGCCTTTCGTGGCCTAAACTGGAATCATAATTCGCGTTTGCCATCTTACTTGAATAGGCTCCTTCTTATCAGTCTTCCATCTTTGGTGCATCGTAGTATACTATAGTATAGTTTGCTTCATAAGCTCATAGTTGGGGAAATAGATTCTGCTGAGCTATTGAATCAGGTAAACTTGTATGTCCCTAGTCGTCCTACCAGAAAATTTGTCCCTTTAGCATTGAATAGATGCACTACTAACTATAATACATTCTATCACGTTCTCTCACCCGAGATATCGCCATCATCGATTAATACCATCGTCATTCGCTGCCCACGGGACTCCTGATCAAACTGCAGGCTGGATGAACTGAATGTCGCTGATTTGGGTCACCTTTATCTGCATTATTGTAGTTTATTAGTTCATATGTCTCTGACCACACATAGCTGTGAGTAGGGGCATAGCTCGCTACTATTTGCAAATAAATTTCCCCCATCGGGTCAGAGGCTGGTATTTCATATTATCCTTATTTATTTATTTTCATGTTTTTTTTCCTATTTATTGTTTGTTTTTTTTTTTTTTTTTTTTGTAATTAATTTATTTTAGTTTAAGTTGACTTCTTTTTATAACTTTGTCTTACTTTTAAGTGTTAATTGTTACATTTATTTTTGTTTTTAAACTGACAGTTTCTTTGTCAATGCCATTTCAAATAAATAAAGTCCACAAAAAAATAAAAATAAATATAATTTTCAGTATTCGAATATAAATGTGTATTGTATATTTATTTAAAATAAAAATAATGAACTTAGAACTCCTACTATAATTCATTTTTTTAAAACTGAAGTAATCTATATGAATTGCCGATTTTTTAGAAATTCTAGCATTCCTTGCACGTTAGCATTAACCTGCGTTTGTGACGAATGCTGTACGTTTATAAAATTATTTTGTAAATTGCTTACGCCGGAAAGAGTCGTAGTTTGATTACAGAAACCTAAAAAGATTAAGTTAAATAATAAGTAATATTTCATTTATTAAGTTATTTTTATTTTTACCTTGATTATTTTGTTGCTGTTGTGTTAAATGTTGTAAAAATATGTCCTGTTGTTGCTGTGAATTTGTAGTCATTTGCGTCTGTTGTGGATACGACGAAAACTGACGGAATGAAAGTATAGCAGGGTCCATAGAAGTCCAATCAGTGTTTCCATAACCTACAAAGAATTTTAATTGTTTTGGTCCAGGTTAAGGAAATTATTTTCACTTACACTTACTATGGTTACTAGTATTTATTGACTGATTGCGTTGATGTTGCAATTGAGCTTCATTCAGAGAGAGCTGTTGAGATTGCTGTTGAAATCCAGTCATATGATGATTCCAGTTATTTGAAATAGGTAGTGGTGGCTGTTGTCCAATTTGAGTACTAGTTCCATTTGGTGATACATTCATGAAGGGAAAGAATTTATTTGGATGTGAAGAACGTGATACACCAAATCCAAATGCGTTCACATGATTAAAACCTGGAGGTGGCATTCTGGTTCTTTGAATGTTATCAGGCAATTGATGTTGTTGTCCAATTTGATGTTGTGGCAAAATTTTTGATGATCCACTAACACTAATATCGCCGATACTATTTTGTTGTACCACTTCATTTTCCATTAGTTCGGCCAAACCCTTCTGTGTTTCGGCAAATGGGTCAAAACCTGAATTGAGGAAACATATTTTTAATAACAAACAATGTCAAGACCTCAGATGAAACTTCTCCTGAACTATGTTTTCCTAGTTGGTCACATGAACAATATTGACTTATCTACCAGGAAGCAAAACATTTATCGGTTCGTCAGCATAATGACCTGCTTTATCATTAGCACATTTTCCCGCACATACTACTACTACTACAGCCCATGCAAAATGTTTCTCCTTTTCGTTTGGTTGCGTTCTTTCAACAATCTTCACATAATATTTTTAATATGGTAATATTGTGAGGTAAGGTTTTCAAAGTTTATAAAAAGGATGTGGAAGCTCATGTTACTACAAACCCGGTGGGTTTGTCTTTTTTTGCAAGTATTCACAAATTTTAGCTACAACAAGTTCCAGAACGGACAAGTCTATATATACCAATTTCTTAACAATTGCTTCTAATCAGCTACTGCAAAGACACGTACTGCTATTAAGATCCTCAATTGGAATTAGGTCTGGATTCATAGTCAGCCATTGCGTTTTCCTAGGGCATTGGCAGGCAACATCTATCTACAAAAATCAGATTTTGATACCCCTGCCACTAAAACCAAAGAGTCTTCAGTATTGAAAACTTAGTTTATTTAATTACATGCTCCATTGTTAAAGAATATTTCCAAGCTAGCGCATTACTCATACTTATAGAAAAATTCGTCAGTCGGGAGCATACAATAAAATTAATTTTATTTTTTTTTTTTTTCATATATTTGTATTTTCATTATTAGGTCAGAAATATAAATAGCAACCCTCGTAAGATTTTAGATATTCATAAATTGGGACGGGGCTCTGGTGCAACCCTTTCCCTTAATAAATGTAAGTTCCTGCTCGTATATAAAAAAATAAAAATCCGCGTATATATCCTTGATTGAACATTGAGCGAGTCAAAGCTCTAGGCTGACTGTAAATCTAGACCGAACTCCATCCAGGTTTGTATGGGGTACCCCCCTAGAGGTCCGAGGGTCTTGAAATGTATATGGTTGGTGGATATTGGTCAGACACGTTTAGTGTCCAAATTTCTAGTCGATAATATAAAAAAGTTTTTCTAATAAAAACATGAATTTGAATCCAGGCTTATATGGGGGGGTGGGTGTTACCCCATAGTAATCCGTTTCGGTTAATTCCGACAAATGTACTGCATATGGTGAAAAGGAAGAAAGCTCTCGAACTCAAAAACTGAGGGACTAGTTTGCATACGATACATACAAACAGACAGACGGACAAGGACATTTCGTCGCGCCGATCAAGAATATATATACTTTATGGGGTCTACGATGTCTCCGTCTGTATGTTAAGCTTCATGCAAAGCATCTCGATGGCTTCCAGAATAGTGTTCTATTTTCTCGGTCGAAGCTGTAGCCATCCATAAAGCAGTCAAATATTTACAAGAAAAAATGGAAAATTCGTCATATACACGGACAGTTTGTAACAGTCGAAACTATAACAAATTTTTGGAATTTAAACCCCACGATGCTTTAGCCATAAAGGTATCATCGGAAACGAATTGGCGGATGCTGCAGCTAAATCAATAACTATGTATCTTACATTCACCATCATTCCCTCCGCCGAAGAGGACATACAAATATTTATCTACCCTAACCTTCGGGAAGATAGTTAACAACTGGGCATCTTTCCAACACAAATATAAGGATTTTAATCTAAAGCTGGCAAAGTTCCGCTACCCCGCAAGTGGCTCTCAATCAAAATCTGAATATTTATGCGACTACGCATTGGGCACAGAAGCATCACCCATACCCACCTGCTCACCAGAGGTACCAAGCCCCCTTGTCCTCTAATTGGTCTTCTTCACGATTTTTGTTTGTTGAGAAGGGAAGTTTATTCTTTTCGTTTGGTTTTTGTAGAGTGAGGGATGTTAAAGGGAGGAGCAGTGTGAAAATATTTGCTTGGCATCTGTGGCTGAGTGTAAATACTAGCAAAAGGATCCAAATAAAAATAAATGATAAGTGTTGCACCAAATTCGATACAGACGGCCCTAAAATAACCAGTATTCAATCAGTTGTTCGTTCGAACTTCATTGAAAAATAAAAAGCGTTTTCTAGCACACTTAGGGGTTTTTTGGGCGAAATTGAAAACGCCCGATATCAAAAACGTCGGCGTTTTATAGCACATACCCGATAATCTACTAAAAAAAAACAGATCTGCCTTTTGCTGTTTATTAAAAACAAGAACCAGGACAACAAAATATTATTAATTTAAAATGTATAAGAATAAATAAGTATATGCATAAAAGAATTGAGTGATGTGAGTGACACACAGCAACAACAGCAGCAACAACAATAACTTCTCTCGAGTGGTCGGGTCTACGTCCCGGAAGTACCCGACAACAACAGTCGGTCAAGGTCCACTCATTCCGCGAGTCTGCATTTATGATTGCATGCCTTTTTTCCCGGTTGGAGCAGATTCTACCATCCTATCTACTCAAAATGCTCTTAATCCGTACTGGTATTGAACAGAATTCAGTTCCTAGGATCTAGTTTTGTTCCGTGTGCAGCAAGAGAATGCTCTAGCTGTGTGGAATGGTGTCATATTTCGATTTGTTCTGGGTTAAATTCCCTGAAGGATCGGCCAGTGCAGTATATCGCTCCTTTTTGTACACAACAACAGCCGTAGCCACAACCGCTCACACCTTTGGTGGTCCCGCAAAATGCGAGTCACAATACTGCATCTCATATGGAACGGATATGTCCAATCTTGTCATAGGTTGTGTCATATGAGGCGTTGTGCTGGCGTAAGATTTCAAATTGATTGGGATAATTTACAATTGTATTATATTACAAAAAAAAAAAATAATTTACGGTTATAAGAAAAATGGGGAAACCCTTATATTATATTTCATACTTGTTCTAAAAAACTTATCCACTAATAGTGTATTCATACAGGAGCTACATCACGATTTTTACCTGCAACTGCGATAAGTTTTTAGACAGATTCAGATTCACTATTTCAGTTGAAGAAATGGCCGCCCTAAAGTCCAGATCTCAATCTGAACGAAATTCAATAGAGCGCTCACTATTGAACTTTTATTGGGTATACAAGGTAAACGATTTTTTTTCTCGATTTTAAAGTTTAATTGTGCAAAATTGGTATACGGTATTTTATTGAATGTATTGCCCATCGCTAGCTATCCCACTTTTCTGGTAATGCATAGATTCCGCGTCAATAAAACTGTTCGTCTTTGGAGACCAAGAAAGCAATACGCCAATTTTTGATATCTTCAATTGCTGCTATGCATATTTGGCTTTGGTGACAATGGTCCGGATTGGATTGTCGTAATCAATACATATTTCACGATACGATGCAAAAACTAATTTCCTTTGTACAAAAACAAAAAAGTTTTTCTAATAAGAACCTGAATTTGGATCCAGGTTTATATCGGGGGTACCCCCCTAGTGGCCGATTCGGCTGATTCCGACAAATGTATTGTGTATGGTAAAAAGAAAGCATCGTGCGTAAACTTCTCTAGCTCAAAAACTGATGGACTAGTTTGCATACATACAGACAGACAGACGGACCGACGGACATGGCTAGATCAATTCGTATTTTTTACATTTTAACTATCACAATTAGCCACAACGTTCTATTTGTATGTATAACCAAAACAAAAAACAGTTGTTTTTCTAAGCGAAACTACTGTGTGAACGTTCGCTGGAAAAGCAACAATTTTGAAGCAGTGTGTCGGTCATTGATTGAAGTTATTCAAGAAAGTCTTAATAGGCGTTTTGAAAAATTTTATACATTAGAGGAACCAAAAGTAAAAGATGGCATAATAGCATCCATATCTAATACCTTTTTCAAAATAAAATGGGTGCCAAAGCTAGCAAAAAATACTTAAAGAACTTTTTGTTTCAAAAGTGAGAAAAATAAAAGAAGAACAAGAAGATGAAAAGGACTCCCAACAAACTAACTCTAATGAAAAAAAAAGGAAAACACTGAATTCTATTACATATATGTTTATTGGAGAGTCAGATTCTTCAGCAGACAGTGATAATGCCATTACTACAATAGGTCTGGAAACACTATAATATATAAAATATGAAGACAATACTTTTGAATCCATTAACAAATATCCAATTATAAAAAAACTTCTTTAAATTGATGATTTCGTGTAGTAGTCGTTTTTCCTTTTGTGTTTTCGCTGTCGTCGCCTGTCGCAGCTGAGACACCACGATGCCACCTGCCTCCGTAGGATCGTTGCACTCGCAGCATCACCAACACATCACATCGTCTCCATCAATGCACCACGTACACATTGCTTTCGCCGCTTCACCAACACATAACATCTACCAATGCACTACATACGCATTATATTTGTCACCACTACCTTTGTAACATTAATTAACCGCTCGCCAACCTAACTTTACTTCACTTATTGATCTCAAGTCACAGTGACCAGAAATCCTTTAAGGATTGTTGTCGCTCCAGATTATTATTATTATTTATTTGGTTTAAGAAGAAAACCACTTTCATAATGAGATTATTCATTTAATTTTGAAGCCATTAATGTAATAAACTTTAAGACAAATATAAAATTTGTAACAATATACATAGCTAATAGTCATTGCCGCCGCACATTCGCTGTATGCACTCATTGCTGATTCAAAGGCAACTAAAAATTCGAAATCGAAATTGAATCAGCGGATTGGCAAAACATCAAATTACAACGATTTGAAGAAATATTTGCATGCTTCATGAATTTCATAGCAAGTGTGACAGAATATACTCTTTTCTCCGCTCAGCATTATCATGAACGACTTTTTTTTTTTAATGTGTGCAAATGAGAAGTAAATTATTGACTTTTTGATCGCACGCATGCAACTAATATGCACCAGAGGTGTGCAGCGAGTGCTTCGTTTTCATGAATAGCTCTCATATAAACGAGCTAACTCGCTCTCATAACAGCAAAGGACAATGAAAAAGGAAGAAAGTGATGCTTCAGTCTCATTTTATTTCATATCTCAGTCTGGTTTTCTTCGTTTGGTTAATTTTCTTCATTTTAGCTCGTTTGGTTCGTTTGGTTCCTTTGTGTTTCTATTGCTAATTTGCATTGTTTTGTCTAGTTTGTCATGTCTAGACAGATTCATACTGAAAAGGTCATACATGCATTTGTATATCCATCTGATTGTGTGCTGCAGTCGACTTTTGCTTTCTACCTGCACCCCCTCCATCTCTCGCTCTACCTATAATATTATAGACACAATGATACGTCAATATAATAAAATTGATTTAAGAGCATTCGTCAATCAAAAAGTGCCAAAATTAGTCCCACTTTAAAACTCCCGCTGTCCGTATCTCCGCAAAAATGGGCCTTTTGAAAAATTAATACAAGACAAGTCATTGATTATATGGGATAAATGCACCATGAGCCATAGAGCACATATAGAGGCTGTGGACAGAACCTCCGCTACTTTACTTTTGTATTTGCTGAAGATTTCCGACCGACTCTACCCGTTGTTAGCATAGGAACGCGTTCAGATATTATGAAAACGTCTCCCATATGGACATGGATTGAAAATTTAAACTTACGGACCAATATGAGAGCTCATCTTCTTCGAAATCTGCATAGCAATTTTCCACAACAACTGCGGATACGGAACTTTTCCATCTGCAAATTTAAGCAGTAATTATGACGTCCTTCAGGATGAGTCTCTAGGCCATATAGTCCATAATTTAGAAAATTTAATAGATGCAGTATACCCTGACATCGAATATTTACCCAAAAGGGAATTTCATTGGCTGTGTTATGTTCGCGGCCAGGCCACGTGAAAAATTATAAATCGATCGCTTCACCCCTTTGGACTGCCTCATTGAGAAATTTTAGCCCTCCTACTATGTGTAATGGAACGAGGCTACTTATAAAGGAATTGAATGACAATTTAACTGTAGTGACCATTACTACGCCCTGCAGCCGGTAAGTTAGCTCATATTCCAAGAACACCGATAATCCGACAACTTCAATTTCCGGCGAAAACATATTTTGCTTTAACAATTTGATATTGTAAGTATTATTAAATTTGTGTAGTTGAATATTTATGTATTTATAATGTACATAAAATGTGTATACATAATTGTTTGCCATAAGCCAAATACACTGCAGAAGCAAGGTGTGGGATGTTTTCAGTCATATTATTGGGGACAATAATATTGAGATACGTAACATCGTGACGTGCCGCTTTTGCTCTGCTGTACTGAAATACTCTGGTGCTACGTCCAACTTAGTTCGTCATAAGTGCTACAAAGTCAACAAATTGAAAGACGAAGGTAAGGTTCTTAAAGCGGATCTAAGTGCAGAAACGAAGCCATCAGTGTCAAGGGCTGTAACGAAGTGGACTGTGCAAAATTGTCGGCCATTCAGTATAATTTGCGATTCTGGACTTAAAGACCTTATATCGCTTACTATCGACATTGGAAGTCGCCATGGACCTAACGTAAACGGAAACCAATTACTACCTCATCCAACAACGGTATCTCGGAATGTCACGGAACTCTACAACGAGGAACTGTTTTCTCTAATGAAGGGAAATGGGTACACTATCACATCGAACGGGTGGTCTGATAGCTATTCACAAAAGACATATATGTATGTATGTAAAGTATGTTTATATAAAATGGTAAGTCACAGAAATATGGTTAAATAGATTATAAAAAAACAGCAACTTCACTTCCACAAATATACGACCGACTTCAATGTCTGCTCTTCAGCGATTGCCGTCTCTCTTGTCTTTATCCTTTTTCCCTGCTGTTCTCTCTCACTGCTGCTCTCTCTCACTGCTGTTCTCTCCCACTGCTGCTCACTTCCTTACATTCGACCATCCTGATTTTATTCATCCGTCCCGGATGACAACAGATCCTCATTTTCGGCGGTTGCTGTATCACTTGGTCCCTCAGTATCCGCAGTAGCTTTCTTCACATCGTATCGCCCGTTGCGTTTTATCTTTATAATCACATATGGACCTAAGTGTCCACTTGCCAACTTTCGACCTGCTACAAATTGGGTCCGCTTTATGGCAACCAAATCGCCAACTTTATAATCCTCAGCTTTGCTTACCATTTTTGTTCCGAACATGATCTCATAAGGCGATGATCTCGTAGAAGCGTGTATGTATGTATTAATAGCCCTTTGTACTTGCGGTACGTGCTTAAACTTCGACGGTTCCTCTGTAGATAGTTTCGCCAATACCAATAGAATTGAATTCACCCGCTCGATCTGGCCATTACCTCTAACTACCCCTGTAGTAGTCCAAACATGTTCCACCAGATTTGCGGTCAAAAATTCTTCAAAT
The DNA here is from genome assembly GCA_035041805.1 of Amiota mariae. Taxonomy (NCBI): domain Eukaryota; kingdom Metazoa; phylum Arthropoda; class Insecta; order Diptera; family Drosophilidae; genus Amiota; species Amiota mariae. The sequence continues at coordinate 288,359 of JAWNKV010000301.1, forward strand.
GCATTTGACGTGAATGCGGCACCTCTTTCACTTACCGTTTTGGAAACCCGTATATAGCTGCCCATTCATTCATCCTCTTGATCACCAAGAACACATCTTGTGGATAACGACTTAGGTGGTCAACGTGTTTTAACTTCTCGCCTACTCGGTGCTCTATCTCGAAATTGAAATCTTGCAAATACAACACCCACTGCGCCATTTCCCTTGGCACGTCCTGTTTATTCATCGTCTGCTTGAAAGCGATACAGTCCGTTACTAACTTGAAACGTATTCCCAGAAGATAGCGACGAAATTTCTTTAAGGCCAGGTATGCAGCTTTCACCTCTAGTATGTAACTGTGCTGCTTCGACTCGGCTTGTGATGTCTTTTTACTCCAAAAGTAGACAGGGTGGAGTTTTTCTTCAAACCTCTGCATTAGCATTGCTCCATAACCTTCCTTAGAAGCGTCCGTATGCAGCTCCGTACCCCTCTTGCATATATGTGTAAAACAGGTTCATTCATGAGTAATTCCTTCAACTGTTGCATCGACTGTAACTGCCGGACCAATCCTGAATTCAACGTCTTTCTTTAAGAGCTTGGTTAGAGGACGAACTATCTGCGTATAGTTTGGCATGAACTTTCTGAAGAACCCAGTCAGACCAAGAAACGATTGAACAGCTTTAATGTTTTTAGGCACTCCGCAACGGCTCACTGCATTGGTCTTTTCTGTTCCAGGCCAAATTCTTCCATTCTCAACGAAATGACCCAGGAATAAAATGCGCTGCTGTAGAAAACTGCATTTTTTCCATTTAATTTTAGAACGTATCTGCCCTCTTCGGCTGACATGGCATACATAATGATGATGTAATCCATACATAGCTGCATCACGTCCTCATTTATAAGCGTCTGGAACACATGACTTACGAAACGTATGAATGCTGCTGGATAGTTTTTGAAACCAAACGGTGTTCTTGTGAACTCAAGAAGACCCTCTCGTGTTACAAACGCAGTCTAAGCACCACTACTTTCCTCCACGGGTACTTGGAAAAATCCATTTTCTAAGTCCATGACTGTAAAGAACTTCGCGGCTTGCAACTTTTCGAGAACATTCTCCATTATCGGTACAGGAAAACAATCCTGAAGCACCATGCTGTTCAGGATACTTTCTTTTATTAGGGTCACATCCGACCCTGTATCTACTAGGCAATCTACACTTTTTCCGTTTATTTTCACCGTTTTAATACGACTCCAGTCAACGATTACACCTACTTTTCCGACCTTGTTTGAGCAATTTCCTAAAATACGGCCGTTTTGGTTACATTTAAAACATTTCGTTTCGGCTGTACAATCTTTTCTCTTATGTTCAACCGAACCACAATTGAAGCATCGAGACACTTTACTATTACTGGATATATGTTTCTGGCCCCCACTGTATAAGTCAACTTGTTTCATACCAGCACATTTTCGCTCGTATACTTTTAATTTCTCTCTTAGCTCGACGATTTACAATTGTACATATTAAATTTGTATTCACTTTTGACGCTCAGTCCGTCCACTATATAGCTAATGACTGACTCTTCATCAATTTGTCCAAGCGCCGCAATTTTTTTCATATATAACACGTATTCATGAAAGTTTTCATCCTTCTTTTTCTTTCTTTCTGACAACTTTGCATGGACCTCTGCACTTCTCAGCGTACTCGAAATGTATGAAATCTTTATTTGAGTCGATAGAACGATCGATATAATTTAATGTTTAATGATAATTTCATGTAAATATTTGCTGCGGTATCTCATGAATAAATTGTTCAATATTGGCTTCCAGTGCAATCAGTTGCAAGCTTGTCGCTATAGACATGAGCCTTAACATAGCCCCACAAAAAATAGTCTAGAGGCGTTAAATCAATGATCTAGGTGGTCAATTGACCGGCCCTAAACGTGAAATAAATCGAATCGATAATTCAGGGTCCTCAGAAACACTGGCGGATAGAGCTGCGATTTTTTCCTCTGTCCGCACTCTACGTATGGTTGTTGGTGGTTTAATGTCCAATAATGTAAATTAGGTGCGAAATTTAGTCACAACATTCCGAATAGCCGTCTCAGAAGGTCGACCAAACTGACCATAAAATGGAAGAAGTGCACGATACACTTGTCTTACCGAGCATGATTTTTGATAATAAAATTCAATAATTTGTAAACGCTGTTCGATTGTAAGTCGATTCATGGTCAAATTATAGACCAAACTGAACGTGTTTGACAGTAACGCAAGGCACGTAAACCGCGTCAGCTGTTAAAAACAGTGTTGCCAAAAAAAAAAGTTGCTAAAAAATCACCCATTATAAATGAATTTGTTCTTAAACACCTATTATTTACAGATGTAATAATTCGTAGTAAGGTAAAATACTGGAGAGTTTCGGCTTACACTTAAATGATGCCATAATAGTAACGGACCGTGGTACGAATATGATAGCTGCTTTTAACTTTCAACTTATTGCTTTCAATTGCTCTGAGGATTCATTTGTTTGAAATAATCAAACCAAGCATCTTGTGCTTTCCGCTATGAGTCGGTCCCACTCTGTCTTTGTGTACGATTTCGATTATATCATTGATACACAACACTACACGAGTTAATTTGCGAAAGTATTGGTACGGGCAGTGTTGCTATTGGTAGTGTTGCGTGTAGCATATGATTCATTAGAGCGAGAGAGGATAATTTTTCGTTTAGTGTTGTCCCGTGCAGTGCTTTACTATCTATATACCCGTGCGAAGCCGGGGCGGGTTGCTTGTATTAAATAATTAACTAAACTAAACTGATTTATAATAGCCTTTTCACACCGAACTGATTCAATGTGAATCGATTTGGCGTTGACTGGCGATTCTGGATCATGAACAGTTTTTTTTTATTTTGCTTATACACACTTTGACAAGTTGTGACAAGTGACAAATGAAAAAAGTCTGTCGAAAATGACAGTTCCTAAACGAAAATGACCGAAAAATTTCCAACACTATCAAAATTTTGCCAACCCTATTTTGATTCACAGCCGATTCCATTGTTGAATCTACCTGAATCATATTACATTCTACAACAACTGTCATTATTCCATGTGGTTGTAGTCCGATTCAATGGTCGGGACAAGATAAAATCGATTCACGGTCGGTGTCAAAAGCCTATTATATTCGATAATTATTTCTTAATAAATATGGTTGGATTCGGTTTCGTACTGGGATTCGATTACTTTTAAGATCCAGATCTTCGAATCCAAACCCAAGTATTCGTGTATCAACATTGCCCATACACATACTCATACCTCAATTCCAACCCAATTACATGACTCGGTGTGCTAGAAACCGCTTTTGACGGTTTTGATATAGCCTAATTTTTTACAGGCGATTTGGTTAAATTCTCCCTTATTTGAAGTTATTAAAGGACAAAAAGGACCTGCATTTAAAGAATTCAACATTTTAGTTCTTTTAAGGCATAAATTTGCATTTTACGCAAATCTCTTTTTCTATTAAAGCCAAATAAACGAAATAAACAAAACCAACCAATGCTGAATATGGCAACCTGCTTGCATATAAATTTTAACAATTTAGAAGATTCCAATTCGTCTTTAATTCAATTAAATTTTATTTATTTAAACTCATTGGCGGATGTTAGCATTATGCAATGTGGTAAAGGGGGGTGTTCTACACGATTTTTGTTTGTTGAGAAGGGAAGTTTTTTCTTTTCGTTTATTGACCGACCATACCTTACACCTCTTTGCTAACAGCTTAACTTATTTCTGCTTTACAAGCTTTTAAATTACTTCATTCTCCTTTTATTGTATTCATTTCTTACGATGCATGCCCATACAACATGTGTATGTATATGTATGTGAATAACATGTATTCACGCAGTGAATAGTATTATAAATTTGTCATGAAGTTTAAAACACACAGAAGGAGACATCCGAGATCTCATTAAGTGTATATATTCTTGAGACGAGACGAGTTGATCTAACCATGTCCGTCTGTCTGTCTGTATGTATGCAAACTAGTCCCTCAGTTTTTGAGCTAGAGATCTGAAATTTTGCACGGAGCTTTCTTTTCATCATACGCAGTACATTTGTCAGCCGAATCGGTCCACTAGGGGGTACCCCCATGCAAACCGGGATCCAAATGAAAGATCTTATTAGATTTTTTTTTTTGTTTTTTGCACTATCGACGTAAAATTTTAACACTATATATGTCTGACCCATATCCAATTTCAAGACCCTCGGACCACTAGCTGCGGCGTGAAGAGTATTACAACTTCGGCATAGCCAAAGTTATTCTTTTTTATATTTTTTTCTTTAATAACTTAAGTAAGGGCGAATTTAACCAAATCGCTTGTAAAAGTTTCAAAACCGTCAAAAGAGATTTCTCGCACACCGAGTCATGTAATTGGGTTGGAATTGAGGAGAAAGCGATTTCTATCACACACATGATAGTATTATTTTGTATGTATTATGATTAGTTTTAATAAATAAAGTTTCGATTTCCACGGGGCTTTCGTTCGTTTTCGATTAAAAATCTTGTTCGGTCGCATACCCGTAAAAAAAAAAATCATGTACCACACTTTATCTAAAATGTGAAATTGAAAGTAATTTAGGATATTATATGAGAAATGAAATTGGCTTCATAATTATCATCTATAGATATAAAATAGAACGAGAAAAAATTGTTAACGTCTTTTCACTCCAACAACGTTTGACCAATCAGCATGAAAGTTGGCATGTATATGAAGAATGTTTGTATGCTATCCACTTTGTTGCAACTCACAAGTTTTTATGTTTTTTAATAAGTACATTTTTTTTGACTCTATTGTAAGTTCATTATGCTACAATACAAAAAGTTTATTCCTATAGAATCAATGCAGTGTAAACCTGTTAAACCTTTCCGGCGGTTATACACCTCAGTGTTCACTTGGAAAACGGTCAACGAGTTTACTTCATTGAAGCGAACGCACACCAGAGAGCTGCAGATCCACCAAACACAACGTTGACCGCTTTTGTGTGCTACCGATGACTTCGCAAAAATGTTGCTATATTACGAAATACCGCATTATTACACTTGGAATTGAGAGACGAAATTTTACAGAAGAAAACGAGGCACACGACATTCCTTCTATAACTGGTATTTTTTCTACACATACATTGCGACGAGTATATACTATTCATCCCAATAATGCTGAATGTAACTATCTACGAATGCTGCTTCACGTGATCAAAGGCCCAACATCGTTTCAAGCAATTAAAACCATTGATGGTCAAGAGTGCCAGACATACAGAGAACCGTGTTTCAAACTTGGTATGCTTGAAAATGATCAACATTGGGACAACGCTTTGGTTGAAGCATCTGAAACACGTCATGCTTACCAAATACGAACTCTGTTCGCCATAATTTTGACTACCTGTGCGCCTTCTAATCCGAAAGATCTATGGGAAAAACACAGAGATTATGAGCGAAGATATACTTCATCAAGCACGCAGAGACAACCCCAGTCTCGATGTAAAGTATTCGGAACACATTATCAATGAAGCACTGATATGCCTTCATGATATGTGTATGTCCATTAACAACAAAACCCTCAATCAGCTGGGGTTATTTTCACCGCAACTTCACAACAACAATTCGCTTGATAGAGACGTATTTCGAGAGAGACAATACGACATCGATGCGCTGCAAGTTTATGTTGACACTCAAAAAAGTCTTTTAACAAACGATCAAACGACTTGTTTATGACTTCATTATAGAGCATGTACAAGGCGGAATTGGTGGACTTCTCTTTCTTGATTCTCCAGGAGGAACAGGAAAAACATTTTTACTCTCATTGAATTTAAATCTATCTGCACATTCTCTCTGTAACATTAGGAAATCATCTAAAATGGCAACCGTTTTGAAAACATGCAAACTCATTGTTTGGGATGAATGCACCATGGCTCATAAGAAAGGACTTGAGGCACTTGATCGCACTCTGCAAGAATTACGAAATGATCAACGTCCAATGGGCGAAGTTGTAATACTGCTTGCCGGTGATTTCCGTCAAACTTTGCCCGTCATTCCCAGATCAACACCAGCAGATGAGCTGGCCGCATGCCTGAAGAATTCAACTCTCTGGAGACACGTTAAGAAAATAAGACTGGTAACCAATATGCGCGTACATTTACTTAGAGATGATTTTGCACCAATATTTGTTAAGCAACTTTTGAATGTGGGCGACGGCAAACTTCCGGTTGATCCTGCAACAAAGAAGATATAATTCCCATCGAACTGCTGTCAACTTTAGTCATCAATTGAAGATCTCAAAAATAAAGTTTTCCCTAACGTCGCCAACAGCATCAAGAGTCACGATTGGCTTAGCGAGCGTGCTACCTTAGCTGCGAAGAATGATGACGTCAATCGAATCACCAATGACATTCAATTTAAAATTCCTGGTCCAATTACAAAGTATAAGTGCATTGATACCGTTATAGAAGCGGATAAGATGTTCAATATCCAGTCGAATTTCTAAATTCTTTGGAACCACTGGAATGCCACCGCACAAACTCACGTTCAAAATTGGTTCACTAATAATGCTCCTTCGGAATCTCAATATGCCAAAGTTATGCAACGGTACTAGACTTTCCGTTCAAAAAATTGATGCCAAATGTAATTGAAGTAACGTAATATAAAGGCGAAGACATCCTTATTCAACGCATTCCAATGATTCCCACTGATTTGCCCTTCGAATTCAAACGACTACAGTTTCCTGTGCGTCTTGCTTTCGCGATGACAATCAACAAAGCTCAAGGGCAGTCGCTGCGCGTTGTTGGAGTAAATTTAGGGAATTCATGTTTTTCGCATGATCACTATATGTTGCTTGTTCAAGAGTTGGAACTCCAAAAACTCTGTATATCTTGTATAGAATCAGAAAACAAAAAATATTGTTTATCCACTCGCATTTAGCTAGATGTTAGTATCAATTTTATAGAATTATAATAAAAAAATATTATAATAATCCTTCATTTTTACACATCGATACCAATCCTTCACATTTCACTCATTCAAGAGGAAGAACCTATTTAAAATTTATTTTTTGTATGCCGCCATACAATTTTCACAACAACAATGACTACAAAAATCGCACACTAACATCACAACGGGGCCGCAGCAACGCGCGCCGGGCTATGCTTGTATACTTTATTTATGTAAAAAGGGAATTTTTTAAACCTGGCGGTCATTGGTGGCAAGCATGCATGCGTCGTGTATGTGCTTGCTGCAAGCCAAATTCATCGTTATGACTTGATTAAAATATGCTTGTGGGGGCCTATTAGACGGATGACGTATACAAAATAATTTGTCCGAATACGTGAGTCTTAAGAGCATTTACTTGTTCTTACAAAAGATTGTTAATTGGTGAGGAGATAAATAAAATACCACAGTAGGGTAGTGGTATAAACATGCTTTCTCAAATGAAAGTTGAATTTCTCGGTTTTAATCTAGTTATAGTCACTCAAGATTCACTGGAATTAGTTTTTAGATGTTCAAACTTTTTAATAATACCATTTATGTAAAAACACTACGTACCCAAATCATCATCTACTTGTGGGTTTGGAGGTAATTGATTTACCAAGCGATTTTGATGTATTTGTTGCTGTTGTTGCAGCCCATGACATTGAGTTTGAACCTGTAATTATATTACACAATTTAATTAATGCTAAAAACACAGTATCATGTACAGAATATTTTGTTTAAGTATATAAATAAAAACATATATATATTTTTGTCTCATAGCCTCTCCTGTCCAAATCTCTCCTCAAGTGGTAACCAAAAGGAAGGTGATATATTCCTTATGCACATCGACCTGATCGCTATGATGCTTGTTACTTACTGGAACGTTCAGATGAATGAAAAGAAAAAGACGAGGAAGAGAAGTAGGAAAAAAGGATGACGAGAAAACATAAACGATTACGATGACTCAAAGATGGATAAATTTTCTATTTAAAAAAGAATATCTATATTATTTGCGCTTGAAATACAAAATTTCCAACAATATTAACACTATACACAATACTAATAGGGTTACGGTTTTTTTGTCAAACTATTCCAAGGCAATATCTATACTCTACAGTACAACAGTATTCCGAGTAATAGCATCGCATTCTAAACACTTTAGCATGCTCATACAACCTAGATCACACTAAGCGGATAGTGTGCCAGTGAAGGAGGATAAGCAACGCCGCTGGGAACCTGTAAAGTTATAAATGACGACGCAAAAAGAAGAACAGCTTACGCTGGGCGTAAGGCCCTCTCACAGAATGATTATCCTCTTATGACCAGTCCAAACCTTTCAGTGCTGGCGGTCATAACAGGACCCTGCCTAATAGGTTTCCGTAAACGACTTCCGCAAAAACTTCTTTGTTCATGTTCATGGCTTGCATTAAAAAAGGAGGTTTAGAACGCTTCTTCAATTAACTTGACTATATGATAGGTTTGAACGTTAAAAAATTAAATGAAAGATAGTGCGAACCAACCAAGAACAAAGTTTCTTCACAAGATGTTTCATACAATAATTTAAATCTACCAGACGTTATTGGCTTGTTGATTCAACAAATGGTTTTGTTTTTCTTCTCTCTTATAATTTCTAAAACAAACTGAGTACTGATGTGAAAGTTATAAAAAAACAGATGTCCGCTGTGAAACTGTGTAACATTACATAAATTTTACGAACCATGGAATCAAATTTCCCAAGTGATCTTTGATTTTGTTGTTGTTGCTGCTGTTGCGATATAACACCTAAAATGTATGTATGTACATAAATATATTCAAGACTTTAAATTAAGTAAAAGCAGAGAATGTATCTTACTAGTGTCAATGTTATGTTGAGAATTCCGACTATTTTCTAGGAATGAAGCCATCCGAAAGGATTCATTGACATTTGTAGCATTACCTCCAATGTGTCCATTAAAACCTTGATTTAATTGTTGTTGGCTTTTGTGAAAGTCAAAGAACTTCGACATATTTGATTCAAACATATTACTATTTAGTAAGTTGTCATTTGAATGTTGTTGTTGTTGCAATATGTGTTGCTGCATCTGAGTTACATGTGAAATTCTACAAATATCAATGTTGTCACAGTAATTATCAGGAAAATCTGAAAAAGGAGTTATAACTGTAATATTCGCCTATAAATAGAGAATTAAAATAAAGTAAATTAAACCAAATATGAGCGTTAAGATAGGGTCTGCCTATATGTCGGACACTACATATCCTCAAATTATTTAAACATACAAAAAGTGCATTAACTTCTTTATCACCTATATATATATATATATATATATATATATATTTTCATCTTTTATTTATTTAATGATGAAAAAGCTTTTAAATATTTTTAAACAGATTGTATATATTAGGACCTCCATATTCAAAATATGAATTTCATTTTGCTGTCTTATATATCACAATTTTTATGTATTTTTGAATATTGAAGAATGTCTCAAAACGACATTTTCAGTAAATTACAGTCCCGCTCACTTGAATAAAACCTCATATTTTCCGATAAGGAGATGGTAGATAAGCAATCATTTTTATGTATTTAACGTAGCAAAATATATATAATAAGTACTTCGGTTGAATTTATATGAATTTTCGCGAAAATCAACTAAAAGAAGTACCTTAAATTTTAGGCCTCTTGAATAGACAATAAAACTAGTCTCCTTGAACAAATTTTTTTTGCCCCATTCTCTCAACATAAATTATTTGATCTGCTGACTCCTTTTTAACTGGTGGAAAGAATGCAGTTTTTTTACCCAACTCCTCTTGTAATTTAATTCTTTATACCCCTGTAGTGGTACACAATATAAAGACCGCTGTATTACCGAATAAAATGAAGAGTCAAAATAGTGCAATGGTGTCAATTACCTTCAGAAAAGCGAAAGTAGACTACTTCGACACAAAGTAGTTGAAGATCCTTATTATTATTGATTAATTACTTAAAAAAGAGTTAAAAAGTATAAGTACTAATCAGGCTTATAGCATATATAAGAATAAATATATAGAAGAATTTTAGGAATATGTTTTATTCTAATGTACATTATGTATATATGTACATACACAGCTACATTGTCACACGGTGGTCGACACGTGTACTAAAACTGGTATGTATAAAAGATAAACATTTTGTGTAAATTTTTAAAAACAAAAACGGTGTAAAAACTGTTAGACCCTTTTAATGATGACTGTACATAAGATTTTGTGAATATCGAAGATTCGCATAGTTAAAAATTTTAAAGACCTCTTCCTCTAATTTTTTAAATTGAATATTTAGAATTAATTAATAAAGGTGCATTGCAAAAATGCCATTCTAAATTAGAAATATTGCTTTTATATAAGTATTCGTTCATTTATTCATAAAAAAATTTTATTTTAATCTTGAGCTACGGTGTAGGCGCATCCAATAATTTTTGTTTTAGACATACCGGTTTGTACTCCACTCGTTTGTGTAAGTCCAATGTTGCTTAACAAATTATTTCTCTTTTGTAGTTCATACATTCGGTTAATTTCTTCTTGTTGTTGTGATAGTTGCTGGTAATGTTGTTGCTGTTGAAGTTGTAAGTACTGTTGATGAAGCAATTGTTCTTCCATTTGCTTATTATTCCTCATCATAACATTTTTGAAAGCTTGATCTTATCGTATTTCGGGAAATTTTAATTTTAAGAAATTGTTAATTGTTTAATTTTAGGAGTAAAAACAAAAGCCTTTAAAATATCGAAAAAAGCACATAATTTCTATATCACTTTTCTCAATTCATAAAGCATTTATACCTGTAGTGTATATACAAGTATAACACATAAAATGAATCGATTGAGCTAGTTCTGTTCTTCCTACACTTGTTTCTATCGATGTTATGTCGATTCATTATGTCGTCTGGAATATACTTTACTACAGTTGTAGAAATGAGACATTGGAACCTGAAAGAGCTAACATATACAATCTATACAAAAATATTTAAAACCATTTTTCATCGGAGGCCTGTGTAATAACCTATCTTTTCAGTTGGAATTCCATAAAAAAGTATTCTTACCAATGGCCAAAAATAAATAAAAAAACAAGTAAAACGAAGATTAACTTTGGCTATTCCGACGTTGTACTACTCTTTACGCAGCTTTTATATCTTCTGATTATTGTTCTAAGTCCATGTTTTTTTATGGGAGCTAGCCCTCCTAGTGGTCAAAGTGAAATTTACATGGTTGGTGGATATGAGTCAGAAACTTATAGCGTCAAGTCGATAGTACTATAAGTTTTTCCAATAAGAACATGAATTCGGATATTGGTTTGTATAGGAGGTACTCCCCTTAGTAGGGACTAGTACGTATACATACAGACAGATGGATGGACATGGCTAGATCAACTTTTCTTGTTCCGCTGTTAAAGAATATATATACTTTATGGTGTCTCCGATGTCCCCTTTTGTGTGTTAAAAACTTTATGACAAACTGAATACTATTTACTGCGTAAAGAGTACAATAAAAAATATTTTTGTTCAAAACAACATCTCGAATTTATAAAACACTTCTTGGTTTTAAATACTATAATATACAACTTCCACCAAATAAGATCAAACTGCCTGGAAAAGTAAATAACTTAACTTTTATATTTTTGTTGCCTATAATGGTCTTTTTCCATTTTAAAAAGTTGAGAAGTTGGGAGGCTTTTAGAGATTTTTTGCGCAACATATTCATAACGTCCTTAAAAATCTTTGAAAAAAAAATTTGTTTCCTTTGAATGTCGACAACCGTTTCTTACTCACACCTTAAAAGTTCCCAAAATGTTTCCAAAAATATATTGGATTAAAATTGAAAAGGTTCTGTTATTTGTAAATTACCTCGTTTATGCTATTGAAGTAATCTGTCTATGTCTGTGTCAACAAGTCAAAATAGCTTATGTCGAAAATCTATCTTTTGAGATATTGCATATTTTGTGTAAAGTGATTTCTTTTTGGTTTTATTTCTTATTTCTAAGTTGTTACACAAAAAAAATTACACAAACTATAAAATACATGTTAAATAAATTTTGTAAAATGTATTCATAAAAGTGTATTTAACAACCTTTCCAACAAGTATAAATTTTATTTAGTTTATTTATTCCAATAATTGTATACAACAGTTTGTAAATTTGATTTCTAACAAAATCGAAGGTGTACGAATTAATAGTGTTCAGGGTCACTATGATTCTATGCCATATTTTTAAAAAATTGTCTAGTCAAAATACGTGTTTTGAAGCTGTGAATAATAATAAAGTTCTAACTCAATTAACTTAATTTTCGACATAAGCTACTTTGACTTTTTGACACACATACATAACAAACATGAGGTGTTAAATATTTTCTTAAATAAAAAAACCAAAAAATTCTATACAGCTACAACGCTCTTGTGTCGTTTATGTTAATGTAAGAATAAAGTACTACAAAAATTTAATATAATATACCATTTGTGCATGAATCCTTTTGATATCCATCGATGCCTATTTTTGTAATAGTTTAGTTCACGGTCGTTGTAAAGAATACAATTTTATTCGAAGATGACACACCGGAAAGAAAAAAGTGAAAAGAGTTATTATAATGGTTACACATATTGGCTCTTATTTTATTAAAATACTTAACAAAATAAAACCAAAGGCCTTGTTAGTAATTGGAGTTTTCAATATTAGGTGCTAGCTTGGAGCAATAAGCCATTACAGAAATATAGAAACTAGTCACTTTTAAAGCGCAACGTTTCTCCAATTTTGTATCTCTATTAATGCATATGTATATATAATGTGTATAATTTTAATTTATATTGATACTGAATCGATCGACACGCATGTATACCAGAGTTGTAAAATTACAAAAATTATTAAAAAATTTAATTCTAGCAAATTATATTTTGAAATTGCTTCGGTATTAAATTGATCCAATATTGCGTTGTGCTTGTTCCACTCACTTGGTATTTGAATTGAAATATGGTCATTGAAGCATATATAATCATAATTTCAAGCCAATAATTCCGAAACTGTAGAGTAATTTGTAGGTTGTTCTGTATTGTGATGCTCAAAGGGAGTTGGATGTTCGGATGAAAATAATTTATAAGGCCCTTTACGTCAGTCTACACACACAAGTCTTCTTCTACTGTTTCTGAAAATTTGATTTCTTCGAAGTCCACAGTCCACAAAATAGAAGTTTGATTTTGTGCGACACAAATCTCTTTTCGGCCTGTACGGTCGTTCCGATGCATAAGAGATATGCTTGTTATTAAAACAGAGCTCTGGCCAGTGGATGAAAATGTTGTGTTTTCTGTAAAGTTACTCTTTAATTTCGATCACTCATCTTTTACCAGTAGTAAGTGCAGATACTTCATGTCTTCATTTTTCATGTACCACGGAGCTCCTGTGATTGTTCTGAGCTTTCTTAGATTGAGCTTTTCTTGGCTTACTGAATAGTATGTAATAGTATTGCCCATTGTATAGTATGTCTTTGGTCTCGCCATTGGAAAGACTTTGTACTTTTAATTTCATGTGTGTTTTCTATGATTCCATTTATACCTCTAAACAAAACGTTTGTCTAGGCGAACACCAAGATAAGTTATAGTTTGAGGAATTGTACTATTTTTTAGTGTTTCGGCATGAATGTGACGTATTTCAGGTCATTGACTTTTAATCACCATAACCACTTAATCCATTTTATGATAATTATCCAGTTCTATGGGAAACGGTAGAGAATAATTATGGCTGCGGCGTTGGTATTTTTTTTTTATTTTGGTTATGTACATTTGTTTTCTTATTTCTATACACATATAAAGAATAAACACTAAATACAACTTTTAACAATGAGAGGAGGGATGACAATATAACAATATCGAACATTCTTTTTCTGAATGTGATATTTCCAAGTCACTTCACTGTCAATATGCATGCCCAGGTACTTTGCCACATTGCTTAATGGAATATCAGTACCTTTTAGTATACTCTTCACGCAGTGAATAGTATTATAAGTTTGTCATCAAATTTGTAACACACAAAAGGAGACATCGGAGATCCCATAAATTATATATATTCTTGATCAGCGCGACGAGACGAGTTGATCTACCCATATCCGTCTGACTGTCTGAATGTATGCAAACTAGTTCCTCAGTTTTTGGGCTAGAGAGCTGAAATTGCCGAATCGGGCCACTAGGGGGGTACCCCCATACAAATCGGGATCCAAATGAAAGTTCCTATTAGAAAAACTTTTTGTTTTTTGTACTATCAACTGTAAATTTTGGACATTATAAGATTCTGACTACGAACCACGAAAATTTCAAGACCCTCGGATCACTATGAGGGGCACCCCCTTACAAACCTGGATCCAAATTCAGGATCTTATTAGAAAAACTTTTTTGTTTTTTGTACTATCGACTTGAAATTTGGATACTATAAGTGTCTAACCAACTTAATAAATTTCAAGACCCTAGGACCACTAGCTGGGGCGTGAAAAGTATTACAACTTCGGCATAGCCAAAGTTAGTCTTTTTATATTTTTTAGATGACTTAGTTGATGATAAGTGTATATCACATGCGTCGTTTTCTTTGATTTTCCATTTCTCAAACTAAGAGCATGTTTCGTCGAAAATGTCCTGCAGTTTAGTTGTTGTCACAGCTAAGTTTTTGTGCAAATACATTAAAACTGTGTCGTCAGCGAAGGTAGCCAACATTGACGAATTATCTCGTGGAACAGGGATGTCTGATGTATATAAAGTGTACAGCATAGCGCCAAGCACGCTTCCCTTCGGGACTCCTGCTTTTATTTGTCTTAGTGTTGAAGATTCGTCTTTAGATTTTACACAAAAATAGCGAGGTAACTTTTGATGATTTCGCACATATTACTTGGGAATACGGTCCTAATCTTTCTAAGTAGGCCGTCGTGCCATACTTTGTCGAACGCTTTTTCTATGTCCAGGAAAACACCAACACAGAACCTTTTTTCATCAAGATCCCTTAAGATTTTGTGAGTTACTCTGTGGACTTGCTGAATTGTGGAGTGACTTTGTCTAAATCCGAATTGGTGGTCAGGTATGATTCTGTTCACGTCCAGTATTGGTTGTATTCTGTCAAGTAGAAGACGTTTAAAAACTTTTGAAAGTAAAGGGTAATAGGCTGATTGGTCTGTACGATGACGCCAAGTCTTAGAATCACATTAAAGAGGTTTCTTTTATAGATCATTGTCTTCGCAGGGAACTCTCTGAGTAGTTTTCCAGTTATTTGGTCATATCCTGCCGCTTTTTTCTGGTTAGTGCGCTTTTCAATACAGTGCCTGATTTCGTTGTCTGAAATTTTGTTTATACAGTATTGTATTGTTCTTTAATTTAACCTTTTGTTTAACAATTTTTATTTTGTAGTATACTTTTAAGCTGTTAACTGTAGTATACTTTTAGGCTGTTAAATATGCACATAATTTAATATTTTAAGCAAAAAATCTTGTATGACGGTACGGAACCCTCCATGTGCGAGTCCGACTCACACTTGGCTGATTTTTAAACTTCCTTAACCTGGTTTTCAGATCTTTGACTGCTTTGTTAACTTTTACTGTGTCATTCGGAGCTCTCGTTCTTTGCGAGATCTTACGCAGCTTATTTTTTTCGCAATGATGATTGGTTTAAGTTCTGGCATAGCTATATTAGCAGCTTCGTTAATGATGTCATTCAAGTGTATCACTGTCTTTTCAATATCGTCTGGTTCCCTAAGAGGTACGTTTATTGTCAGGTAATTGACAACAAATTCTCGGTATGCTCCCCATTCTGTTTTTCCATTATATATTTTGCAGGCGTGTTGATCTTTTTTTACTGCGCAATAATATTCAATACGGTGAATGGTCGGATGAAAGTTCAATTTGGAAACGTGTTATATTCATATTTTTTAATACACAAAATCCCCAGTTTACATGTTTGAAATTGTAATCATCTGCTACGATGAACCTTGGACCAAGCTTTTTAAAGTAGTCCTTAAATTGAGCTGTTGAGATTGTGTGTCTAGGTTGGCAACAAATAGCTGCAATTGTGAAAGGTCCATATTTATCTTCCATTAGCAATTTAGTCGACTGTATGTGAGCGTGTAGATAAGTTTCAAGTTCAACGTGACGTCTATTATTTTTAACAATGATAGCTGTGTCACCATGTCCTGAACCGTCCGGGTGGTTTGTTCTATATATATTTTATATCCGGGAATGTTCAAGTAGTGATTATTTATGCAGTGAGTTTTAGAGATATGACAGTCATATTTTCGTTTAGGAATAGTTGAAGCTCTAAGATATGTTTGTGAAGTCCATTCGCATTACAAGCAATTATTCTTAATTTATGGTCCATTTTGTTTGTCAGAAGTGTTATTATATTCATCATGTTAGTCACCTGTTGAATCAATTGCTTCATCATGTCATCGGTATCGTCAATTGGCATGGAGTTATTGTTGTATTGCTGGGAGAAGAGCTTAATTTTGATTTTTGGGATGGTTGGTTGGTTGGGTGGTGCTGGGGAGAGGCGGCTGTAATTTGCGCATAGCTTATACCATTCTCCACTTTACTTGAGGTCATGGGTATTTGCTGCTCTTTTGCAGTATCTAGTGTTTTAGGTCGTAAGGCAGGAAACCGTTGAAATTTAAGCGTTTTGTAGATTTCACAGCCCTTGTAATTGGCAGTATAAGCTCCACTACAGAGTGCACATTTTATTTTGGTAGTTGAGTCCATACGGCAGTCGATTGTTTTACGCCTCTTAGCACATTTAACACACACTGGATCCCTGGAGCAGTAGTTTCGGGTGTGTGCGTATTATTAACAGTTTGTACATTTGACAATGGTCCTCTTATTGTGGGGGCCTCAAATTTGATTTTGGTATGAAGTAATGAATACAATATATTATAAGTTTTTGTTGGTTGAGCTGCTTTAAGTTCAATTGTAAGCAGAGGTAGTGGTTTATTGGTTGTTCTTTGTTGTATATTGTATACGTTAATTACTTCGCGGCCTAATATTTTTAATTCGCGTTTTATTTCGTCGGTGTTCGTTGATTGATGAAGGTGTCTCAGCATAACTTTAAAACCATATTCGTCTTTGGCCTTGAACGTGTAGTATTTAGTATCTTGGGATTTAAGCATATCTTTGATTTTCGTGTAGTGTAGGGGTTCTGCCGATTGGATACGAATTTCATCATTGGGTAAAGTGCTTCGTAAGTATGCAGATTTCTTCTACCCCCTGCACATAAATAGGTGGTGGCTTGTTAGCTTTTGGAGTCTGTTTGGGGCCGTTGTCCAAAGCTTTCTTCTTTTCTTCTAAAATTATTTCGATGTCTAAAATATGAAAATAGTTTGAAGATGACTTGCCAAGTCAGTAGTTGAGTGTGGACAGTTTATTTTGTTTGGGTTTGTTTGTACTTGAGGTTTTGGTAGGAGACGTTCTGTTTCGTTTTGGCTTTTTTTGTTTTGTTAAGTGTTTGTTCAGTAGGTATGGCCGGTGATTGAGTTTTACGGTTCCTTTTGTTTGAGATTAACTGTTCACGTTCATGTTTACTGTTTGAATGGTTTGAATTTGGATTTTGTACCTGCGTGTGAGTATCTTTTGCAGGCGTAGCTATCGCAGAATTGACCAATGAAGAAGCGTTGAAGTAATTGCGATCATAGGTTTGGGTGTTAGTTGTCATTGCGGTAACTACATACGATAACGCGATCGAAGCAGTTGTTGAGATAACTGTTGTTGTTATTGCTGCTGTTGAAGCTGTTGATATACAACCTGTGCTTTGTGTTGTGGTTGTTGTAGTTGCTGATACAGTTGGTGCTTGGGTTGTGTACAGAGACGTTTGAGGGGATGAGCACTGGGTTTTCCATGGTAGTGAGCATCTGGCGCTCGCGTTGCCAGTGCAAAGAGCAGGAGAGCAAGAGCTTGCTCTGCGCTCAGGCGATTTGGCACTTAAAAATGAAGATTCATTTTTGGGACCAGAAGAGACAAACGAAAAATATCCATTTCTTGCTGTCTTCGTAGCCGTTTTTGTATTTTTTGATGAGCAAAGCTCATCTTAATGTTTTGGTTTCTTTCTTGATTTTGTAATATGTAAGAATCAAATAAATTTTGATGTGACTATATGAGAGGTAGTTGTGATCTGCAGTACAAAGATGTAAAAAATTAAGTAATCGTTATCTCCAATTAACCGAATTTGAGAGAAATTTTTATACTTTGTGATTCTATAGCGATAAACTTATACTGAAAGGTGAAAAGTTCTCAATGTTATGTCTTTATGTCCCGGCTTTCATACATTTATTAAAATCTTCAATAAGTCAGCCATTGTTCAGTAGCAGAAAATCTGAATTATTTCTACTCCCGAGTTAATTTGAGAAAAAATCTTTTAAAATAGCTGGTATCAATTTTTTCTTTTTTTTTAATTCCTTGATATAATGTACGAATATGGTATCAATTTTAGGCATTCATAATTTAGCTGCAGTAACAAAAAAATTGTTTTTTAAAAAACATCGATTTATTAATTCCAGTCATATGATGCAAGCTATGACCTTACGCGACTGGTATGTCAAAATCAGTTCAGTTCTCCAATTACTCAAGCAGTTAGGTCCACATACAAAATTGCCTTTAAAAATAAGTAAGCGATAGTCGGATGGGCCCGACTTTGGTAATCCTGTATCCTTAAAATAATTTTTTAATGGTGGGAAGTAATAAAGAAAACTATATACTGTCAACAATTAAGACATAAATGATTATAAAGTTTTGGAAAAATATTCAAGCGTTGCAACTAGGGACGTAACGATTCAACGGTACGACCAATTCTGATTATTAGAGTAAATATTCGGTGATGCCAATAGTGAGGTCTTTAGATTATTTAATAAAATAAATAATCAACTATCTCGATCATTTTTACGTATGTTTATATTGAGTTTATTATTTTACAAAATAATAAACCAATTCATAGAGATGAATTATAAAAAATATCTCAATAATCATAGTTGTCTTTTGGCAGATTTTTTTCAATAAAGGCATTGCGTCCAATATCGGTATCGGAATCGTCGCATCCCTAGATGCAACTTAATTTATTATATAACTATAACATACCATTTAAGAGGTCTGGCAAATGTGATGATACGGTACTATTTATCTGGTTCTGCCGTAGCTCCTCGGCAAATTTATTTTTTAACATAAGCGATTGTTGATATGAAACATTCGAGGAAAAGACGTTGCCATCATCAATCATATTAAGCTTAGAAAATCCAGCTGCAAGAAAAATTATCGCAAAAGATATAAATAAAATTGTGTTTCAAATATACTATAAGGATTGTACTTCTTTCTTAAAAATAAATATTTTTTGATTAAATTAATTTTGCGGCGTTAGGTAAGGTAAGATCACCGACCAAATCGTTGCATATAAAAGAAAATAAAAAATGTAAGAGCTAGCACGTAATACAAACAGTGCATCGAAAATCCTCAAAGTAAATTAAAAGAGCATGATATCATTTAGACCTACAATGGTAACAAAACATAGAAAGGAGCATATTGCGTTCTTTTATTATGCGTTTTAATTTTTTTCTAATTGTAATCAAATAAGATATAGCGACACTAAAATAATATTTAATGTGTTTTCTATTTATAATATTTTATATGTTTTGAGATTGTTCTCGTATAAATTTAATATTTACAGGGTTAAAAGAAGCGTGACACATACTGAAACTTCGCCGATATCTTTCTGAGCAAAGTATTTTAACCCCTTCAACTCCGTTATCTACCGAGACATTAAGTTTGCAGCTCGACGATAGCAAAATCTGTTATTATTTGTATTTATTCATGTGTCACAGAAATCGTCGACGAATTTGAGGAGGAACGGTTTTGAATTCCGCCGAAAAAATCCGTAGGTGTCACAGAAAATGGTGAGATTTCCTTTTTCGAACACTGATGTTCGAATGAACAGCTGATTGAATATTGTTCATTTTAGGGGCGTCTTACACGTATCGAGTTTATGGCGGAACTTATCGTTGATTTTTTTGTAATACTCTTCACGCCCCAGCTAGTGGTCCGAGGGTCTTGAAATTTATAAGGCTGCTGGATATAGATCAGGCACTTATATTGTCCAAATTTCAGTTCCATAGTACAAAAAAAAAATTCTAATAAGAACATGAATTTGGATCCAGGTTTATATGGGTGTACCCCCCCTAGTGGTCTGAGGGTCTTAAAATTTAAATGATTGGTGGATATCAACTCTGCGACAGTTACGCCTTCAATAAATACACCCACGCAAGTACTAAATGAAAACAATACCAACAATAAACCTGCTTCTGAACAGTTAAAATCAAACAAGAGAAACCGTAAAACGCAATCACCAGACAAATCGACAGAACAAACGCAAAACAATAACAAAACAGACTTAAAAAAAAGCTAACAAACCACCACCTATTTATGTGTAAGGGGTAGAAGACATTAACGTGCTAACTAATGCACTGACTGAATTACTAGGGCACAAAACTATGTACTCAAAGCACTACCCATCTTCATCAATCATCGGACACTGAGCAATTAAAACAAAAACAAAATGAATTAGGGCACAAAGTTATAAACATACCACATAAAACAACCAATACACCATTACCTCTGTTCTCAATCGAACTAGCAAGTAGCCCAACCAACAAAAACATTTATAAAATAACTACATTACTTCACACCAAAATCCAATATGAGGCCCCCCACAGTAAGAGGACGATAGCCAGAAATACGGACACACCCTAAACTATTGCTTTAAAGATCCAGTATGTGTTAAATGCGTGGGGAATCATAAAACAATCAACTGTCAAATGGATGTAGCAAACAAAATCCAATGCGTTCTCTGTGGTGGAGCTCATACATAAGGGCTGCGAAGTTTATAAAGCTTTCAAAGGTTTCCTGCCATTTGACCCAAAATATTGGAAGATCGCAAATTACAGCTACCTCTCCCCAGCCACACCCAACCAATCGATTGTTATACTCTTCACGCCCCCACCTAGTAGTCAGAGGGTCTTGAAATTTATAAGGTTGGTGGCTAAGGGTCAGACACTTATAGTCGATAGTACAAAAAACAAAAAAGTTGTTCTAATAAGAACTTTCATTTGGATCCCGGTTTGTATGGGGGTACCCCTCCTAGTAGTCCGAGGGTCTTGAAATTTTCATGGTTTGTGAATATGGGTCTGAGGCTTATGGTGTCCAAATTTCAATTCGATACGTCAAAAAAAAAAGGGGGGGAGTACCCCCTAGTGGTCCGATTTGGCTAATTCACGAACTTGACCGGCGTTTGGTAAAAAGAAACCTATGTACAAAATTTCAGCTCTCTAACTCAAAATCTGAAGGGCTAGGAGTGCGAACAGACGGACATGGCTAAATCAACTCGTCTCATCGAGCTGATCACAAATATATATACTTTATGTGGTCTGCGATGTCTCCTTCTGTGTGTTACAAACTTCATGACAAACTTATAATACTATTCACTTCCGTGAAGAGTATAAACATGAACATAACACATTTTCAAATTGACTCCCGACTTAAATTTTCTTCAGACTATTCTCCAATTCAAATTGAATATAGTTGCGCAATAAAAACGGTTCCACTCGCTTGCAAAATGTACAAAAGAAGAACTGACTGGGATGGATACAGGGGATTTATTGACATTTATCTATCTATGAATGTACCAAGACAAGACGATATTGAAAAGGCAGTGATATATTTGAATACCTTTTTTATCCTTCGCTCAATTAAAAGCCTCATCGCGAACAAAAACGAACTGCGTAAATTCTGGCAAAGGACGAGAGCTCCAAATGAGAAAGTACAGCTAAGTAAAGCAATCACAGGCCTGAAAATCAGTCTAAGGAAGTTCAAAAATGAATAATTTGCTACTTACTTAAAGTCACTAACCCTGACGTCCGACACTAATTAGTCTTTGTGGAAAGCCGCTAAACACCTTACGAATCGTACCATCCACCAGCCGCCACTCAAAAAGTCTGATGGAACTTGGGCTAGAACTAACTCAGACAAAGCTTCACTACCTGCTGACTGTTATGAACAAGCTTTTACTAATAACCAAACTAATAGTAACCCCAATTTGACAACAGGACTCCTCCACCGCAGTACTGCCTGAAAAAATCGCCAGGATATGACCAAATAACCGGGAAGTTACTCAAAGAGCTCTCTACGAAGGCAATAATCTATATTAGAAACCTTTTTAAAGCGATATTAAGACTAAGGTACTACCCATCTATATGGAAAGTAGCTGAAATAATAGCTATACATAAAATGCGCAAAAATCAGACCATGATGTCATCGTACAGACCAATCAGCCTACTGCCCTTTACTTTCAAAAGTATTTGAACTACTTCTCCTAGACAGAATTAAACTAATTCTGGACGTGACCAAAATCATACCTGACCACCAATTCGGATTCAGACAAAGTCACTCCACAATTCAGCAAGTTCACAGAGTAACACACAAAATCTCAAGGGATCTTGATGAAAAAAAATATTGTGTGTGTTTCTGGATATAGAAAAAGCCTTCGACAAAGTCTGGCAAGACGACCTTCTTAGCAAAATTATGACTGTACTACCAAATGACCTATGCGAAATCATCAAAAGTTACCTTGACACTCGCTATTTCTATGTCAGATCTAAAGACGAAACTTCCACACTAAGAAATATAAAAGCAGGCGTCCTTGGGCCTATGCTGTATACCCCTACATACATCTGACATCCCAACTCCAGAAGACGGTTCGTCAATGGTGGCTACCCTCGCTGACGATACAGTACTATTGTACTAGCAAAATAATTTAGCTGTAGCTACAACTAAGCTGCAAGCCATTTTGGACGTAATATGCTCTTGGTTTGATAAATGGAAAATGAATTGACAAGACAACTAAAAATAAAAGGTACTGACATCCCACTAAGTAATGTAGCAAAGTACCTGCATATTGACAGTAAACTGACTTGGAAGTATCACATCAAAAGAAAAAAAAAACAGCTTATACTTAAATTTAAGCAACTATACTCACTCAGTTCAACTGTCAACCAGTGGAAAACTAGTATTATACTTAAGTACAACGTCCTATATGGATGTACGGCATTCAACTATGGGGCACTGCCAAGAAAACGAATATAAACATAATCCAGAGACAACAATCTAAAATGCTTCGAGTAATTCTTTACGCAGATTGGTATATAACTAACTACGATATCCATAAAGACCTCGGTGTAACAATGATACATGAAGAAATTGTTAATGTTAGTAACAAATCCTTAGAGCGACATTCCAATGTGGAAATAAGTTACCTTCCATCTCACGAATTGACAAGACGTAGACGCTTAAAAAGAAGCAGACCAGATCTAACATAGTTCACCTATTACATTTTTTTTTCTGTCCCGTATTTATATTTACTAGGTTGTGCTAGACTGCAAATTATACTAGTTTCAACTGATATTTTTATTCACCTCAATACTACTTAGTTTCAACTCAATACTTGACTTGTTACAAAAATTCACATGACTCGTTTTAAGAACTCCCAGTATCATGGGGTGCGCAGTGTTATTGCGGACTGTTAGTACCAAACCATATAGACTAGACAATTCGAACGAAAACCTTAACGTTCTCAGTTTTCTCTTTCTATCAGTTTCGAAAAGTTTTCAACAACAAGATCCCATGAAATCGTTGTTTGCAGCTTGCAAACTAGCCAAATGGAAATGAGACTTTACGCAAAGCGTGTTTTTCCGGGTATATGTCTTCGACATATGGTATTCAGCTCTGGGGTCTAGAATCTCGCTCGCAAACTCAACGCATTCAAATCTCTCACTATAAAGGCCACGAAAAAGAAATGTCGAGTCATGGTTCGTCAGGAAAAAGACAATTCACAATGATCTCCAGATGCCTTCAGTTTGCGATGAAATCAAAAGACAAATCTTTCACAAAAATCCACTTTCTACTAAACTGCTAATCCATAATTTTCATAGACGTCTGAAGAGGCTTCACCCTGATTACATTTTTATTTTTTCCCTAGTTAACGTATGGTTCTTATGTTTTATGGGTACTTTTGTATTTGATCGGCGTAAAAACATGTAACAAATAAAAAAACATAACTTTTGTTATTATTGTGATTGACACGTCAGTGGCGATTTTCGTTCATTTCAAAATAAAATTCCGCGGTGAAAAAACGTGTAAAAATGAACGGACATTAATGTGTTTTGGACTAAATTTTAATAAATATACCACCAATTTGTAATATTTTCAATTTAAAAAAAAAAAGTTAAAAATTCATAATGACTTTCGTATCCATTTGTAATTTTTATTATTTCCGTACCAAAAGGGTGAAAACGGGACTCTATTACTAAGCCTACGCTGTCCGTCCATCCGTCACAAAGCTCTATCTCATGAACCGTAATTGATAGAAAGATGAAATTTTCACAGAGTGTGTAATTCAATCACAGCTATAACGACACATAATAAAATTTTTCACCGTAAAAGTCGGAAAATCTCAATAATGGACTAATTACAATTATAATAGCTTTTGTTTCAAGCAATGCTTCGTGACTTAAAGTAGTTGGTTACGATTTATGTTATTTTTGTATATGATGTTCACTATTATTTTAAATACATACTTTATACATAACTCATAATACATAATATATCAATGACGCTACGATATATCCTTTATGGGGTCTCCGATGTCTCCTTCTGTGTGTTACAAACTTCATGACAAACTTACATATAATACTATTCACTACATGAAGAGTATACAAATTGGGAAGCGTTACATAACTTTTTGGGTTGCAAAACTTTTATGAAATATCCAATTTATCGGGTGTGTCCCAGAAATTTCCGACCTCAACGGTTGGTTTCAATTTCACTACAAATACCAAACGAAACAAAATCTTCCCTTCTCATTAAACTAAAATTATGTAAAACTACCACGTTCTCAAAATGTAGACATTTTTAAATCAAATTTAAAATATCACATCACAGCTTAAACATTTAATATTTATAGTCTAATTTAACATATCAATTAATTGAATTAAAAACAAATTTCAAAACGGTCAAAGAAATTTCTGGCACACTGTGAATTGAATTTTCTTGGAAAAGTGTTCAAAGAGATTTCTGGCGCATACCCGTATAAAAATAATGCATAATAAAGGAGGAAAAAAGTGTGTGATTTTTTTTTTTTGATATGGGAACAAGGTGTCATTTTTAGAAAATGGTGAAAGTTACTTACATGTCGCATCCATTATATTTTCAATGGGTACATTAGACATTTGCAATTCAGTAATAGTTCCTTCACTCAACGTTAATAAGTTGACACCCTTATTGTCAGATTCTAACTTATGTGATGTGGGATTCATTTCTACGCTTTCAGATGTTGAAACTTTGGGATGCATGTTATTAATTTCTTTACAACTGCCAAATTCCAATATGGGTTTATTTTCTACAACTAATGATGTTTCCACTATTTTTTCATTTAAGTTTTTTGTAAGTAATTCCAAACATTTGGTTGGTGAATTTTTACCACTTGTACTGCTTTCACTTAAGATATGAATTCGATCATGGTTGTTTTTACTACTGGACCTTACTGAATGATGCAATTCCGCTTGTTCACTTTTAGATGCACATAGAAACATATCAGGACTGTTTCTAACACTGTCGATGCTTTCTATAGAATTATTTTTTTCTCCACCCACAATATGCATAACCGGCGATTTTTCGATTTCATGTTTGTGTTGTGATTCTTTTTCGTTAAGTCGACTGATGTTCGATTTATCTTTGTGATCCGGCATAGATTTATTACTATTACTTTGATCCAATTTTGTAGATGTTTCTGTTTCTAATGGTGCAGATATTGGGGAGTATTTTATATCTGGCAAGTGGTTTTCTTTGTTCGATGTATTGGAATTGTTGTTTTTAGTTTTTGTTTTTAAAATTTTTTCATGTTTACATTTTTCATTTTTTAATTTTTCTTTTTTGTTTTTAGTGTTCGAGTTACTTGGCAATACTTCTTTACTATTTATTGGTGTCACTGACAAACTTGGCCAAGAATCTTTTTGTTGCTGCGACGCCCCTTCTTGTATTGACAAAGGCGGAGACGAATTTTGCGCCGTCGAAGAGGTTGATATCGATGACGATGATGACACGGACATTGATGATAAAGCTAGAAAGAAAAATTAATAATACTATTTTTTATTTTTTTTTTTTAAATTGATGTTACCATTTTGCTTTGGGATTCCTCCTCCCTGGACACAGGTTGTAGTAGTAAGTGAGCTTGACGATGCAATCAAAGTATCATGCAAGCGCTTTTCATATTCTTGATGCTTGCCTTGGTGCATTTCCTAAAATATTATGTAAATATATCGCAGAATTAAATAATAATTTGAGCTTGCTAAGAATTAAATACTTTGTGCCAAACAATGGTTTGTTAAATTCTTATCTTCTAAAACAGTTGATATGATAAAAAAAGATAAACTACATATTTACTTTGACTCATCGAAGTTTGCATGCCTTTCACTCTACATATATTGACTTATTTATACAGATATAATTTTTAAGGCAATTTATATAACAATATAACCAATTAATACACAAGAACGCAGTTTGAAAAATTTATTGCGCTAGTTTTGTGTAACTTTTCAAGTAATCGGGGAGCTGACATGATACCTGTAAACGACATTAAAACGTGTCTTTATCAAATTTAAAATGTAGAAGAAACTGAAGGAGGGATAGACACAGTACAAATCATTCTCTCGATCACACTATTTCTTTATAATTATATTTGCCTACAAAAATGAATTTTTTGTATGTAATGTGACAACTGTTATTGGATATTTCTTTAAAATATTGCATAATTCTGGATAATTTTGCACATGGTCCCAATTTTTTCATTTTTATTCAAGGTTAAAAAATGAAAATTGATCAAACAGAACATTTTTACAATCGAATATAACGGTAAAAAGATATGTATTTGAAAACATTCCTGTTACGTTTTGAGGGTTCCGTACCCATAGGGATCTAACGGGACCCTATTACTAAGCTTACGCCGTCCGTCCGTCCGACTCCTGCTCTATCTCATGTACCGTAATAGGGTGAGAGTTGAAATTTTCACAGAGTGTGTAATTCACTTGTGTGTAGAGAGACAAATACTAAAAATACACATTTTTAGAAGTATTGTTCTTTAATTTAACCTTTTGTGTAATATTTTTTTTTTTAGTATACTTTTAGGCTGTTAAATATGCACTTAATTTAATATTTTGAGCAAAAAAATCTTGTACGATGGTACGGAACCCTCCGTGTGCGAGTCCGAGTTTTTAATATACATACATATTCCAAATAATTATGTATTAAAAAATATTTTAAAAAAAGACTAACTTTGGCTATGCCGAAGTTGTAATACTCTTCACGCGCCAGCTAATGGTCCGAAGATCTTGAAATTTATATGGTTGGTGGCTATGGGTCAGACACTTATAGTCTCCAAACTTTAAGTCGATAGTACAAAAAACAAAAAAGTTTTTTTAATAAGAACTCATTTGGATCCCGGATTATATGGTGGTCCGATTCGGCTGATTCACGAACTTGATCGGCTTTTGGTAAAAAGAAACCTATGTACATAATTTCAGCTCTCTAGCTCAAAAACTGAAGGACTATGAGTGCAAACAGACAGACATGGCTAAATCAACTCGTCTCATCAAGCTGATCACAAATATATATACTTTATGTGGTCTGCGATATCTCCTTCTATGTGTTTCAATCTTCATAACAAACTTATAATACTATTCACTCCCGTGAAGAGTATAATAACATAAAACAATTGAGAAACATGTATTTTTTATTTTTTGGTATCATTAATAACATCCGAAGCCAACTATCTTTTTATTTTAAGCTGCTTATTGTTTGTTTCGACTCAAGAACTTTAATTTCATCTCAACGCATCATCCAGCAATATTCCGCCATCAAATTGACATCCCAATGGTCATGATACCATCCTCCCAGACTTTATTGTCTTTATTTACTATCTTTAAAAAAAAAATAACATAAAAATCAACTGCAACTTATAAATTAATGCTTGGATGTTTCAGGCTTGTTCTATGGTTATATGGTTAAAGTTTGCATTTTGTTCTATGGTTATAAAAGTTTTCGCCAGAAAATCAAGCTTGTCTTATTAAAGAGATTTTCGATGATGTAGGCTTTTAAAAATCTGCACAATTAGTATTTTAATGAAATGTTTAAACAAAAAGCTTTTATAGGAGGCCCTCATGCAAACCTGCTTACCATATGTAGGGTAAATACTTTTTGAAAACTACTACGCTATTGAGATCACAGAACCTTATTTACTTCAACAGCTACAGTTTAAACAGCAATGACGACGACTCCACTGATCCACTGCAACCAAAAAAGGTTACAAGTTTCTTGTATGGGACCCCTTTTTGGTTTTTAATTATATAATATTTTTAGTATTTGTTGTTATAGTGACAATAATAATTACACATTCCGTGAAAATTTCAACTTTCTACCTATTACGGTTCATGAGATACAGCCGCTGACGGATGGAAAGCGTAAGCTTAGTAATTAGGTCCCATTGGCACCCTTTGGGTACGGGTTCGTTCGTAAGGAACGAACAGATGAAAATTGCTACATCTTCTTCGAAAAGCTTATTATATCTTTATAAGCATGTGTCATATGTTCCATTATTTATTTGGTAAAGCATCTCTAGATTAGAAGATATAAAATTTCGAGTCTCTAACTACAGCAACGTAAACAAATCACAAAAATAATATATCTGATTTCCTTTCACGTGTACAAATATTATGTAGAAAGTTTATAAAAGAAACAAAATTAAAATTTAAAAAATAACACTTACTTCTTTTGTGAAACTGGCTTCTGGGTCACCCAACTCATGTAGATACATACAGTCACTTTTAGGACATTGCTGATTTTTCATAAAATGACTGCAATATTTTGTTGTGCCTAAACTTGTTTTTATAAGGCGGCCATCAATCATGATGTTATTAACACTTTGTATAGCCCTCAAAGAGTCGCTGTTGTTAACATAAGTTACATAGGCAGATGCAGAAGGACCCTTTATGGAAATAAAAACAACAATTGTTAAAGCGATAGTCAGATTCATTTTTTCACTTACTTGTACTCCAGCATATGTTGTACTCGGGTTTATTACAACTTTATGAATTTTTCCATATTTCCCAAAATATTCGTGTTTTTTGAGAATCTATAAAACAACAAAATAATTTCTAAAGCTGGTTTTTTTTTTTCATTTAAAATCTTACATCAGAATCTGCGAGTCTTGGCGGAAGACCAACAACAAAAACTAAATTTTTTTGAACAACACGAACGTTCGCCAAATGTTTTCGATTTTCCGTTATTTTTTGTTTCCTTTGTTGGTCACGTTGGCGTTTCTGGGATTTAAAAGCTATCATCTATATAAAAAAAAGATGCTTTTAATGGAAGTTAATAAAAAGTTTACTTTGATCTCGCCAAAGTCATATTTAACAAATATTGTAGCTTTCAGTTGCAAAATTTCATCGACTTTTGCAGTGACAGGCCGACCAGTGCGAGGTGCATCTTTTACATCGAAATTTCCGGAATGGAATCGAGCAAACCACTCCTGGGTCCGACGTGTTCGTTTGACACAATCAGATTAGTATTGCCAGATCTATGGACACCAACACCATCTAGTGGGAAAAAACCGCGGAGACTTTTTATATGACCCAGTATATAAAAATTAATCGTCAAAATGTATGTCAGGGGTTAACTCGAGAACGGCTGGACCAATTTTGATCAACGTTTTTTTGTTGTACTTATGGCATCACCTAGAAGGTTTGTATCTATATTTAAACCCGGTAGGTGGCGCTGTTCTCCAAATATAGATAGTTTTATACCATTTTTTAACAAATTTTCATTTGGCGCAAAATAAACTGGACCGATTTTAATAATTTTTTTTTTTTTAAGTACAAATGAATCCTAATGCAGCAAATTGCATACTTATTATTTTAATTTTTAGGGTTCCGGGAGCTAACGGGACCCTATTTCTAAGCTTACGCCGTCCGCCCGTCTGTCGGACTCCGGCTCTATCTCATGAATCGTAATAAGTGGAGAGTTGAAATTACAGAGTGTGTAATTCAATTGTGTGTAGAGCGACAAATACCTAAAATTCACATTTTAAGAAGCATTGTTATTTAACTTAATCTTTTGTTTAACATTTTTTTTTTGTAGTATACTTTTAAGCTGTTGAATATTTCACTATTACGTCAGCATAATAAACTCTAGTTTAAAACATAATAATTTTACATAACTTCAGACAGAGGTACAAATTTGCATTCATTGTGTTAAATCTTGTGCGATTGTACGGAACCCTCCGTGTGCGAGGCCGACTCACACTTAGCTGATTTTAAGTTTAATATAGTATTTTTAGTATGAAGTGTTTGGAAAACCACTTCAAAACCAAGCACAAAACGTTTTTTACGTTTTTTCCTTGTTAATGCTGTGCTGCTTCTTGAATTTTCTTTGGTTATTGTTATTGTTGTATTTTTTCCTCTCATTTATTAGTATCCGAGTACGCCCACGAAATTGTGTCGCTTTCAAAATTGTTGTTGTAAAGTCTAAGCTCGTAAGAGAATGTAGGTTGATAAGCGAGCAAGTCGGTGACCGGATATCACTCTCTAATGGGTTCCCAACCATAGGAATATTGAGGGAAATGAGAAGCCTGACGAACTAGCTCGTTTTGGTGCATCTCTTGATATATCGTTGGCGGAACAGGTCTCGATTGCCCTAACGGTCGTCAAGAGGAGCAACTTCATGCATTTCCTTCAGCAGGCTAACAGAAGGTGGAATGATCTTGAATCTTGCAGAGTGGCACATGTTAGATTGCCTAGTTACAACGAAAATAAGTCAATTAGACTAATCAGTAGAAGACGCACAGATAGCGCAAGGTTCATAACGGTTTTTATTTGTCACTGGTGTGTTGAGACTCATGCGGAGAGACTGGGTATTCCCTTCAGAATCCAGTTTTGGAAAGAACTAGAGATAAGTTTCTGGGTAAATATATCATCGATAATATCTCGGACTGTTCGGTGATCTGTTAAAATACCTAAAATTTACGGGATGGGTTTAGCAATACTGATTGTGTTCGAAGGAAGTGGTTTCAAAACGGCACTTACTTAAGCTAATTGTGGCTCGTAGTGGACTTTACGAGTCAGCCACGATAACTAACCAACCAACCAGAGTGCTTTCGCTTAAAGAGCGGCTTAACAATGAACTTTTTTGACAACAACACTCCACAATTTGGAAATTTTCGCTGTGGTTGTTGTCGAAAAGAAGTTGCTTTTCAAGTCGCTTCCAGAAAAAAGCAAGTTCTAACGCACCCTAAAAAAGGTATTACATTACAATTGTTCGCCCATTTACACAGAGTCAAAATCTGAGTTTAATTGGCACAACCATAGATTCGTGTTTAATTCTACAACAAACACAGGGAAAATGACGAAATTGTGAGATTGTTGTTGCAGATTATTTTCAAAGTGCGTGAGTTGGCTGAGTCTGTAGGCATCTCAACTGATTGGATACAATCGCAATCCAAACGAGTTTTTACTCCGTTTCGTATGCGTGGACGAAACATGCATCCATCACCACACTAGAGACCAAGGCACAGTCAAAGAAGTAAACTTCTCTGGGTGAATATGTACCAAAGAAGTCCAATGTGCTTCCAACAAGGCATGAACTTGAAAACGATCATCGGCGAATATTATTGAAATCTGTTGGACAGTGTATAGTATAGTTTAAGTATAAAAAAGCTAAAATCCAGAACGTGGTTTTAAAGTAATGCTTAGACATATTCATCCATCATAGAACAATGAATTAGAGCACAAAGTTTTAAACATACACAATATAGCATAGCACGGCGCGCATTGCTGCGGCCCCTTCGTGATGTTAGTGTACGATTTTTGAAGTCATTGTTCTTGTGAAATTTGGATTGTTATAAAAGCTTTGATCAATAAAATACAATAAAACAACTTAATAATCGAATGGTAGATTACCATAAGATATATAGATTCCCGCCATCTATCGTTAAAACATTAATTCTATAGCAATGAGCTTTTGTTTTGCAGCATAATGAACTTACAGTAGTCAAAAAATGTACTTCTTATTAAAAAAAATATGAAAAATATATAAAAACTTGCGAGTTGCAACAAAGTGGATAGCATATAAACATTCTTCATGAAAAAATACATATACATGCCAACTTTCATGCTGATTGGTCAAACGTTGTTGAAGTGAAAAGATGGTAAACAGTTCTTCTCGTCCTATTATATATCTGTGTCAACAAGTCAGAGTAGCTTATGTCAAAAATCGTTGTTTTGAGATATTGCCCATTTTGTGTAAAGTAATTTCTGTTTGGTTTCATTTAATATTTATAAGATGCTACACAAAAAAAATTATAAAAAATAAAATACATGCTAAATAAATTTTGTAAAATATTTTTATAAAAGTAGATTTCACAACCTTTCTAACAAGAATAAATTTTATTTTGTTTATTTATTCCAAATTTTTGTTTAAAAAAGAGTTTGAAAATTGGATTTGTGAAAAAATCGTAGGTGTACGAATTTCTAGTGGTCAGGGTAAACCATATATAACTATGATTCTATACCATATTTTTAGAAAGTTTTTTAGCCAAAATAAGTGAATTGAAGCAGTTAATAATAATAGGGTTCAAACTCAATTCACTCAATTTTCGACATAAGCTACTCTGACTTGTTGACACAGATATATATATAGAAGATAACACATAAAACAACCAACAAACCATTACCTCTGTTCTCAATCGCACTGGCAAGCAGTCCAACCAACAAAACCATGTATACACCAAACTCCATTTCCACTCAGAGAGGAAAAAATACAACAATAACAAAAACATCACAAAATTCCAAAAGAAGCACAGCATGAAAACGTACGAACGTTTCTATGCTTGGCTTTGCAAAAAATTTAAAAAACTTAATCCTAAAAAAATATCTTTACCTTTAAAAAATGAAAAAACTAAGTATGCAAAGCTCCATTCAGTAGCATTCATTAATTGTTTAAAATAATTATTAAAATCGGTTCAGTATATTTTGCGCCAATTAAAAAAGAAGTTATAAAAATTTCCAAGTCGGCATGAGTTTTTCCGACATCTTCAACAACTATCGTCAATATTTTAGCCAATTTCAGAAAAACCTTTAAAAAACATATTTCTTAACCTGCCTCTTGAATCACTCCGTCCATTGGTGAAAACCGTATGAAAATAGTTTTTGAGATAATCGCGTTCAGACAGACAGACAGACGTGGTTGGGGGACTTTGTTTTATAATATCTGTGGCAATAAGTCATAGTAACTTATGTCGTAAATCTATGTTTTGAGATATTGCCAATTTGGTGTAAAGTAATTTCTGTTTGGTTTCATTTCATATTTATAAGTTGCTACACAAAAAAATTTATAAAAATCAGGCAAGTGTGAGTCGGACTCGCACACGGAGGGTTCCGTACCATCGTACAAGATTTTTTTGCTCAAAATATTAAATTATGTGCATATTTAACAGCCTAAAAGTATACTACGATTAACAGCCTGTTGCAGAACAAATAATCATATTAATTATATAACGGAAACGAAAACATTTTCTTTAGTGGATCATAATTGTTGTTATAATATTCATATGCTGTTATTTTCTTAAATTTCTTTACATATTATTTCTTTACATAAACATAACAGCATAGTCATACGATAGCTTTGTACATAAGTCTAATAACGGATCATCATATTATTCTTTATACATCAACTAATTTGTCATGCTTCTGTGATACTTTATAGAAACATTCTTTTTTGAAATAAAGTTTTAGTTTGCTATAAGCACTTAAATGGACTAGTTGTATTATTTTTGTGTTTGTTGTCTACATTTTTGGTGACCCCGACGTGATCGTATGTTAACAACGTCAGTTTTTTTTGAATTGGTATCAAAGCTATACTAACCGGTGTGTGATTCAACACCCTTGCTGCGTTTTGATAATTAACAATTTCGTGGACTAAACGCCAATGCTGCGTTATTGACAAACAAAGTGTGTGTGTTCATAAAATCCAAAGTTACAACAATTGCCTGTGCAGCGTTAACTACTGAAAGTGTGAATCAAATTCCTGTGCAGCCTTTTTACTTGTGACAATCCGAAAGGATGGTTGTATAATACCTTTCTGTAAAATTGGCAATTTATGTCAATAGTCTTTTAATACAGACAAAAATAGAGTGTAAACACAGGCTTTGTGAATTCTTGTGTACATTTTCATACGTACTTTAGTTAAAGGGAACAGTGTAATCATGGAACTATGAAGAAACAAGCGGTCGCAGTGCAAAGGTGCTGCAACCCGGTCAGAAAAATTCCTTGATCAAGTGACTAGTGAAACATCCGTGCACGAACTACGGGCGCGAGCAGAAAAACTTGAAAGGCTGTACGAGACCTTTCAGTCGATTGATATGGACATGGTTATGAACACAGAGGAGTCTCCCGAACGCGAACAAACTCTAAAAGATTTCGAAGCAAGATTCTTTCGTCTCAAATCTCGGTATGCGGAACTGATTGATGGTAGAACACATCGCAGGCAGAACGTGGACACCATAGGAGATGCGTTGAGTTCAACAACAGTTCATAATGAGGTGTTTCAGAAGTTAGTAGACACACAAACCGCAATCCTCGACAAGATGAGCAGTCTACAGGTGCACTCGACGAATAGTTCCCAGCCCGCAAGTGCAGACGTGCGCTTGCCGAAACTCAATGTGCCCACATTTGATGGTAAATATAGTGAATTTAAATCATTTATTGACCTGTTCGAAACTTCTGTGCAGGCGAACTCGTTATCGCCAGCCCAAAAGTTTCAATACTTGAAAGGCCAGTTGAGTGGGGAGCCGAATACGCTGCTACGTCATCTTGCAGTTACGGACAGTAACTACGAATAAGCCTGGACCAAGCTGCAGGAAAGATATAATGACCCGTTGCTGGTGGTCGACAGGTTCATCAAAACATTCTTTGACATACCTAAGGCGGATGGCTCGCAATCATTACGAGGTATTGCGAATTTTGCTGACATGGTTATACATGGACTACGAGCTCAAGGACGTGAAGCTCAGAGAAGGGATCCGTGGCTGTTACATGTCTTACTGCATAAGATAGACTGGGAAACTCACCAGGCTTGGGCAAACCATTGTTGTGATAATCCATTTCCTACTATTGATAATTTGTTAAGCTTTATAGGTTACCGATGTGATGCATTAGAGCTGGTACTAACGCTATCCGATGATCGACTGAATAGCAAGCGAGCAGATAACTATAAGGTAGTTGGGGCGCATGCAATAGTGTCAAACAAGGTCAACAAGGTGAGGCTTGCACTCAACCGCATCATTTGTCGCGATGTGCATCATTCCTGCGAATGAGTGTACAGGATCGTGAGAAACTTGCAAAGGAAAAGCGCTTGTGTTTCAATTGCTTAAAACCAGGTTACAGGGTGCAATATTGTCCGTCCACGCAAGCATGCCAAACGACCGGTAACCGTCACCATTCGAGCCTACATCAGATCTATGATGCAAACCCTTTGTCACAAGTTACTAATGCAGGTTCCGGGTCCACTCGCTTAAATCCATCGGTATCAACGTATATCAGTTCAAGCCAACTACTACGTCGTCAAATTATACAGCATTATCTGCGCTGAATATCAACATGCTGTTACCCACTGCTAAGGTTTTAGTGAAGGACAACATGGGAAACATGCAGTTGTGCAATGTTTTATTAGACTCTGGTTGCCAGAATACACTCATATCCGAGTCATGTTCCCAAAGGTTAGGGTTGCAACGGAGATCAGGCAAAAAATTGTGAAATTTATATTCGTTACAATGCTTGAGCCAATGAGCAAGCTAATGGGCGATTTACCGAAATTTCGCTTGCATGCTGCCTACCCATTTTATGAAGTTGGATGTGATTACGCTTGACCCATGCTACTTAAGCAGCATTCAGGAAGAAAAAGTCCGTTGATTAAGTCATATGTAGCGGTGTTCATCTACCTGGTTACGAAGAAAGCAGTTTAAGCACAGAGGCATTCATGGCTGCATTAGAACGGTTCATATCACGACGTGGTCTTTGCGCTCACATCCATAGTGACAATGGCACTAATTTCCAAGGTGCAGCTAGACGTCTTGGAGACCTGTTCAAGTTGGTAACTACATCAAAATCAAATGATTGTATTTCAGAGTTTCTGGCAGCTAAGGGAATACAATGGCACTTCATTCCCCCGGGTTCCCCCACTTCGGTTGCACCTGGGAAGCAGCAGTGAAGAGTGCAAAATACCATCTGCAAAGAACTGTTGGAAACTACGAAGAGTTGACCACGCTGTTGACAAGAGTAGAAGCCATCCTAAATTCAAGGCTATTGGTGCAACCCGACTCTGATGACCTGCCTTACTTAACGCCAGGTCATTTCCTTATTGGGATGCCACTTAATGCTCTGCCTGGAATTGATGTCGCTCAACAGAAGACATCAACATTTACACGGTGGAGACTTGTACAACAGCTGACACTGTCTTTCTGGGCACGATGGTCAACCGAGTATTTGACATCCCTTCAATCAAAAAAGAAGTGGTTTAAGAAACAACCTAACATCATGGTCGATGACGTTGTTCTGCTTCGAGAAGACAATCTACCTCCAGCGTCGTGGAAACTTGGTCGAGTGGTTGAAACTCACGGTGGCGCTGATGGACTGGTACGAGTGGTCACAGTGAAGACTCAGTCAGGAGTTTATAAACGTCCAGTAACTAAGCTTTGCTCATTACAGAAGGATGATTGAACGTGTTCAAGGCTGGCGGCATGTTGCAGAACAAATAATCAAATTAATTATATTATTGAGCTTGTTCTTTATGAAGGGCATAAGAAAGTCAATGTTACCGAAACGTAAAACATTTTTTTTAGTGGATCATAATTGTTGTTATAATATTCATATGCTGTTATTTTCTTAAATTTCTTTACATATTATTTCTTTACATAAACATAACAGCATAGTCATACGATAGCTTTGTACATAAGTCTAATAACGGATCATCATATTATTCTTTATACATCAACTAATCTGTCATGCTTCTTTGATACTTTATAGAAACATTCTTTTTTGAAATAAAGTTTTTGTTTGCAATAAGCACTTAAATGGACTAGTTGTATTATTTTTGTGTTTGTTGTCATTTTTTTATAAAAGTAGGTTTCACAACTTTTCTAACAAGTATAAATTTTATTTAGTTTATTTATTCCAATAATTGTTTAAAAAGAGTTTGAAAATTGGATTTGTGAAAAAATGATAGGTGTACGAATTTATGGTGTTCATATATAACTATGATTCTATACCAAATTTTTAGATTTTTTTTTGCCAAAATACGTGTATTGAAGCGGTTAATAGTAATAGCGTTCAAACTCAATTCGCTCAATTTTCGACATAAGCTATTATGACTTATTGCCACAGATATGTAAGGATGTATTTGCAATGTATGCAATTGATGGCACAATAATTTTGAAAATCGATACTTTTTCGCAAAACTATTGTCCGACATTGAAAATGGATCACTTTGATCACGCAATGATTTTAACACATTTCTTTCTCCGTAACTTTCTTCATCTTCCAAAATTTCCGCGAGCAAACAAGATTATCCATTTTACAGAGCAATAACAGTGCACACAAATATTTAACATTTTTGTCCAATTATCGAAAAACATGCTCGACCGACTTGGCTGAATGATAGTCGATTTCAAAAGCTTTGATGATAAGAGCTTTTTTTTCATATGGAAAAATGGTTTAACAGCGACCGCAAGATAATGTTAGGCGTTAACAGTATGATTTCTGTTTTGTGATATTTTTGATAAGAACTATAAGGTTTTTAACCAATGCCTTCACGAAGGAGTATTCCCAAAGAGATGGCAGCATGAAAAACTGGTTCTTATACCAGGTAATCCATCCAACGATGCGTCGCCTTATAGGCCATTATAAACATATTGGTACTGGACCAAAGCTTGAATGAGAGTAGCACACTCTCCGAAAGCCAGTTTGGCTTTTGAAAGAGTCGCTCGACAATGGACGCGATAAAAATGTGGTCAGCATAGCAAAGCAGGCAATTCAAGGTGAATGGTGGCTCTCTGTTCATTTCCTTCCATCGTCGCTATTTTATTGCAAGTAACTCTCCGTCTTAACCATGTTTTGGAGTTTCATTGGTACTCCAGTTCTACGAACGGACCCTTTAATATGCAGCCAGTTAGCAGAATTAAACTCGTTTTTGATGTCCAGCGTTACAATTGCGCTGCTAGGCCCACTCTTGCTGAACTTAATGTATGAACAGGTTTTGCGGATACTACCCGGCAATTGTACTTTGGTAATTTTGCTGATTGACATTGTGCAATTTTCGAATACAGCTATTAGCGCGTTTACAGCTTGGCTTAGGTCATCGAAACTGTCCTTGGCAGAGCATAAGACGGAGGTAGTTTTGGTCACCAGTAGGAAGCGCATAGAATTCTGCTCCGTACGAGTTGGCGATTTTAAAGATGGTCTAGGAAAGCTGTAAAGTACCTAGGTGTAATGTTGGACAATACGCTATCGTATAAAGAGCACTTACTATACGTTTAGGATAAGGCTGCGAGGGTCTAGAATGCTTTATTCGGGATGCTCCCAAATGTCGGAGGCGCTAAAGTTGACAAGCGCCGGATACTATGAATAGTTGTGACTCCATTATGCTATATGCTGCTCCCATTTGGGCTAAATCGACTCTACATATATGCTCTCTTACCGCTGAGAACGAAATCGGGTTTTTGAACCATCTCGGATGATGCGGCATTTGTGTTAGCGGAAATGATTCCAATTGATATATTGGCTGACGGAATGCGAAGAATTTTATTGAGATGTATCAAGGGCGGCCATACAAAGAAGCAAGATTGCGAGAGCGGCATGATTCAACTTCGCTTTGGGAACAGAAATGGCTAAACGCTGAGAATGGTAGATGGCTTATACCGGACATTACAAAATGGTTGCGGAGGAAGAACGGCGTAGCAAACTACCAGATAATCCAGTTATTGTCTGGGCACGGTGGTTACAGGTTATGGCACGACAACACATGATTTCATGTTAGCATCTGGAGCTGGAATCTGTTTTCGAGCGTGCAACGGCAATCCAGTTAAGAGGGGCGTCGTCTAGAGAAGGATAGACGTAATATGCAGATGTTGTAGAAGAGAGCAAAATTGCTAACCGCCCTACATATTTAGCAACAGTTCCGCGTTGATAGTGGTTGACGTTCTGCAGGGGGTGGGATTAGAACGAAGGTATTGACAATATGGCAATGAATCGTGCATACGGCTAACTTGGAAAACGTATCTTTAGAAGATCCCACCTCCATGCGATTCAGAAAAAAAACCTTGTATCAAAAACACAAATGAACTAATGTAATCAGTTGCGGAATGTATGGAAGATTATCACTTGAGAACGGATCGACCGCTTTGACTGATTTTTTGTTGTGTTCGTAATTGTCAGGTCAAAGTTTGTATAAAAGAAAATTCGACTGTGAAATTTGGACGGAATTTTTCTTAATAAAATTTCAATACAAAATTTGTCGTTTGGGTGTTCTCCTCTCACATGTTTTCATAACAGCAACAAATTCCGTATTGAATATTGACATTTTGTGAAAATGAATTAAATTGAAAGCGATGTGTTAGAGCTTATATTTTTAGTGC
Source organism: Amiota mariae (assembly GCA_035041805.1). Classification (NCBI taxonomy): domain Eukaryota; kingdom Metazoa; phylum Arthropoda; class Insecta; order Diptera; family Drosophilidae; genus Amiota; species Amiota mariae. The sequence continues at coordinate 328,146 of JAWNKV010000301.1, forward strand.
ATTTAAAACTGTAAAATGCATCAATTTGGTGTGTTGCAAACATTTATGGTAATTGATATCGTCGGGTCTCCGACATGACATGACAAACTTTTAATACTATTCACTGCGTTAAGAGTATAAAAATATACAACAGTAGGGTGGCGGAAAAAGTATGTACATTGAAAATTCATTGTTATTAGGTCACCGATAACTTGCGTAAAAATTGTTCTAAGTGTTTTAAATTAGATGAGTTTGGCTAACAGCTAAATAAAAGCGTAAATTTAGTGAAGATTAGCAAGCGAGTGATGACAGAAGAAGCGAGAAAGATCAAGCAGAAGCAGCAGAAATAAAGCAAAACAAGCAGCACGAGCAAAACAGCTAGAGTGGGTACATCGGACGACAAAGTTGATACCAGTAGCACCAAGGCAAACAAACGAACTGGTGATTACGATTGTGAACTTGAGATACTTCCCTATAATAAGATACTTGAGAAGGAACGTAAATTGCGTAAATAAGAGCGTCATCGTCGTGAGATACTCGAGTGTCAACATCATGAAGAGCAATGTTTGGCTGATGAAGGTTATAAACTGGCAATCGAACGTGAGCTTTTAGAGTGTAGAATTCTGGATGCTACGCTCCAGTGAAGTGAAGCACTAACAGATGAAGTTCATGAAATCTCGTGAAGAGCCAGCAGATAAACTTTCTACTAGACACACATCCAATAATCGATACTACGTAGAAAAGGCAGCAGAATTTGAAGAGCCAAATCTTATTACCAATAGTTTTGACAACATGAAACCGTGTCGGTACATGACAGACGATGAGGATGCTATGTCGCCTAGGTCAGAATCCGATAATCAGGATGACCGAATGTGAGAGGGGATAGTGGGTTAGGCTGGTCGCCCTTGGCAGCTGTGTTATCGTCATTCTTGTTCTTGTGAATATTTTCATTACATTATTATTACTTTTATTACATTATTGTTATTACATATTATATGATCATCACACTTTTATAAACAATAAACTAATTTTACATTTATAATTCTTTTCATTGGGTGATTTTAATGTAAATACAATAATGTAAATAATTAATTAAGCCAAATATACAATAATAACTCAGCTGTACAGTAAGTCTAATCTCTGATTAAATATTAGTTGTTAGCTTTAAGCAATATTATCAATGTTAATATAAATGGCGAATAAAGCAAATTGTTAATAAACATTTATAATTCTAATTTTCCAACTGGAAAATAAAAATGAAACACAAAAAGTGTGATGTTTGGTTAAAATAGTGATATTGCCAAAACGATATTCATCAATATTTCTCTTTATATAACCGTTTGCTCTCCGAGGAAATTTTTATATGACCTGCCAGCAACTCGGTTATTTCCGCAATGAGCAAACAGGACTTCTTGAAAAAATATTACTTTATAATTTTAAAAAGCGTATTTTATCATTTTTGTTTTATAAATGCAATACAATTTAAAAAATTATTTAGGCTGTAAAAAGAAATCTTATAGTTACCATCAGCCTCAACGGTGAAAACAAAAAAAAAAAAAAGATTGTGGAACGAGGTGGTAAAATGTTTGCGTTGGTTGACTTTCACTCCGAAGAAGGTTTATTTTCGGCCCTAAAACGCTCAAGCAAGCTGAGCTCTATCTGCATATAGAGCAACCTCAATGCTGACCGCCAACAAAACAAAAGTGTGATGCTGCAGCTCAAATCGGCGATATTAGCTACAAGCAAGAAACATCCGATTATGGTGAGACATGACAACTTAAAAATCGGGAATAAATGGTTTAGGTAGAACCGCAATAAAAAGTTGATGCAAGAACAGCAGGAAGGTGGAAATGCTGTCAGAGAACTATATGGATACGACGCTAAATCAATTTTCATAGATTACAAGCGCTGGTTCGACAAGCGACAAAAAAAACTAATAAAAACGCGTTGTCAAAACAAAAAAACTAATCTTATTTCCTACAACGTTCATGGCCTGCAAAGTAAATTTTTATATCTTGACTATTTCCAACATTTGCATCAAAAGGATGCATTAATTAAAACCCATACAGGCAACTAAATATTTAAATGGGTTTGATACATATTGGAAACCAGCAACAAGAAACAGCCAATACGGAAGAGCGGTGGATTGGTCATTGGAATTAAAAAGGATTTCAGCAACAGGGGAATAAGGCATGTATACTGTACTATAAATGGAATTGAGTATATTAGATTATAATCTCACGACGATAACGACATAACTTGGATTCCAGTATATATAAGAGGATCTAACTGGCAATTCGAGTTCTATTTGCTCAAAGACTTTTTCAAAGAAAGATTTTAATGTACAAATTGAATTGGACAACTACAACAACAAACTGATCTAAATAGACTAAGTTTTAATGCAGGTTACAAAAACAGGAATTCAAAAAACATGAGAGCAAATACAAATGGTCTCATTGCCAAACTCCCCCTACAAATTCTACAAAAAACTGATTTCTAGTCGCCCTCAAGCAGCCTTTCCTATGGATCCAAATAACCTCAGTTTGATCATATATTTTCAGAATGTCAGAGGTTTAAACTCTAAACTAAATAGACTATTCACTAATAGTTTCTCTTTTCATTCAGACGTAATTTTGTTTGTATTGTAGAAACATGGCTTCGTCCAGATGTTCTGAATCCCGAATTGTTTAACAATAATACCTCAACAAAAATCGATTTGATCGCGTTGGAGGTGGAGTTCTGATTTCTCTTAGAGCTACTTACTCTTCTGACTTGGTGTCTATTGATAATATCGATGACATTGAGTTTATTTGTGTAAAGATTTCATTTTCCAATTCTAATTTAGTTATTACATGTTCCTATATCCCACCTTCTGATGACTCTATTCACTTATCTGACAGCTATTAAGAAAGTTTTGTCCTTTATCAAAGATACTGATAAGGTCTTAATTATGGGAGATTTTAATCTTCCAAATATTTTTTTGACAGCCTCTGATTATTGTAACTCTGTAATATCATCAGTAAGCTGGATCTTTCCCTTCAGCAAGTAAACTACATAGCTAATAACATTAACCGAATTTTAAATTTGGTCTTTACAGACAGCAAAAATAATGTTTCCTTGTTTCAAAGTAATTCTCTTTCCACTCCAGAGGATGCTTATCATCCGACTTTGGAATTAAACATCATTTTGAATGGGTTTGGATTTCGTTCCAATAATCCTTCTAATTTGTTTCCTACATCAAGACGTGTTTTCTGCTTCAAACAAACTGACTTCTTTAAGCTAAATTCTCTACTTATAGCCACTGACAGGTCTTATTTCTATTCCTGAGATAATGTTGAACTTTCTACAACTATGAAAAATCATTTCAAAATATGTGCTTCGAAAATTAAACTTATACATAACCCAGATACGCCACCTTGGTTCTCTCGTAATTTAATTAAAATAGACTATTTAAAAAATTTAAAAAGTCCGGTTTGTCTGCTAATTATACTAAATATCAACGATCAGGTGCAGCATTTCGTTCTTCCTTTATTAAGTACTTCACAACGCGGTTTCACCAAGAAGCGTTCAACTACTACCAACTTATTAGAATTTTCTTCGTTGGTTAATTGTAGTTTTTCCCAACAACATCGAAACATGTAAAGCCTTTTGTTTATCACTTCGTACTCCTTAATAATCTGAATACCTTTGGTTTTCCTCCCAATTTAGTTAGCTGGATTACTATCTAACTTCCAGAACCCAAAGAGTTATTTTCAAAACAGCTATACCTAACCCATTTTTCCATATGAAAAAAAGCTCTTATCATCAAAACTTTTGAAATCGACTATCATTCAGCCAAGGTCAAGTATGTCTTTCGATAATTGGACAAAAATGTTAAATATTTGTGTGCACTGTTATTGCTCTGTAAAATTACGAAAAAAAAAAATGTGTTAAAATCATTGCGTGATCATAGTGATCCATTTTCAATGCAGGACAATAATTTTGTGCAAAATTATTGATTTTCAAAAATATTGTGCCATCAATTGCATACATTCGCAAATAAATACAAGATAAAATCAGGCTTGTCAACTTGGAGGGGAAAAAATCAAATTCAGAATTTTTTTTTTTAAATAGTCAGAATAACTCGGAGACCCCTAAAAAACACCTGTTTTCATTTTTGCATAAGATTTTTTTTTTAATAAAATATTTAATATTTGCAACATATTTTATTTTTTTTGGCAAACCTGCATAAACTAAAGTTTACAGACTGGTAACATACACTTTACAGATTATTACATAAACAGCTCTTTTAACAGCGAAGCTTATAACGAGCTTATTTTGTGATATTTTTGAGAATAGGTGGGTAAAACTATTCGTGTAACTTCTGGTGTCCCTCAAGGTAGCCACCTTGGCCCATTATTATTCAATATTTGTATAAACGATTTGCCATCTGCCATAAAACATTCTAACGTCTTAATGTACGCTGATGATGTTAAGTTATGCTTATCTATTTTATCTCCGGTCCAACAAATATTTCTTCAAGAAGATCTTGATTCCTTATCTCAGAGGTGCGCCAAAAATTATCTTTCGCTTAATTGTGACAAATGTAAAATAATGTCCTTTTACCGTAAAAATTTAATTGTAAAAAGCTAATAATCGCACACTCTAGAACATATCACACAATTCAGTGATCTGGGTGTGTTGATGGATCCAAAGCTGAATTTTGGGTCGCATATCTCTCGTATCATCTGTAAAGCTAGAGATGTTTTAGGATACATTAAATGTTGGTCTAAAGAGTTTAATGATCCTTACACTACCAAATTATTATTCACTTCTTTGGTTAGGCCAATACTTGAGTACGCATCGTGTGTAAGGAATCGACAGTTTAAAAAGTATAGTGATAGTATTGAGTCCGTTCAAAAGCAATTCTTGCTTTTTGCACTGCGTAACTTACACTGGGATCAATCCGAAATTATCCAGTCGTAGAACGACTCTTGGTGTCACATTCTTGCACAATCTAACTGTAGGCATCTTTTCCCTACCCTTGCTAGGTTGTATAAATTTTAATGTTCCTTCTCGGGTTACAAGGAATTATTCTCCTTTACTTGTTGGTACATGTAATAGTGTGTTCACACTGAGCTGAACTCGAGTTTAAATCTACAACAGCCACAGGGAAAATGACTGAAATTTGTTGTTGTTGTAGTAAATTTGAACTCGAGTTCGTCGAGGAAATTGCAGAGAACTCGGTAATGATATTGGTCAGTCTGCGGTAGTGCTCTTTGGTCATATCCGCCTTTTTTTGGTCAATCTCGACATTAAACAAAACAATTTGAAGAAAATTTTAAATATTTAAATTTTGTCAAATATTAATAAAATAAGTAGCACGAATCAAAAAGCCTGCTGCAAGAATTATTTGCATACAATTCAAATTGTTCTCAATCATGTATTTCTCACACAATTTTCATTTTAATTTCTCACAATTGGCCACGACGTTCGTTTTTTATGTTCCACTAAAATAAACAACAACTGTTCTCAGAACTTGCAAACTCGCAAAAGGCCAGTGTGAACGGTTACCCGCGAACTCGCAAGAACTCGCACTGTGAATGTTGTATAAGACTACTTATTTGCAGCATGATCCATTTCGTGTTTTATGACAATCATACAATCTATACTTTGACCTTGTATCTAATTCTATTTCTTCCGATCAGTGAAAATCTAATCTATTAACTCTCCTTAACACATAGCATTCTATTAACTGATTAACTTAGTTTCGCACTTTATTTTAAATGTATCTTTATAGTGCATGATGATTAGTATAAATGGCTGATGACGTTAGGGATGTAGCCGTATAGTAGTCAATTAGTTTGTATTGTTCGGTTTTTAATGGCCCCAGCTCGCGCGGGCTCTGGGGGGAAATTGGCGTGGTGGATAGAATGTAGTTAGATTAAAAAAAAAAAATAAAAAAAAAGTGGTGAGCTTACTATGAAATTTGAAAACGTTAACAGCCAAACAAACAAACTGTATTTAATACCGAAACTACGCTGGAGGGAGTCGATGCGTAGCACGTACCAACACAAATTGAATGAGAACCTGCAGATCCTAAAGGAAGAAAATAACTCGCCGACCCTACCTCAGCTGGTTGAAGTTATCAGGAATTCAATGGAGATACAGAGTGGCACAAAAGTAATATTTAAACAGAAGTGGTACAATTTTAAATGTCATAAAGCGCGCAAAAAATCTTTTGAAGCTATCAACAAATTTATAAGATTAAATAACGAAAGCGACAAGTCTTTATTTAAGAGGCATACAAGTCTATAGAAATGTGTGTGGGCAGTCCAAACTTGAATATCATAAAAGGATTGAGCAGAAGATAAACTTAAGTAAAAGACTCAACAAATTGGTGGAGAGTTGAGAACGAAATAAGAGGGCAAACTCTTAAAATTGGTGTACATCTATCAGCGGAAGAGTTATTTTTCAAACCTCTTAAGCCCTACCCAAGACTTCTGTGAAATTAATTATGGTCAACGATATCAATCCCATGACATTCTGAAAGGGATATAACAATGTACGATATTCAGCATGTATTAAAAAAGTCAAGAAATAACAAGGCCCCTGGAATTGATCCTATACCATATGAATTTTTCAAAAATGCAACCTGCGAGTTCCTAGTTAACCAGATCTTACAACGTTATATACGATACAGGAAAAGTGGACAAAACATTTTTAAATTCCAAGCAGGTTTTCGTAGAGGATACTCAACGGTGGATAACATATACAACCTTTGATGAGGAACCCAGAAACCCTTGAATATACAAGCTGCATGAGATTGGCATTTCAACAAAAATATTAAGAGTAATAGAAGATATCTACAAAGACACCAACAGGTGAAGAATTGTCAAATGTCTTTGATAGATATTCTGGGGTAAAACAAGGATGTTAACTGTCCATTGCTGTTTATTTTATATTTAAATGATATCCAAAACAGTTTGGAGGGAGGTCAAAATATTGATGAGACAAGCATAAGAGTGTTAATGTACGCGGACGATATAGTACTACTAGCTGATGACGTGAATGTACTGCAATCAATGATATATAAGTCAGAAGAATATTGTTTAAAATGGAGTATGTAAACCTAACGAAGTCAGAAATATTGGTGTTCAGAAAGGGACGTCGATTTTCGGCCCAAGAAATGTGGACTTACAAGCAAGAACGAGTAAAGATCACATCAGAGTACTGTTACCTTAGTGTAATTCTCACACCAAAGATGTCTTTCACCAAACACATTGGCGTAATTTCCAAGGCAAAAACAAATCACACTGGCATCAAAATAGAAGCTATTTTTGGCAGTTTGCAGGTCAATCCAAGCGTATGCGGCGTAGGTTTGGGGATACACAATGCCGGAAGAGGTAAACAAGTTCCAGCGGTGTTTCTTGAAAAGGATGCTGAAGCTACCGGACTCAATCCCAAACTATGCATTGTCATTGGAAACTGGTACGGAAGATAGTCACTTCTATACATTAGATCTGCATATGTAATACATCACAAAGTCTTTACTGACATATAACGCAGGTAGATTGCCTCATAAGCTGTCCTAATCTAAGAGGAAACGTTGCGTGGGCAAATAAACTTAATCAGCTGGGAGCAGAACATAATACAAGTGTTCAATGGAATGCTGGGATAGAAGAAGACTGGTGTAATCGGTGAAATCAGCTCATTGACGCATTAAAAGCGATTGCTTGGAGTACAATGCTAGAAAAAGCAGCAGATAGCGCAAACTGCTTTTATAAATACCTGGTACTAGCAGCTGGAGAAAAATATTTTAAAGCCAATCTAACTCAACGTGAAATAACGATGATAATAAAAACACGCTGCGACATATTACCACTGAATGCAAACCGTTTCGCACCAGATATGTCAACCATGCAACAGGAACGAGCAGGAAACACTGACGCATTCAAGATGCTAAATTTAGGGTGTCATAGTTTAAGAAAAAATATAATTGAGCAAAATGAGCTGATAAACATATTAAACGGTGACCATGAAATCAGTTGGAAAAGCCTAGCAAGCTATATAGGCACAATATTAAATTATAGAAAATTTCTTATATCAGAATTCAGCTAACGGCTAACAGCCATGCTGTAAAATCATCATTCCTTCTTTTTTTTTTTCAAAAATTGTTTAAAATAATTTTATTATATCTGTAGCTAAGTATGTATATATACACGAAAAATTAATAAAAAGAATACTACTACTAGGCGGATTGCATTCCAGATTTAGCATTTGCATAAAATATATATATATTATGTGACATAATACAATATTATATGCGGACAACGGATTAATATAAAATATAAAAAAAGACTAACTTTGGCTATGCCGAAGTTGTAATACTCTTCACGCCCTTCTAGAAGTCCGAGAGTCTTGAAACTTAGAAGGTTGGTGGATATAGATCAGGCACTTATATAATTTCAAGTCGATAATACAAAAAACAAAAAAGTTTTTCTAATAAGAACTTTCATTTGGATCCCATGTCCGTCTGTCTGTATGTATGCAAACTAGTCCCCCAGTTTTTGAGCTAGAAAGCTGAAATTTTGCACGAAGCTTTCTTTTCACCACAAGGCGGGGTACCCCCATACAAACCGGGATCCAAATGAAAGTTCTTATTAGAAAAAAATTGTTGTTTTTGTACTATCAACTTGAAATAATATTATAAGATTCTGACCCATATCCACGAAAAATTTAGAGTCAGTTCTAGGAAGCGCCGCCTGCAACATCGGTGGCCGCCGAGGGTTTGAAGGTAATGTTGAGTAGATGAGTAGGTTGAGGTTCTTTGTTGTTCTTTTGGAGTAGGGTAGTGTTATGTTTGGATGTCGGTGGATTTAAAAAAGAAATAAATTGTCCGGCTCCATCCCAACAGAGTGGTCAACAACAACAGTACAAACAATGCGACAGCATTCTCTCTCGCAACTCTTGTTTGTTGACAAGGGGAAGAAGATGGCGACGAAGTAGCCGAACTGCTTGACCAGCATGGCGTTGTAGTTCTGCCTACAAAAACAACAAAACGATATATTATACTCCCAAATGGAGAGATTTTTTAAAAAAATGTTCCGTCATTCTCCGAGCAGACTACATTGAAAATAAAAGTTGATTGATATTTGTGACCTCTGCTTTCTAGGCAGTTATCTAGTATCATACACACTTTTGTTTAAAAATAATTACAAATAAGAATAATTACAAACTATTAAATATATCTTACTTGTTCTTGTGTTAAAGGAGTAAAGTCAGCTGGATTTTCGGGATATTCTTTTCGACAAGCTGGACAAAGCTTGTTTTCATCCGTTCGTATTCTGTGCCAGCAAAATCTGCATATCTAAACAAGATCGACAAAAATAATATAAATTGTATTGAAAATCTCCAGATGAAAGTAATTTAAATCACCTGATATCCACAAGTACATGGATAGAAGTTAAGGTCATCGACCTCAAGTGGTTCCATGCAGAGGGGACATTCCACAATATCATCAGTGCTGTTGCTAAGACCGTTCATTTCTCAATTCGTATCTATATTTTCTTTTATATGATAATATCGCACACCCGGTTTAAAGAGGTTTCTGAGCTCAAATTAATAGTTGGAGACAGTTTTACTGATACTTCTTGGGACAAATATGTACGAAGCTTTAAAAATATCTAAAACGATTTTGGATAGTAGGTAGTAACAGTGATGTGAAATATATAATAACTATAACTATATGTAATTTAAATGAAAATATCAAAAAAAGTATATGTCAACATTTTTAAGTGTATATTATGAAATGATAACAAAAGATATATTATAATAGTTTTAAATAGTTTTAAAAACAAAATACACTAACACTTATTTATGTTATTTTTAGTTTCTTAATCTTGCATTTAAGGTCCAACTACATAAACGACATCGACGATAAACTGCAAAGTCGACAGTAGCGCCATTGCAGCTTCAAACAGCACAAGCGACGTCGAACAACACAAACGACTTCAACGTTATTAACTTGACTTAATTAAACAAAAAACGGCTGCTTATTTGAAAATTAGAGGAAGTAATTATTATATATATTTATCCTTACCTATTATAAAACAAAGTCCCCTAACCGCGTCTGTCTGTCTGAACGCGATTATCCCAAAAACTACTAAACAGAACTGTTTACACCAATGGACGGAGTGATTCAAAAAGAAGATTTAGATGTATATTTAGAACTTTATTTCTGAAATTGGCTAAAATATTGACGATATTTGTTGAAGATGTCGGAAAAAATCATGCCGACTTGGGTATTTTTATAACTTTTTTTTTAAGTGGCGCAAAATATACTGAACCGATTTTAATAATTTTTTTTTTAAACAACAAATGAATGCTACTGAATGGAGCTGCATACTTATTCTTTTCATTTTTTAAAGGTAAGGATATTTTTTTTAAAATTAAGTTTTTTAAATTTTTTGCAAAGCCAAGCATAGAAACGTTCGTACGTTTTCATGCTGTGCTTCTTCTTGAATTTTGTGTTTTTGTTATTGATGTATTTTTCCTCTCTGAGTACATACAAGAGTATTGCGCTCTTAGTTATCTTCTTTCTGTAAATGATGTTCTAGAAGCAACAACAAAAAAACAAAACATCACTGACGAAAAATTTGTATTGAAATGTATATCAATCTGTGTGTGTGGTTGAAATTTTTGATTGCTTTGTTGTGAGAGATGCAAAGTCACACAACGATATGCTTGTGATTGTTTCTCTCTTGCTTTCATTCTCTATTTTTCTAATTCTCATTCTGATTCGTGAGAATTGATCGAGCGGTGTCAGAATTTCAAAGCGTGAATAAATATTTTAAAAGTAACAAATTAATATACATATATTGAATCCAAAAAATAAAGAAACTTTACAATTCAGTGGTGGTTAATAATGTGATAGTGTATTTAGCTGAAAACAACATAAATGCTGTTGTAAAAAATCCTCGAGACACGACACTGGCAGCATTTTTCAAATTATGTTCAGCATTTGATTTTGCCAGAACTCTGACGTATGATAAAATCCCAGGCTATTACATTTGTAATCAAGTCACTAAAAAATACCAACTACGGAAAAAAGGAAACATGGTTGAAAGTTATCCTGGCGTAAGAAAAACAGACTCTTTTGGCAGAGTTTACATAGTTCATCCTAATAATAGTAAATAATAAAATTGCTTTCACTTGAAGATGCTTCTTCACGTAGTGAAAGGGTCTACTTCTTTTACAAGCCTACGTACTGTTCAAGGTATAACTTATGAAACATTCCAAGCAGCTTGCAAAGCAATGGGTCTGTTAGAAGACGTTATCATTGGAAAAATACGCTCTCTGAAGCTACCATATGCCGTTTAGAAAAATCACTTAGGTACTTATTTGCCATCATAATATCGTTCTGTCAAATCACTGATCCACATCTTCTTTGGCAAAACCATCGCGAAAGTATGGCCGAAGATATACTGCTTTGCAGACGCCAAGAACTGTCATCAGATGTGTCGGTACCTTTCTAAGCCAAACAAAAGCTCGCTGCTGCTAAACTACTCATTGAACGAACTAGAGAAATACGGTGGGAGTTTAGCAACACTGGAAGAGGCGAAAAAAATAAAAAACACATCGCTAATTGTCATTAGCTTTTTGATGATGATTCGTTAATTGCACATGTATTGTGATTCGATTTGGACTTGTTTATTCATGCATTGTGAACTGCATGGTTAGTAAAAATATTGTATGCAATAAATTTGTAATATCGAGTAAAAACTTAATGGAGTGAAATTAAGAAAACAGAAGACACCAATTTGAATGAATTCATCATTTTAAACACAACGTTTAAACATTGGCGCCCGAGCAGCGACCTCTTGGAAAAGGTTCAACTACACCTACAACAGGAGTTTGGCAACTTGGTGGCGAACTTGAGCGCCGCAATTGGACCTGCAGCTCCTGGGAGTAAAAACTGTGAGTAGTCTTGTGGTATTTTGTGTGACATCTCTGTGCAGTGCAGTGTATTGTGGAAGTGCATATAGGCAAAATTGTATGATTGTCGGTTGAGTCGAGTGTGTTGCGTAGTGCCTTGCTGAGTAAAGGTGTTGCAAGTTTTTTAGCTACTGCAGTGGTATTAGTTCGATGGTCGTTTCACAGAATGTCGATGTGTGTTGGATTCTGGTAGTCAGGTGAATTTTATAACTGGTCGGATGGTCGGAAGATTAGGAAATGCGACATCCGAAATTCAAGAAGTAGAAGCGACATTTAAATCTCGGGTAGCGAATTTTGCGATGACAATTCTGTGTGTTGCCGGAAATAACACACTATCATCCAAACAGTGCTAATACTGAAGTGTATCTGAGGTTGCCAAGGAATGTGAAACTGGCTGATCCTAGGTTTAGTTCAGGAGATCCGATTGACATGTTATTGGGTGTTTCTTTGTTTTTCAAATTGATCGTGGCAGAGCAACTTGAATTAGACAAGGAACAACCTAGATTACAGAAATTTTTCTTGGGTTGGATCGTCGTGGGCGAAGCTGCACCTTCAGAGAGAAATTCGCTAGTGACCCAGGAAGCTGAGGACCTGGTTCAGAGGTTTTGGCAAAGTGAGGAGGTCTCCCATTCAGTAAGAAACTATATAGATGAAGAGGAGGAATGCGAGAAAAGTTTTGCATCCACTATGCATCAAGAAGAGTCAGGAAGATTTGTGGCATGTCTTCCTTTTAGAAACCCAAGACCTGAATTAGGTGAATCCTACAGATTGCACTAAAAAGATTTCGCAATCTCGAGAAAAGATTGAAGCGTAATCCCTTAGTAAAGGAGCAGTATGTAGAGTTCATTGATTAATAAGGGCACTTAGAAAAAGTACCACAGATAGAACTACAGAAGGTCACTACGAAGTTGCGTGTAGTGTTTGAAGCTTCTTGTAAGACAGGCAATGGGATATCACTAAACGATACGATGTTGATAGGACCAACATTGCAACCTGAGTTGTTTGACATTCTATGTCAATTTAGATTCTATAAATATGTGGTAACGGCAGATATAGCGAAAATGTATCGACAAATTCTGGTGAGCAATCAAGATTGTGATTATCAAGGTATTCTCTGGCGAAGTAGTCCTACCGAGCCTATTCAGATAATGCGGCTGAAGACGATGACGTATGGAACTAGTTTGGTTCCTTACTTAGCAGTACGATGCTTATATCAACTAGTTGAAATGTACGGAGAAGATTATCCATTGGCTAGTGAAGCATTGAAGAGTAATTTTTATATGGATGACATGTCAAGTGGGACGGACTCGGCGGTGCAGGTGACTAAGCTAAGGCAGGAAATAACTGAATTGTTGAACCTAGGGAAATTTGAACTACATAGGTGGCGTACCAATTGTAGTGACTTCTGGAATGACAATGCGGTGGTTGAACTGCAAGTGTTAATTTCAGAAGAAGTGTCAAAAACATTAGGAATTCTGTGGTGGGCTAGAGAGGATATGTTTAAATTTTCATATGTGGGTAAGTTCTCGGCTATCATTACTAAGCGTTGTGTGTTATCAGAGCTTGCTCAGTTGTTTGATCCTTTAGGGTTCCTTAGTCCAGTTGTGATACTAGCAAAGATCTTCATGCAAGAGTTGTGGTTACTCAAGAACGATTGGGATGAAGAGCTTCCAATTACGTACAAGAATCAATGGCAGAAGTACCGAGAAGAATTAAAATTAGTTGGTCTCTGTTCAGTACCTCGATCGGTTATCCCAGTCGACTCTCGAACCGATGCGATGGAACTTTATAGATTCTCAGATGCTTTGTGTAGGGCTTATGGGGGAGTAATTTATGCACGCACAGAGGATGAATTTGGAAGAGTCAGTGTACGGTTGGTAGCTGCAAAATTTAAGGTAGCATCTGTGAGGTCGACTTCTTTGCCACAATTGGAATTGCAGGGGGCACTACTGATGGTGCAACTAATGACAAGAGTCAAGAGTGTTGTTCATTTAGAAGGGGTTCAAAGCTGGTTTTTTACGGATTCGACGATTGTTCTTAAATGGTTATCTTCTCATGCTAGTCGTTGGACTACCTTTGTAGCGAATAGAGTGGCTCAGATTCAGGAGGTTACCAAGATAGAGCATTGGTACAAGGTAGAATCGAAGTTAAATCTGGCAGATATTGTGTCGCGCGGATTATATCCAACTGAGTTAAAGGAGGCCACACTGTGGTGGCATGGGCCTGAATTTCTCAAGGAATCTGTGGATAGATGGCCGAATCAAAAGTGGGATAGTGGTTCAGACAGTACACCAGAACAAAGAAAGAGCAACTTTAGTCTTATTGCTAGTAGTATGATTGACGCTGCCGATATAATCGGAGCGTGTAAGTTTGTCAATGATTTTTTGAAGCTGCAACGAGTGTTTAGCTATATTAGACGGTGGCGAGAGCTATCAAGGAAAAAGAAAGGTTAGTGGAAGGCAAGTTAGTGCCACAAGTGTTAGAAGAGGACTTGACACAACCAAGGTTGAAGGCCTTTAACAGCTAGTGAACTAGAAATAGGATTAAGATGCATTGTTCATAACTTGCAGAAATTAATGTTTACTGCAGAATTTATTAGCCTTTCCGAGGGGAGAACGGTAAGCTCAGCAAAGGTACAACAATTAAATCCGTTCTTAGACAAAGACAAAGGAGTGTTAGTTATGCGAGTAGGTGGTCGATTGTCACAAGCCAGTGTACCATATGAAATAAAACATCCTTTCTTGTTGCCCAACAATCATACAGCTGTTGCGGCATTTGTTTATATGCACCGAAGCAATTTACATGCTGGAGCGCAAAAGTTTTATGCGCTTTCGTGCGACAGAGATATTGGGTGATCTATGCCAGAAGATTTGCTCGCAGAACAGTCAGGAGTTGCATGGTGTGTTTCCGGAGGCGGCCAGTAACGACGACACAAATCCTTGCCGCCGAATACAGCGAACCCTTTATCCCTTTCAGCGAACGGGAGTGGACTTCGTTAGACCATTGTGGATGCACTTTTACATCAGGGGGAAGCGCCCTGTCAAAGTGTATCTATGCACGTTTGTGTGCTTCGTGACAAAGGCATGTCACTTAGAGATCGTTTCTGATTTAAGTGCTAAGGCTTTCATTGCGGCACTTAAAAGGTTTTTTGCGTGACGGAGAACTGAAGACGTTCGACTCTGTACATCAAGACAAGATTACAGATGACTGTAGCAAGCAAGGAGTTGAGTTCCGATTCATTCTTCCCGTCACCCCATTTCGGAGGATTGTGGGAAAGTGCTGTCAAAAGCGCGAAGAGACTGAGTGCGATTAATGAAACAGCCCTAAATTTTGAAGAACTCTCAACGGCACAAGTGGAAGCGGCAATGAACTCCAGGCCGTTGTATCCGCTATCATCTGACCTGAATGAATTGAATGCTCTGACACCAGGACATTTCTTAATTGGGCGACCGATCAACTTTGACGAAGCCTTGGAATGAAGTCTGTTGAAATTCTCGATGACTGAACGATGGAAACGAGTGGTATTGGTTCATCAAACATTTGGGCGGCACTGGTCGAGTGAATACCTGACGCTGCAGAGAGTGGACCAAAAGAAGAACAAATTAACTCTGGGTACCCTAGTGTTGATAGCAGAAGATAACACTCCGCCCGGTCAATGGTTGCTGGGACGAGTCAGCGAAGTGCACACGGGTCGCGACGGTGCAGTGCGAGTAGTGACTCTCAAGACAAAGAATGGCTTTCTCAAACGCAATGTACATAAGATTTGTCCTTTACACATCGAGGAACAAGATGGTTCAAGACGGTTGTTGTTGGAAGGAGTTTTCAAGGTGGAGAGTATGTTGGCGCCTTTCTAAGCCAAACAAAAGCTCGCTACTGCTAAACTACTCATTGGACGAATTAGACACGTGCGGTGGAAGTTTAGCAACACTGGAAGAGGCGAAAAGAATAAAAAGCACATCGCTAATTGTCATTAACTTTTTGGTCTTGATTCGTTGATATCTTTTGATTGATTAATTGTACATGTATTGTAATTCGATTTGGACTTGTTTTTTCATGCATTGTGAACTGCATGGTTAATAAAATATTGTATGCAATAAATTTGTAATATCAAGAAAAAACTTAATGGAGTGAAATTAATAAAACAGAAGATATCAATTTGAATGAATTGATCATTTTAAACACAAGGTTTAAACAAGATGATTTTAGATTACGATCAAAATATCTTTAATGAAGCTTTATTTGAATTATATAAAGAGGTGGAATATCTGTCAGGCAAATCTATAAAAGATTTTGGATTCACTTTACAATTAAATTCAAATATATATGCATCAATCAACAACAATATAGAGTATTTACGAGAAAACTATGACCATTTCCGACTTTTGCAGACCATTCATATCATTATTAGCAACATAACTATTAAGGCAGGAAAGGGCTATTCTACCATCTACTAATGAGCAAGTTAATAAGATAAATGATTTCATACTTTCGAAATTTGAAGCATCTTTACAAATCTACTACTCCGTTGACACAGTCGTGGATAGGAAGGAGGCAGTACATTATCCAACTGAATTTTTGAATTCTTTGACGCCTCCCGGAAATCCGCCACACAAATTGGTATTAAATGTAGGTTCACCTATTATATTACTAAGAAATATATACCCATCTAAACTATGCAACGGTACAAGACTTAAAAAAGTTAATTTCAAAAAATTTTTGATCGAATGTACAATATTAACTGGATGTGGAACTGGTGAAACTGTTTTGATACCAAGAATAACGATGATACCCTCAGAATTGCCTTTTCAGTGTAAACGGATCCAATTTCCAATTAAATTAGCATTTCGTTTGACAATTAATAAAGGCACAAGGTCAAACTTTAAATGTTGCTGGAATTGACTTAACCACTCAATGCTTTTCACACGGCTAATGGTATGTTGCCCTGTCCCGTGTGACATCTAAACATAATATGTTCGTTTTCACACATAATCCGGCAGAAGTTATCAATGTTGTATACAATGTTGTAGTGTAGCAAACTTTCTGTAACATATAGCGTTTATTTAATCAATTTTCAAACGACCCAATTTCCAGTCATTCCAGCTTTTGCGATATTTATATGTTTGAAATGTCATTGACAAAGAAAACTGTCAGTTTAAAACAAAAATAAATATAACAATTAACACCTAAAAGTAAGACAAAAATATAAATTGAAGTGAACTTAAACTCAACTAAATTAATTACAAAAAAAAAAGAGAAACAAACAATAAATAGGAAAACAAAACATGAAAATAAATAAATAAGGATAATATAAAATACCAGCCTCTGACCCGATAGGTGAAATTTATTTGCAAATAGTAGCGAGCTATGCCTCTACTCACAGCTATGTGTGGTCAGAGACATATGAACTAATCAACTACAATAATGCAGATGGTAAAGGTGACCCAAATCAGCGACATCCAGTTCATCCAGCCTGCAGTTTGATCAGGAGTCCCGTAGGCAGCGAATGACGAGCGAGTGAGAGAACGTGATAGCATTTATTATATGACGTGCATAAAACTCGGCAAGGATCGTCTAGGGCATAGTTAGTGTGCATTTATTCAATGCTAAAGGGACAAAATTTCTAGTAGGACGACTAGGGACACAAAAGTTTAACTGATTTAATAGCTCAGGAGAATCAATTTCCCCGACTATGAGCTTATGAAGAAAACTAATCCCAAGAGCAATCTTACGATGCACCAAAGATGGAAGACTGATAAGAAGGAGCATATCAGAGTAAGATGGCAAACGCGAATTAGGATTCCAGTTTTGGCCACGAAGGCCAAACAGGAGGAATTGTTTCTGTACAGACCCAATTCGAACTTGATTATTTATATAATGCGGTGACCAAATGCAAGAGCAATACTCGAGGAGTGGACGCACAATAGATATAAAAGAGTCTTTGTGGTATAAGGGTCATTAAATTCAATAGGCCAACGTTTAATGAAACCAAAAACACTTCGCTTTATTTACGATAGAAGAGATATGTTGATTAAGAATCTAAAGAATCAAAATCCTCTTGGAGTCTGAGATGGGAGGCACCATCATTAAACGAAACGCACAATTTTAC